>CM060968.1:4522455-4544955 GCA_030765045.1 Tenodera sinensis
GGCGGTGGCGGCAGTGGTGGTGGTGGCAGTGGCAGTGGCAGTGGCGGTGGCGGCGGCAGTGGTGGTGGTGGCAGTGGTGGTGGTGGCAGTGGCAGTGGCGGTGGCGGCGGCAGTGGTGGTGGTGGTGGCAGTGGCGGTGGTGGTGGCGGTGACGGTGGCGGCGGCAGTGGCGGTGGTGGTGGCGGTGGCGGTGGTGGTGGCGGTGACAGTGGCGGTGGCGGCGGCAGTGGCGGTGGTGATGGCAGTGGCAGTGGCGGTGGCGGCGGCAGTGGCGGTGGTGGTGGCAGTGGCAGTGGCGGTGGCGGCGGCAGTGGTGGTGGTGGTGGCAGTGGCGGTGGTGGTGGCGGTGGTGGTGGCGGCGGCAGTGGCGGTGGTGGTGGCGGTGGCGGTGGCGGTGGCGGTGGTGATGGCAGTGGCAGTGGCGGTGGCGGCGGCAGTGGCGGTGGTGGTGGCAGTGGCAGTGGCGGTGGCGGCGGCAGTGGTGGTGGTGGTGGCAGTGGCGGTGGTGGTGGCGGTGACGGTGGCGGCGGCAGTGGCGGTGGTGGTGGCGGTGGCGGTGGTGGTGGCGGTGACAGTGGCGGTGGCGGTGGCGGTGGCGGTGGTGATGGCAGTGGCAGTGGCGGTGGCGGCGGCAGTGGCGGTGGTGGTGGCAGTGGCAGTGGCGGTGGCGGCGGCAGTGGTGGTGGTGGTGGCAGTGACGGTGGCGGCGGCAGTGGCGGTGGTGGTGGCGGTGGCGGTGGTGGTGGCGGTGACAGTGGCGGTGGCGGTGGCGGTGGCGGTGGTGATGGCAGTGGCAGTGGCGGTGGCGGCGGCAGTGGCGGTGGTGGTGGCAGTGGCAGTGGCGGTGGCGGCGGCAGTGGTGGTGGTGGTGGCAGTGGCGGTGGTGGTGGCGGTGGCAGTGGCGGTGGCGGCGGCAGTGGCGGTGGTGGTGGTGGCGGCAGTGGCGGTGGTGGTGGCGGTGGCAGTGGTGGTGGTGGTGGCAGTGGCGGTGGTGGTGGCGGTGGCAGTGGTGGTGGTGGCGGCAGTGGCGGTGGTGGTGGCAGTGGCAGTGGCGGTGGCGGCGGCAGTGGTGGTGGTGGCAGTGACGGTGGCGGCGGCAGTGGCGGTGGTGGTGGCGGTGGCGGTGGTGGTGGCGGTGACAGTGGCGGTGGCGGTGGCGGTGGCGGTGGTGATGGCAGTGGCAGTGGCGGTGGCGGCGGCAGTGGCGGTGGTGGTGGCAGTGGCAGTGGCGGTGGCGGCGGCAGTGGTGGTGGTGGTGGCAGTGGCGGTGGTGGTGGCGGTGGCGGTGGCGGTGGCGGTGGTGATGGCAGTGGCAGTGGCGGTGGCGGCGGCAGTGGCGGTGGTGGTGGCAGTGGCAGTGGCGGTGGCGGCGGCAGTGGTGGTGGTGGTGGCAGTGGCGGTGGTGGTGGCGGTGACGGTGGCGGCGGCAGTGGCGGTGGTGGTGGCGGTGGCGGTGGTGGTGGCGGTGACAGTGGCGGTGGCGGTGGCGGTGGCGGTGACAGTGGCGGTGGCGGTGGCGGTGGCGGTGGTGATGGCAGTGGCAGTGGCGGTGGCGGCGGCAGTGGCGGTGGTGGTGGCAGTGGCGGTGGTGGTGGCGGTGACGGTGGCGGCGGCAGTGGCGGTGGTGGTGGCGGTGGCGGTGGTGGTGGCGGTGACAGTGGCGGTGGCGGTGGCGGTGGCGGTGGTGATGGCAGTGGCAGTGGCGGTGGCGGCGGCAGTGGCGGTGGTGGTGGCAGTGGCAGTGGCGGTGGCGGCGGCAGTGGTGGTGGTGGTGGCAGTGGCGGTGGTGGTGGCGGTGACGGTGGCGGCGGCAGTGGCGGTGGTGGTGGCGGTGGCGGTGGTGGTGGCGGTGACAGTGGCGGTGGCGGTGGCGGTGGCGGTGGTGATGGCAGTGGCGGTGGTGGTGGCGGTGGTGATGGCAGTGGCGGTGGTGGTGGCGGTGACAGTGGCGGTGGCGGTGGCGGTGGTGATGGCAGTGGCGGTGGTGGTGGCGGTGACAGTGGCGGTGGCGGTGGCAGTGGCGGTGGCAGTGGCGGTGGTGGTGGTGGCGGTGGTGATGATGGTGATAATAATGTAGCTACAACTTCTATAACTTACTCTGGGATGTAGAGAAAGGTGGGATCAAGCCTCTCGATGTAAGTCTGAAGAAATGGAACTATGATGTAAGTGAAAAGAGCAACTCCAGTGATGACTTTGCCCCATTTGTGGCTCTTGTGTACCATCATCAACACAAACAAGGAGACAACATAGTTTTGGAAATCTGAAGCAATGTACCATGTGTGAATAAGGCACTGAAAAAAAAATGCACATTAGATTACTGAGTCAGTTCACTGCAAATGAAATATAAAGTAACAAATGAGCAGACAGGATGTCTCAATTGGTGTATTGCATGTTGTTCACAGCATAGCTGGTAAAGTTGAATAATGTTTGAGAGGTAGAAATGGAACTTAAAAATTCAATGCCACAGCTGGGATTTGAACCATAGACCCTCCGCTTACCAGGGGGGGGGGTGCTCTAACCATTAAGCTACTGTGACAACCTGCCAGAATGACATTGAATTCTCAAACCAGTTCGTATTTCTCCTGGTAAACCACAAAGGCAGTCTCACATCAGAGACAACTACCCCAATGGTGACTTACTATTGCAAGTACTTTATATCCCAGGATTAAATAACCTTCACATGGTAATTATTATTTATTTATGCCAACAAACTTACTCTTAATAACTTGATTTTCTATTCTTACACCAAGCATGATATTGTGTTTGCTCTGTGCTGCCTGCATGCTCATATATGCTGTGTTTTGTATGTTTATGCATAAATTATTTGATTTTAAATATTGTACCACTGTAATTTGCAAGGTGACAAGTTATGAATTTTGATTCACTTTTAGAGGAAATAATGACATAAAAAGTAGGTGGCCTTGATTTTTATCAAGTTTCTGCTTGAAGTTGAGATCATGATGATGGTGGTGATAGTGGTGATGATGATGATGTGATGATTTTGATGATGATGGTGATGATGAGGATGGTGACGATCATGATGATGAGGAGGAGGAGAAGAAGGATGATGAGTATGATGACGACAATGATGATGATAATTAGTTCATGGTTCAGGAAGAAAAGTAGCTCACCAGTCTGTCGGAATGGATGTAATTGTTGACATAGAACAAGTTTGTCCACCAGTGGCGCCTGCAGTTTTCCACCTCTGCTGTGACTATTGTTGGCCACAGTGGACCTGAACCAAAGTGGTTCAACCATGTGGCTGCCATTGCAACCAGTGTGATGGCGACTGGGGTGAATCTGAAAACACAAGTTGCAACACCACTAGTCATACAACACAGATCCTTCCTTGGCACTTTGGAAGACTAAATGCCAAAAATTGTCAAAATATTACATATTTAGTTTCTGAAGTAAGTTTATAAATTGGAATTCTATCTTTAATTTGATATATAGTCAAACACTGTTTTAACAAATGCTACCTTTAACGAATATTTTAGCTAAATGTAAAAACTGAATAGACATTCTATATCTCCATAAATGTCTATGTTAAAATGCTACAAGTGTACAAACATTGGTGCAATCTTGGTATAGTAAAAAGCAGAAATCCCCTTAGTGAATATATGGCCAACCGTTCCTATACCTAATGTTGCTTCCTAATTCAGAAAGTGATCATGCAATGATTTGCCTCATTGGTCCCTTTCGTCTGACACTCTGTTTAAGCAATAGTCCATTGTTTCATCTGTTTATTGTTGTTGCATATGGTTTCAACAGTGGCTCAGAGCAAGTTTGGTAAGCACTGTAAACTCATAGAGCAGCAGCAAGTGAAAAAAAAAAGCCATTTTTCCTCAAATAAATATTAAAAATATTAGAAGTTAGTTGAGGTCTAAAGAAGTTGGGCATAGTGAAGAAGTGAACCATCATGGATCTGCTCTTTCGGAAAGAAAACAGAGGAAAGTGTCAAGTGCGATCCTATTGGTCCACAACACAAACGATCTGCTGATTAAGGACACATGGACGTAGTTGTTTACGTGTTGAGACAGAATATGTGGTCAGACCCCGAAAAGAAAGCATTTATGTAAATATTTATTGTAAATATAGTTTATTTTTCATGTTGGTAAGGATTTGTTAAGTACTGAGAGTGTATCACCATTGTTATGAGTAATATTTGTTTAAATCACAGATAAGTAAAGCCTAGTGTCTAAATATTTGTTGAGAACTTAATTTTGCTCAAAGGCCTCTTCATCAGGTTTGACGTTCCTTTATATGCCATATATCTACAATGAGGGACCACTGGCTTTATTTCCCTTCCAAAGGAAGCTATGCTAAGAGTTTTTATGCCTTGCCCGCTGTGGGGTTTGAACGCATTATCTTGGTAACCAGAGTCTAGCACGGCACTTCCAGACCCAGAGGATGGAGATTGTCCTCAGCTACAGTTGATGAGGTGTTTTAGGTCTGGAGGAAGAATGTCATCTTTGAGATAGAATAAAGAAATTGCAACATTGACAGGCCTTTAATATACAGGAGACTACCCCTTACTACTAAGGGGTAGTAAGGGGTAGTGATGCGCCTCCTATAGCCTCTCCTACCCAATTCCCATCCTCATCCTGCCCGTGGTGCACCCTGCTTTTAACAGATGAGGCTCTGGGGACCGAATCACAGCGGTATAACTGTTTCATCTAAAATGGAGGAAATGTCATTTACATATGTGCTGGCCTATCACAGCACAACAGCGTCCCTCAGAGGCACATGAGGGGAAGGTCGGTGGATCTAAATATCATCTATTTAGTCCTCCCGGCTAGGTCCGATGGACCCGTTGACCAACGATAGGTGTGGTCCCCCTTGCAAAATGGGGGTTTAAGTCGGGTGATGTAACTGCCACATTGTAAAACTGGTGCCCGTTAAGAAAACAGTTACATGAAAGCCACATACAGTTCAAAAGTATTGGAAAGCACGAATGCTAATGGCTTCATTGCCAGATGCAAGGCACTAGAAAACAACAACATTGGAAAATAAAAATATTTTGAATGAGGTTAGTATTAAGAGAAGTTTTCAAAAAAGTCTCACATACATACCTTAAGTAACGACGACGAATTGTTTGAATATAATGTGTAAACGTAAACTCCCTGGTTGACATTCTTTTGGTTGAAGTGTATCCTGCCAAGAAGCCACTGAGGCAGATAAAGCTGATGATATGTGTATGTACATGCACCAACATTACGCTATAACGGTCCCCGTAGGCCTGCAAACATAGCACTCAGTCTCTAATAAACAGCACACTACTCAGCAGTTGTGTAAATACACAAGTAAGAAAAGAAAATCACCTTCTCCAGCCATTCCATGTTTGCTACAGCTCCGTTGAGAATGAAGTAACCAGCATGCATTAGAACTGCAATAAATGCAAAAATGGTTCGTAGCCCTTCAATACAAGATAGAGTTCTAGAGCTGTTGGACACTTCCATCTTTTTCCAGTTTCTTATTAGTGAGAAACAAAGCAACACTTCATGTCCTGTTGGGCAAGAAAAAAATATTTATTGTTATAAAAATCAGGCATTTAAGTGTTAATAATGCTTCAACAATTATTTTAAAAAAATTATATTTTATGTTTGGGGATACTTTCAAATATGTGATATGATAAAGTTTCAAATCCAAATACTCTCAAATGTGCAAGAGCAAGCAGACTACAAGCCATCACATAGCAGCAAGTGTAACAAATCTTCACACATTACACTACTGTGTATGTCATATCGCCAGGCACCAAACCTATCACATTGTCTTTAAACAGTCTTTATGTTCAACTGACATAGATCATACATTTGTAAATTCACATAGAATTAAGTCTTACACTATCTCACCAATAACCAATGGTCTATCAGATCATGATGCCCAAATCATATGCATTAAAAAGATCATTTTAAATCTCAAACCTAAATATACATATCAGAAATATAGAGTATTCTGAACGAGTTTAGCAAAAAACTTCAACTTGAATCATGGAATCAAACTTTGAATTGTGCTTTCCTGTCAAAATCAGCAAACTAACTTGAAAAGTGACAATGCTTGGATCACTTTAGGCATAAGGACCTCATGCAGACACAAACGAGAATTATATCAACAAGTAAGAACTAGTAACAATTTAGAATTAAAACACTACTTCAAAAAATATTGCAAAATTCTAAAAAGGGTAATAAAAGCAGCAAAAGTATTGTATTAAAATAAGCTAATCCAACACTCAGACAACAAAACAAAAACTACTTGGAATATAATAAAAAAAGAAGCAGGTAAATTTTCATTACAAAATGACTCAAGAACATTAAACGTGGACAATCAAGAAATTAACAAACCCCATGAAGTTGCAGAAATCTTTAACAAATTCTTCATAGATGTAACAAACAATCTAAATATTAACTATGGAAGTAAAGAAGCAGCACTAGAATTTCTAAGATCAAGTTTCACAGAAGCACTGCCAGAATTTAAAGCTAATCTGATGACACCTGCGGAAATAAATAAAATTATTAACTCCTTTAAAACAAAGAATTCTCATGGTTATGATGAAATAACAACAAAAATCCTAAAATCATGTTCATTCCAAATTAGCACCCTCTGAGTTATTTGTGCAATGAGTCACTTAAGACCGGAATTTTCCCTGACAGGATGAAATTCTCGATTGTAAAACCCATTTTTAAAAAAGGTGAAAGCAACAATGCTTCTAACTATAGGCCAATTTCTCTCTTACCAGTTTTTTCAAAAGTTCTTGAAAAAGTAATGTTCTACAGGTTGTATAAATACCTTGAGTATAACAAGATGCTAGTGAAAGATCAGTTTGGATTCAGAAAGGGCATCTCAACAAATAATGCAACTTTTAAACTTACACATGAAGTTTTAACTGCCCTAAACAATAAAATGGATATAGACGGTATTTTCTGTGACCTAGCAAAGGCATTTGATTGTGTAAATCATAACATTCTGTTAGCAAAACTGGAATTCTATTGAGTTAAAAATGAAAATTTAAGTTGGTTCATATCATACCTAAAGGAAAGAAAGCAGAGTGTTAAAGTAAACAGTGATACTGATAATGGAAAACAAACTTCGAATTGGAAATCAGTAGCACATGGAGTACCCCAAGGTTCAGTATTAGGGCCTCTATTATTTCTGATCTATATAAATGACCTTTCACTTTATATAAAGAATATAGCAAGTTCTGTACTGTTTGCTGATGACACTAGTGTGCTGGTCACTAGCAAAAACTTAAATAAATGTATAATTAAATCGAATTATGTTTTGAACTGCATGTCCAACTGGTTTAAAGCCTACAAATTATCTGTTAACCTAGATAAAACAAAAGTGATTAAATTCATAATTCATAAACATCACACACTCCAATTGAAATAGGGATTAGCAATATGTTATTAGAACAAATAGATAACATCAAATTTCTGGGTCTTTAAGTTGAAAAATATTTAGATTGGAAATCTCACATTAAGTATATCTTACCCAAACTCAGTTCTGCCTGTTATGCTATCCGAGCGCTGGCAAATGTTAGCTCCATAGATACACTCAAATTAGTTTACTATGCATATTTTAACTCTATAATGGAATACAGTATTTTATTTTGGGGCAATTCAGTAGACAGTAAACAAATATTCCTCATAAAAAAAGGTTATAAGAATTATTTCCAACACCCATAGGAGACACTCATGCAAATATCTTTTCAGAAGATTAAACATTTTAACCTTACCCAGTATGTATGTATTCTCGATTCTAACATTTTTTTATCTGCAATCGATCCTTATTCACAACAAACAAAGAAATTCATGGAATAAACACTAGACAGAAGAGTAATATCCGTCATCCCAGCGCAAAACTTTCTTGCTTCCAGAAAGGTGTATATTATGAAACCATAAAAATATTTAATGCCCTTCCTAATAACCTTAAGGAAAAATTTAACAATTTCAATGTTTTTAAAATTGCTGCTAAAGAGTACCTATGCTCAAAATCATTTTATTCTGTACAAGATTATCTGAATGACCAATTATCCTATTAATTCCTATGTAGCTCAGTTTATTCTATATGTGAATTACTAACTATGCTGTATGCCTATGTAACTTTGTTGCTTATGTAGCCTTATAAATAGTTTCTAGCTCATTTTATTCTGTACAAGATTATTTAAATGGCAAATTATCCTGTTAATGCTTATATAGTATTGTAAGTAGTTTCTAACTCATTTTATTCTGTATAAGATTGTTTAAATGACAAATTATTCCTGTTAATGCTCATGTAGCTTTGTAAGTAGTTTCTAACTCATTTTGTTCTGTGTAAGATTGTTTAAATGACAAATTATTCCTGTTAATGCTCATGTAGCTTTGTAAGTAGTTTCTAACTCATTTTGTTCTGTGTAAGATTATTTAAATGACAAATTATTCCTGTTAATGCTCATGTAGCTTTGTAAGTAGTTTCTAACTCATTTTGTTCTGTGTAAGATTATTCAAATGACAAATTATTCCTGTTAATGCTTATGTAGCTTTGTAAGTAGTTTCTAACTCATTTTATTCTGTATAAGGTAATCTAAATGACAAATCATCCTGTGAAAGCTTATGTAACTCTTTAAGTGATCTCTAGCTTCTTCAGTGACAAATCATTGTTAATCACCTCTGATGTCAGTGTGAAAGCTACTCAAATGTATATGTATAGAACAACTAAGAAAAAGGTGACATTCACTACTAATTATATTATAACTGAATTATTATTATTGTTATTGTTGGTGTTGGTGTTGGCGTTATCGTTATCGTTATCGAATATGGCTGTAAATGCCTAGTGTAAATTTAACATAAAATTCAATTCTTATCTGACAAATTTCAGGTAAGCTTTGATTGTGTTTCCATTATCCCCTTTGCTGTTGTTTGTTTGTTTGTTTCTTTTTTGTTCCTGTATATAATGAGTTTTTATGTGCTCATTCTGTATATTTATTGACAATGTTTTGTACATCACAATTCACATGTTCAATGTTCACCAGCATCCATGGCTACTTGTGTACTCACTGAACGCAATCTAATCTAATCTAACATTGTTAGAATATAGGAGTGTGAACCTTCTGTTAACAAGCCAGGCTTGGGGTGGAAGTTTGGATGCCACTGCAATGGAGCATTACGTTTCTAAACCCTTCAAGAACAATGTTTAAGTGCAACAGTATAGCTCCCACAAACTTGAAAACTGTAAAGTTTACATGACATTTGTCACCGAGCATGAAAGAGCTGACCTGTACTTTTGTCTTGCTGGTCCTGCTTGTTAAGTCTTCTATCAAGAACTGTTGCAGCTATCACTGCAATCACTAGAGCAGACACAAATACTCTGAAAAAGTTGAAAACATCTTTTAGAAGAAATGAACTATCTGTAAAAAACAAAAATATCTTATGGTAAACTATTTTTACATTGTCTAGTATTTCCTTGTACTAGCTAGAAAAGTATTGCATCTTTTTTAAAAAAATCAACATTTTTCATGTATGGATGCTAGGAAATAAAGCAGTTACATTGAAAGGAACAAGTTTATCATTAGTAGACACTACCGTATCACTAATCTTTACTACCAATACAAAAGAAATTTTAATACTTAAACTTTCAAATTTATTAAAAGTACTGAATTTTTTATTCAACCATTTACCCAGGTTGTAAGTAGGTGCATTTATACAATTTACAATGGGCCTCATTTTATTTCACAGTTCATGAATTTTGGGAAGTGTATATATTCTGAGTAAAATTTGATTACTGACTTTTACAATATGTTTTTCTTTAGCAGATATAGTTTTCATGTCATTAAAACTTTATTAAAAGTAGTAATGCAGGATTTTAATGGTCCACTATTAATTCATATGTAATCCTCACCTTAAACTAAAAGTTCTACTCTGTAAATATAATGAGATACATCCAAAATTACAATTTTATTTACTTTATCAGCTTCAGTGTAAATTATATATTTTTCATTCAATGATTTTATGACCTATTTATCATGGCTTCCTTTAGGATGATTTTTACTCAAATGCTGCAAGATTCTACTGTATTTCTTTTTAATGTAGGATTTATCAATTTCACTTACATCTTTACTGCAACATAATCATGCATTTGTTTAAAAATTTACACCTGTTTTTATACATTTATTTAGGAAATTGAGTTCTTTGCCATGCTTTGAGATTCAAAAAAGACATTTAAAATGAGCATATAAAGTAAAAAGTTCATCTGTCCATGTCTATAATTCAAGAATGAAAAGTGAGTTAAATATCAAATTTGGTATTTAGATTCTCCAAGTTTCAAGGATGTCATAAAAAGATTTTAAAAAAGCTGTCCATTCCAAACTAGCCTTTACATGGAAAACTTTCAAAAATGTTGATTTTCTCAAAGATGTTTCTCATGATATCAATTAAGCTATCATATACAGGGTTCTTCATTTAAAACCTAACAGGCACAAGACATTCATTCATATTCTTATTTCATCCTTCAGATCATGTATACATGATATGGAATCGTCAGTAAGTTATAATAGGAATATAACAATAAAATAAAAGGTCACACACATACACACACACACACACACACACATACATACACACACACACACACACACACACACACACCCACACACACGCACCCATACAGCCTTAATTAGTCAGACTTCACAAAGTTATCTATTTACATATTCCATAACCGAATAAAATACATTCTCTAATAGGTACAATTTGAGTTTTTTCTTAAACAGATTTACATTTTCAATATTTTTTACATTAAGTGGTGGCCTATTGTAGTTTTATTCTATTATGATTTACACTGTTTTTGGCTAGATTCGTTCTGCAATATTGCACATGTAGATTTTCACTCTGCCTTGTACTATGATAATGAACCTCTTGGTTATCTGGTAGCTGATGCCTCATTCATCTGATATGATGGATAACTCCTAATATATACATACTTGCTGCAGCCATAATTCTTAACTTTTTGAACAGTTCCTTACATGGAGATCTACTTGATTTGCTGTCATTATTCTTATGGCCCGCTTTTGCAACTGAAAAACTTTTTCAGATTCTGTTGATGCCCCCCAGAACATTATTCCATACCTTGTATGATTATGAATGTATGCAAAGTAAGCACTTCTAAGAACTTGCACACTCGTTACCCTTTTCAATGTACTCAATATGTCACATCCTACACTTAGTTTCTTGGTTAACATATTTATATGTGTCCCCCATTTAAGATCTTCTGTAATAATTATCCCCAGAAATTTAGTTTGATCTTCATATTTTATGATTTCATTATTTACGATTTTACCACATTTCTATGATGACTCGAATGAGAGCTCATAGCAGCAGTTTTTTGTGTGTTTAATAGCAGTCTATTTACCTCAAACCAATATGTCAATTTCCTTATATCCCCGTTTACTTTTTCCTGAAGATCTCTGTCATATTTGCTTTTAGCAGCAGGTTTGTATCATTGGCAAATAACACCACTTCAGCCTCCTGGACACATAATGGGAGATCATTTACATAAAGTTACAAAGTTACATTTTGCCTGTGTGTGATTGGGTGTGCCACAGCCAGCTTTGCCCCTACATAAACTGCACACATAAAGCATATATATAACACTCTTACCTTGTATCTTTTGTGTATAAAAGTTGTTACAAATGGTAACCACCAAGTCACGTTTGCACACTGTATATACAAAGATTCCCTGGTGAAGTGCTCCCTTCCTTCCAGATTTACAATTCACAAGATTGTGAAGAAATTTGAAACTGCTAGTTCTGTGGCAAACAAAAAAATGAAAGCGCAAATGTACAATTTTAACAGAGGAAAATTGAGATGAAATAGGTGCATGTGTCGAATGTTTGCCACCCAAATCCATCCCAAAATCAGCACAACAGGTGGGAATGTCATGTCTTCTGCACATAGAGCAACTAAATTCTTTAAACTAAAAGTACACAACTGTCCATGCTTTAAAAAAAATGACTCAGAAATGGTTTCTTTCATAAGTGCAGATGGTTTAATTGAGCCACAGCCTTTTCTTTTCCCACAAGGTGTGGTTCCACTAAATGGTCGTGTCAATACTCATAACTAAAGCCCGGATTTCTAAGCAAAATGCTTAACTTTTTCTACAGCATTAAAGGTAAGCAGAAGAGCTATACTTCATAAGACACACCTAGATGAGCAACTATTTTTGTGTGTGCTTATTTATGCTTATTTTGCAGGAAAACGTTTTTGCTTACTTATTTTACGATGCTTAATTAAAACAGCATATTTTACCCAAATCTGTAAATTTAAAAGTGCATATTTCACAGTTATCTGTGATTTATCAATGATTCGCTATTTTCTTGGCTAAATTTGTAAGAAAGAAACACTAGGATATAGACCAGTGTTGTGAAATCATACTACGAGTAGAAAGATTACTTGCTGCGATTAGTAGAGTGAATTCATCAGTCACTTATCGCCTGAGATAACACAATGATGTTATGAACAGGCATGGTTATTCCCCAAGTTCCAAGCTGCAGCATTTAGTCCAGCAAGGTGTGCATGATTGCGTAGAGTGTCAACTCATCAGTCAAATATCGCAATGATGTCATAAACAAGGATACAGATTCCTTGAGATCCAAGCTGCATCTTCTTGTGCTAAAGTTTTTAGTTCAGTTTGGTATTGCAGTTACGGCATGCCGCCCACAAAAGTCTCTCAGTCAGCTTTCCTACGCAAATGTGTGAACGAGTTTGGAAAAAAATTTTTTCAGTGTCTTATTTTGTTTGGTGTGTGAAAAGAGTGTTTCTACGAAGAACAAAATATGACGTTGTGAGCACATTAATACAACGCAGCATAAAGAGAGGTTTAAGAATTAATCTAAGTTAAACCAGCAACTGATTAAAGGCAATGTTAGTGAACAATCGAGTTCTAGTGGTACATTTTCCAAAGACTTATGTTTAGCATTAGTGGGTTCAGATATTCCATTGTATAAATTGAATAATGTGAAGCTTCGTGTATTTTTAGAAAAATAAACAAATAAAAGGGTGCCAGATGAACCTACACTGTGCAAATACTATATGCCACAGTGTTTTCAAGAAGTGATTGGTAATATTCGGAATACAAAGAAGCATGAAAACACGTGGATTTCTATTTATGAAACCACAGATGCATCATGACAATGCTGTAGGTAGTATTGTTCTGAATATACAAATACTCAAGTAAATCATTCAACTGTTGCCCGATTTTTCAATGACTTGTTATCTTTCTTGTGGCCAGACAGGATACGATATAACAATGTATTGCTATTTGTCAGTGATGCTGCCCCATATATTGTTAAAGTGGGAGCTGGATTAAAAGACCTTTACCCTAAATTAGTTCACCTGACGTGTCTTGCTCATGGTTTACATCATGTCGCTGAAACTGTAAGAAGTCAGTATAAAGACGTGGATCTTCTTGTTTCTAGCGTGAAGAAAGTGTTTATAAAGTCACCGATTAGAATTAAAAAATTCCATAAACTACTTCCAAATTTATCTTTGCCTCCTCAGCCAGTTTTGACTCGGTGGGGAACATGGTTAGAGGCTGTGGCATACTATTCAGGACATTTCAGCAAAGTGAAAACTGTTTTGAATTCCCTAAATGCAGATGATTCAGTCAGTATTACCAAAGCACAAGAATGTTTTGTTAAAATGGCGTACAAGAAAAGATACAGTACATCCATAATAATTTCTCCAAAATACCTGAAATTTTAAAGCAGTTGGAAGCTTGAAATAAGCCCTTGGAACATTCACTTTCTCTGATTCATGAAGTTTCAGTAACATTGTTGTGAGAAACACATGGGTTGCAAAAATTGCATTTAATGAACTCAAACAGGTGCTACAGAAAAATTTAAAAAGTTTTCTGGTGAAGAAACACAGATTGAAGAGCAATTCACCGAAGAAGAACTGTGGTGCTTTTCTCATGCACCTGTGGCATCATGCGATGTGGAAAGAACATTTTCACTGTACAAATACTTTTTCACTGATAGACGCAGGAGTTTTACACAGGAAAATCTCAGGGTGACCTTCCTTGTGTACTGTAACAGCCTTCAATAAGGTAACCGTTCTGGGAAACTATTTATCACATTTGCATGCATTTGTTTTTGCTTTTTTTGGTGCTTATTTTCGTCATTTTTCGGGCTTATTTGTTTGCTTATTTTACTACTTTATTTTGCTTAGAAATCTGGGCTTTACTCATAACAGTTGGTACTGTGCCTCTGAAAATCCACATCATATTCAAAAAATCCCTCCTTGTGACTGGAGAGTTGGTGTGCTGTTAGCACTAGATGCATAATTGGTCCAATATTCTACGAGCAAACTGAAATCATATGATTCTGCTGCTGCCCATACAGCAGGGGAGCCATTAATAAAATTAGGGAAATATTTGAAGATAGTGGTGGTGCATAGCTCTCTTGCTCCCCCAATTTAACAGTGTGTGGGGTAACCTGAAAGACAAAGTTTATGAGAACAAATCCTCATACATTGGAAGAACTAAAACAAAATATTAGAAATGAAATTGGAAACATTTTAGTGGTGCACCTTAATCAGAATGTGTACTCCTGATATAATACTTATTTAGCTGAGGGTAGACGACATTTGCAACCTCTTGTATAAGGTAGGAGTGTTATACATGCAGAGTTTATGTAGGAGCAAAGCCGGCTGTGGCACATCCAATTGCGCAAAGGCATATGCCGTGTATCTGTTAGGTTTTAAATAAAGAACCCTGTATTTAACATATTTTCATAACAAATGAAATGCATATGTTTAATTTTCTGTGAATATTCTCTGAAATTCTCTTTATTCTGAATAACTTTTGTATAACTGATAAACTGTAAGAGATTCATGAAATATTGCTGCATCAAAATTTATATCTTGTTGAAACACTCAATTTCTCTGAAATACATTTTCTTGTAGAGTTTACCATCTCTGAGATGTTCCTTGTTACTAGTTTGATTTTTCAAATACTTAATACTTTTCTTAAATAGGAAGGCATTTTTCATTTTGTTATGTCCTGGACGTGCAAAGAGAACAGAATTTCAATGCCATCACATAGTAACCAGCTTGTAAAATATTTGACTATCACATTAACAGAAGGATTTCTTTCTAAACAAGAAAACATAAAAGTTACACTAATTTAATTGATACAAGGTGTAAACAACACTTAGTATTTATTATTTATTTATGCCAACAAACTTACTGTTGATGTTTTTAAACACACAAGCCGTGTGTGGGCAAAGTTTGAGAGGTAGAAGTGGAACTTAAAAATTCAATGCCAAAACTGGGATTTGAACCACAGACCTTCCGCTTACCGGCCTTTGTGGTTTACCAGGAGAAATACGAACTGGTTTGAGAATTTAATGCCATTCTGGCAGTTTGTCACAATAGCTCAGTGGTTAGAGCAGCCGCCCGGTAAGCGGAAGGTCTGTGGTTCAAATCCCAGTTGTGGCATTGAATTTTTAAGTTCCACTTCTACCTCTCAAACGCTTAGTATGTTGTGCAGGATGGCAAACTGATTGGTTTTCAAACAGGAACCCCTGTATGTCTGGAAATGCACAGTTTGGATGCTGAAGAGTGTCAAACGTTTGTGACAATTTGTTAACATTCATTTTGATACCTTAATATGGAAGGTATGCAACCCTTTAGCCATCTGTGTACTGGGATGAAGGACCTGAGCCTAAACATTCCTGTGCATGCGCTAAATTCCTCCACAGAGCTCTTGGTGCACATCCTACTGCCTTACTTGTGTAGTTTACTACAGTACAGTAACGTTTTAACAGCGGTGCGACACATACCAGTACACAGCTACTGAAATGGCCGACATGAGCTCCAGCACACTTTGATGTAAATGTGTGGAATCACCTCAATGTTGCATATTCAAATTGATGGATTGGTAGAGGTGAACCAGTCCATGGCCAGTATGGTTGCCAGTTCTGACAGCTCCCGACTATTTTCTATAGAGTTGAATGAAGAGTATGGTGTAACATCAGCAGAGAACCTTAAGGCTTGAGTCCACAGAACAGTTGAAAATTTTCAAAGACAAGCACACATATTGCGCCATGTGCACGAGGCTCAGCACCGCCAACGTAGGTTCTGCAAGGACGTAGGAGGTACACGGCAGCTCTATGTTGAGTTTATTGATGAAATGTGAACATACACTCATCTCACTTCGATGCACTACAGCGTCCAAACCGTACATTTCCAGACAAGAAACCAATCAGTTTGCCATCCTGCACAATATACTAATAGCTTCAATTTTTCCTTATTTAAATCATCATTTGGTTTCAAACAAATGATTCAACACTTTATGTAAGTATGAATGTACACACATACCCAAAAAGAAGATCACCAGTAGTGACTGGTGTACGATGTCTCGTCTGACAGTTTCTTGGCTCCACTTTGACGGCAGCACGTACTCCAAGAGATGCAGCTGTAGACTCCAACATATCAACCAGAGACATAGACACTTCCTCGGCAGTACTGGACTCTGGTACACATGTCCCCACATACAACATGTCCCTCCGGAAATGTGTACGTACTGACGTCATGTTCTGGAACATATCAACCAGAGACATAGACACTTCCTCGGCAGTACTGGACTCTGACACACATGTCCCCACATACAACATGTCAACCAGAGACATAGACACTTCCTTGGCAGTACTGGACTCTGACACACATGTCCCCACATACAACATGTCAACCAGAGACATAGACACTTCCTTGGCAGTACTGGACTCTGACATACATGTCCCCACATACAACATGTCAACCAGAGACATAGACACTTCCTTGGCAGTACTGGACTCTGACACACATGTCCCCACATACAACATGTCAACCAGAGACATAGACACTTCCTCGGCAGTACTGGACTCTGACACACATGTCCCCACATACAACATGTCAACCAGAGACATAGACACTTCCTTGGCAGTACTGGACTCTGACACACATGTCCCCACATACAACATGTCAACCAGAGACATAGACACTTCCTTGGCAGTACTGGACTCTGACACACATGTCCCCACATACAACATATCAACCAGAGACATAGACACTTCCTTGGCAGTACTGGACTCTGACACACATGTCCCCACATACAACATATCAACCAGAGACATAGACACTTCCTTGGCAGTACTGGACTCTGACACACATGTCCCCACATACAACATGTCAACCAGAGACATAGACACTTCCTTGGCAGTACTGGACTCTGACACACATGTCCCCACATACAACATGTCAACCAGAGACATAGACACTTCCTTGGCAGTACTGGACTCTGGCACACATGTCCCCACATACAACATGTCAACCAGAGACATAGACACTTCCTTGGCAGTACTGGACTCTGACACACATGTCCCCACATACAACATGTCAACCAGAGACATAGACACTTCCTTGGCAGTACTGGACTCTGACACACATGTCCCCACATACAACATGTCAACCAGAGACATAGACACTTCCTTGGCAGTACTGGACTCTGACACACATGTCCCCACATACAACATGTCAACTAGAGACATAGACACTTCCTTGGCAGTACTGGACTCTGACACACATGTCCCCACATACAACATGTCAACCAGAGACATAGACACTTCCTTGGCAGTACTGGACTCTGACACACATGTCCCCACATACAACATGTCAACCAGAGACATAGAAACTTCCTCGGCAGTACTGGACTCTGACACACATGTCCCCACATACAACATGTCAACTAGAGACATAGACACTTCCTTGGCAGTACTGGACTCTGACACACATGTCCCCACATACAACATGTCAACCAGAGACATAGACACTTCCTTGGCAGTACTGGACTCTGACACACATGTCCCCACATACAACATATCAACCAGAGACATAGACACTTCCTCGGCAGTACTGGACTCTGACACACATGTCCCCACATACAACATGTCAACCAGAGACATAGACACTTCCTTGGCAGTACTGGACTCTGACACACATGTCCCCACATACAACATGTCAACTAGAGACATAGACACTTCCTCGGCAGTACTGGACTCTGACACACATGTCCCCACATACAACATGTCAACCAGAGACATAGACACTTCCTTGGCAGTACTGGACTCTGACACACATGTCCCCACATACAACATATCAACCAGAGACATAGAAACTTCCTCGGCAGTACTGGACTCTGACACACATGTCCCCACATACAACATGTCAACCAGAGACATAGACACTTCCTTGGCAGTACTGGACTCTGACACACATGTCCCCACATACAACATATCAACCAGAGACATAGAAACTTCCTCGGCAATACTGAACTCTGGTACGCATGTCCCCACATACAACATATCAACTAGAGACATAGACATTTCCTTGGCAGTACTGGACTCTGACACACATGTCCCCACATACAACATATCAACCAGAGACATAGACACTTCCTCGGCAATACTGAACTCTGACACACATGTCCCCACATACAACATGTCAACCAGAGACATAGACACTTCCTTGGCAGTACTGGACTCTGACATACATGTCCCCACATACAACATGTCAACCAGAGACATAGACACTTCCTTGGCAGTACTGGACTCTGGTACACATGTCCCCACATACAACATATCAACCAGAGACATAGAAACTTCCTCAGCAGTACTGGACTCTGGCACACATGTCCCCACATACAACATATCAACCAGAGACATAGAAACTTCCTCAGCAGTACTGGACTCTGGCACACATGTCCCCACATACAACATATCAACCAGAGACATAGACACTTCCTCGGCAGTACTGGACTCTGGGGAATCTTGGCCTAAGGAGGCTGTTGAGCCAAAGAAGGCTGTCGAGCCAAAGAAGAAGAAGAACGTATAATGTCTGGACCCCAGAACAGCACAGTTTCCATACAGCCTTTGTGCCATCAGGGGCGGACACTTGGGACTGTACCCTGGTGTGAGTAATTAGCCATTGACATGGCAACAATACATAATGAAATGATGCAGTGCAGTAGAGCTCCAGAAAGTCAGGAAAAGCTGCAGTGTGGAAATGGCCAGGTAAAGTGATGGCAACATTGACTTTTGGCTAAACTGGGGAAGTACCAGATGGCTGCTGATGTAACATACAGTTTCTGGTTATCCGTGTACCACATCCACCTTCTAGTCCTGCTCTTGCATCAGTAAAGGCAAAAGCTCTTGTTTTCCCGTTATGTCTTTGAGGAGTTTCACCAACTTACAAACTAGCAAAATGGCTATCCAATAAATTTAATTCATTACCTAAGTTCAAAAGTTTAAGGATACCCATCTGTGAAAAATGGCGAAAAAGTGCAAAAAATGAAAAAATCTTTTTTTTGCGTAATTAAATAATGTAATGTTTGTACTTCATTTTCCTGTTGTTTTTATTGCCTTGCGGTCCTTTAAACCGCATCACGTGACGATTTAAATGGCTGGCTGCAAGTGGGCGTGGTGCTTTAAATCACCTATTTTGATGATTTTCTTTGTTTATTTCGGTTTGCTGCATTTGAATGTCGCGGACTTTCTGCAGCAAGTAATATTCCTTCCCTACACGTGTGTTGGCTGCACTGGAATACACTTTGGAGCCCACCGAATCATTACCATGTGTTTATAATTTTGTTTTCAGATAGTTGTGTTTGTAAACTAACCAAATCCGGCTGTGTGGAAGTGATATAAGTGTTTATTGTACAGTATTTTATCAAAGATACTGTATATAGTGGTTCATCATAATTATATTAAAGTTATAAATGCATAATTAGATCGTAGTGTATGTAAATATAAAGGTAGGCTTTTAAGGTTAGGTTAGTCGTCCCCTCCAAGAAGTTTTTGCTTCATAGTTATGAATAGATTGAAAGACAAACGCAGTAAGGGGAGTAGGAAAACACCTATAAACTGCAAAAGAACATGTAATGTAATAGGTACACGATGGGGCAAACATAGTCCCAAAAGCTTATTAAATGCAGACACATTTATATCAGAAACACAGCCTTCAGCATCAGTTCAAGAACAGCATCCCACACCAGAGGTACAAAATGATAAAAAATGCACTCCATCTGTAAGCCAAAATAAACTTTCAATGTTCACCAGCAGTGAAACAGACTTTTCAGACTTTCCTGTTCACTTTACTTTGGTGCATTCAAGCTTCTGGAAAAATATTTTCCAGGGTGCAAACGACTTGAATGCCAACCTTACTAGTGCTTTTGGATTTGCATCTAAATTAATTGTTAAATGTAGTGTATGTGATGCAGTCTGCAGTGAAACATATATGAGTCCCAGACTAAATATAGCTGAGTCTAAAAGTCCACCATTTGAAGTAAACCGAAGGATGGTGAGCACATTTCTTGAGTTAGGCAAAGGGCATGCAGGACTGGAGCAATTTTGCTTGGGTATGGGAATGTAAGTAATGAGCCCTTCCACATATAATACACACATAAAATATTTGGCAAAACAAAATGTGACATTGCAACAGGGTCTTGAACTGGACCCCAATCTCAATGCACAATCCACTATAGACATAACAGTAAGTTATGATGGCACTTGGCAAAAGCGTGGTTTCTCTTCACTGCATGGCATAGGTGTTGTAATAGATATTTTAACAGGACTTGTTATAGACTTTGAAATTTTATCTAAATATTGTGGGTTTTGTGAACAAAAACTTAAAACTTTAGATAGCGAGAGCGATGAATGCAAGACCTGGTATATTGCACATAAAGCAGCAGATGAATGTGAAATTAATTTCACTGGGTCATCTTCAGCTATGGAGATGACAGCTGCTGCAGTTATATGGCAGAGATCAATCAGAGTATGCAACATGAGGTATACTACGTAAGTATCTGATGGCATGCAAAAACTCATAAACATTTACAAGACCTAACAGTATATGGTGATGTGCAAATTGTCAAAGATGAGTGTATTGATCATGTGGCTAAGAGACTGGGGACAGGGCTTCGAAATTTGATTAAGCATAAAAAATAGCTATGAACTGATAGAACACATTAAGGACTTCAAATTAACAGGAGAGGACACACTTGTCTCCTTTGATGTAAAGTCGCTATTCCCCAGTATACCAATAAAAAACTCCCACCACTGATCAAAAATTGGCTCAAATCACTTGGAATTTCATCATCAGAAATTGCAGAATACATAGAACTCACCAAATTATGCACAGAACAAAATTTCTTCCAGTTCCAAACAAAGTATTTCCGTCAAACTTCAGGTTTAGCAATGGGCAACCCTCTCTCACTGTTCTTGGCAGATGTTTACACGAGTTCATTAGAAATAAGGATCACAAAATGTTTCTCGTGAATGTTAAAACTCTGTATGTAGATGACATATTTGCAATAGTTCCAAAAACACATGTCAGCGATGGATTAAAACTTCTAAACATACAGGACAAAAGCATAAATTTCACAGTGGAAGTGGAAAAAGATGATCAATTACCATTTTTAGATCTAAAATTAATCAAAAACAAGGATAGAATAAACTTTGGTATTCACAGAAAACTAATGCAAACGGACAACCACATAAAAGCTAATAGTTACAATCCAAGAAGCCACAAACAAGCAATCTTTAATAGTTTAACACATAGATTGGTGAACATCCCTCTTCCAGCAGAAGAATACAAAACAGAATATTACAAAATAATTGAAATAGCACAAAAAAAATGGCTTCCCCAAAGAATTAGTAGATAAAAAAGTAAAACAAGCAGAAAAGAAAAAATTATTAAAAGAAACTACAACTCTCACAGCAGCAGAAACAAAAATGATATTCAAAAAATTCACATATCATCCATGGGCCTTTGATAAATTCAAAAAAGTGTTCAAGGAATACAACATTCAGCTAGCACCAGTAAACCATTACTGTGTAAAAAACCTGCTGCTTTCAAACATCAAAGATGCTATTCCACCTAACAAAAAATCCGGCATATACCAAATTGAATGCAGTGATTGTAATGAAATATACATAGGAAAAACCAAAAGAAATTTAGAAATTAGATCTAAGGAACACATTAGGAATGTCAAGAGCAAACAATTGGAAAAATCAGCAGTTACTTTTCACTTTTGGACAAAAAATCACAAGATAAAGCCAGAACCAAAATTCCTCAAACACATAACCGGAAAACAAGAGCTGTCCACATGGGAACAAATCTTCATTTTAAAAAATAGAAACCGAGTATTTAATTTTGACATTCTCCAGAAAGATATTTTCAGCAAGTTCCTTGAACTGTTACTAGAAGAAACATCAGAAGAAGCATCACCATCTGCACCATGGAAAGCCAGTTAATATCCGGTTGATAATGGAGGAAAGTTAACCTCCGAAACGCATTCTGGAAAATTATAAATTAAAGTGTTGTTTAGTGTTATTAATTGACTCACTTTTTAAATTAAAGAGTTCACCTGTATATTGAGCGAGAACTGTGACGAGCCTGAACTGTGATGGAGCATCTCCAGGATACAGATGTATAA
>CM060968.1:5149955-5469955 GCA_030765045.1 Tenodera sinensis
TTCGTATTTTAAACGATGCTGTGAGGATTTATCCACAAGTGGATATCAGTGTAGCGAAATTTTCTCCCATAAAAATTAATATAGTCAAAGAAACGCGTTTAACACAATGCACCCTGATGCGTTGCACTCATATGACTTTCTGTACTAACCCTTGTTCCTATATCTAATTCATGTTAATACATAAATATTTGTACGAATTATCTTATTACTCATTTTCTTGTAGCTACAAGAAGGATACAGTAGAGTTGTGTAATAGTTAAATATTGTGACTTTAGGTGGGTGTAAAGTAAAGAAGACAGATGTAGTCTAGATAAAGAAACACTTTTATTTCCGTAAACAGTCACTTTGTACACTCGTTGCAACAGTAAGAAAGTCTTTTTCCATTCACCAACAGCACGGCTCCGAACTAGTAACACAACAACTGTCCCTTCTCCGTCGGCACGACTCCTCAACGCTTCGCATACGTCTCTTCTTTCCGTCGGCACGACTACTCAACGCTTCACATACGTCTGACTCCCTCTTCTGTCGCACTTTACCGCTATTTATATCTCCCAGGCACTATTCTGGAAAGTTCAGTTATTGCGGTGAAATACAAAGCGGAAGATTCCAGAATCCTCTATCCTTTTCTCTCTTTCGGCAAGCGCCCCAACAATGCGGCCATTCTCTGTCTCTTTCCTTCGGCTCCTTTGCGGTAGTGCCGACAATAATGCGATGGGTGACAATATTTTAAGATCTGATTATTTTGTAATGACTTTGAAATGCCGTGCCTGTATCACCAAGAGATAAAAATGAATAACGGCCTTCCGGGACTACAAGGGCTATAGCGAGAGAATTTAAAATTCAAATTTTATTTGCCGTAAAATATCTTAAAATATACAGCATTTTAATGAAAATCTTTAGAGCTATTTTTGAGAAAATCAAAATTTTCATGTAAAGGGTAGTTTAGGGTGGAGAAATTTTCTTCAAAATCTTCCCGTTGCATCCCTGAAACATGTTGAACTTAAATACTAACTTAGGTTTTCAACCAAGTTTTCATTTTTACTTCCTCTATTGGTAAGTAGAGGAAGTGTTGTATTCCACCCAAACATTCGATCTCGAGATTTCACCGGAAATGTATGTTTTAAGGCCCCCTGAATAAAAAAAAAGCATTTTTAGAAAAAGGTCCGTATGTGTGTGTGTGTCAGCTTGTGGACAGCATAACCCAAAAACACAAAGTTGGCTAAAAACCAAAGTTGCTATTTAAGTTTAATGTCTTTCAAGAACAAAATAGCCCCATCCTAAACTTTACAGGAACATTTTTCGAAAATTTTGATTTTCTTGGAAATTGCTCTAGCGATTTTGATTAAAATGACGTATGTTTAACGTAGATCTGATTAAAACGCACAATTTATGTCCAAATAAATCTTTTTGTAGGGTGAACCATTTCGGAGACATTCCTCATTATTTGTGTAAGTTTTGGAGAACTTGTACTTCTGTCAAATGGAAAACCGCTATTCAGAATTTGAAAGCTTTAAAAGATTTGACTATCACTCAAAGGCTACTGTATCCCCATATTGCCCTTGTACCTACAAGGTAATAAGCAATAAGATAATTTGTATAAATGTTTATCTCAACTAACACGAAGAAGATATAGGAGTAAGAGTTTGTAAGAATGGTTAGTACAAGAGTAGAGAAAGTCATGTGAGTGTAACACACTTGCTACTTAAGTTATGGATGCGACAGTGTTGTCTAGTTGGTGGGAAAGTTTCCCCACTACTATAGTGAATGGTAAAGAAGCATGGTGGTGCGGTTGTTCTCCCTGAACGCCCGGACCTGCCTCAATGTTCCCCTCAGGTGTTGGTTGCGATAGATCGATCGATATAGGGTAGGCTGGCGACTGACTCCCAACTCCCATATCACATTAATTGCACTTGATGTCTCCACTATATCTGTTTACAATCACACTTTCCTACTCCGTACCACGGAAATATCATCTTGCACTCACATGACTTTCTCTACTCTTGTACTAACCATTCTTACAAACTCTTATTCCTATATCTTCTTCGTGCTTCATGGCATGAACATTTGTAAAAATTTTCTTATTGCTTATTTCCTTGTAGGTACATGGGGAGTATGTGAGCGATAGTGAAATCTTTTAAAGCTTTGATATCCCGTTCTCTTTGCACACTTAACATATAAAAAAATGAACAACGATGTTCCATTTCAGGAAAGTTTAAAGTTTTCTGAAACTGACACAAACAACAAGGAATATCTCCGAAATGGTTCACTCTACAAGAAAATTTATTCAGACATAAATTGTGTGTTTTAGCAAGATCTACATTTTTTGTATAGTACGATTTGGTCTATCTCTAACGGTTTACCAGATATGCAAAAGACGTCCAGAGTAAATGCGACTACATAGGCTATAGCCAAAAAATTCAGAATATATATTTCATTTGTCATAAAAATATCTTAAACATATGGCATTTTAATCAAAATCGTTACAGCCATTTTCAAGAAAATCAATATTTTCGAAAATGTTTCCATGTAAAGGGTAGTTTAGGGTAGGGCTATTTTCTTTAATAACTTCGTGTCGCATCCTTGAAAGACATTAAGCTTAAATACCAACTTTTTTTTTTTTTTTATTTTTTATTCAGGGGGTCTCAAAACATATGTGTGCCTGAAGCCAGTGACAAAGTACAGGTACAAAGACCTTTTTTTGTATATCCGCGGCGTTCCCTTTGCCTGTTCTTTTGCACATAAGATCACACACATTGATATGCGGAGTGGAAGGATAGGGTAGAGAGAAATTGCCGGGATTTGAAGTGTGAACCCTTCACATAGGAGCCAGTGTTTTGGAGGACTATATCAGCAGCTGCGTCGGAGTACCGCACTTCTTCAATATGTCAGACTGACATGGGTCAGTTAAAAAGCACCAGTTTAGGCTGGATTTGAACCCGCGACCTTGAGATACTAGGCCAGCGTCTAAACAACTGAACCACCTTCTAGGTTCTCGTCCAATTTGACACGTGTGGTTTAAATCAGTAGTAACGAAATATAGCGGCAGGGTTACCACTACGCAACTGAGGTCAGCGCCACGGAGAGATATCGATGTTTGAACAGATAAGTTGGAAGCAAATCTTTGAAAAACAAGGTAGGTACGTTCATGGATTTTTTAATGGACGTGAAACTCTCGAGGTTGCAGTAGTGGTTCGATCCCTGGTGATCGGTTGGCGCGCTCTCTGTCTCTCTCCTTTATCCATCTTCATCCCTAATTCTCATATATAGAAAGCTGCCCCTGCGGCGGCAAGCCCCACCCCTCAATTCCATATTCTGGTTAATTCCATTCGCCTACACACGCCGGGATTGGGAAGGGTGGGGGGAGTGATAGCTAACGCACCGTTGGGGATGAAGCAAAAAGAAAAATCCGGGGGTTTTAAGCCTTAATCCGCCTCGGAGCTTTAGTGTGCGCGGTCCATAGCCCCATACCACACCACTCTGGGTTTCAAATCCTAAGCCGATCTAACTCCCCGTCGGTCTAATCCCCTCCATACCATCCCCCACCCCCCTTCGCATTTCAGCCATCGGATTGCCTCCCCACACCGGCCCGGCCCAGCCCAGCCCAGCCCGTCCCGTTCCGCTAATCCCCAGTTTCCCCTAATTCCCCTTCGCTCAGCCTAATCCAGCTTTAGATCCGAGCTGTGCTGTCTATTACCTGAGCTGAAAACGTCGCCCGCCCTATCACTCGCTGGTGCACGCTTCGGGTATGTGTGTATATACTGCAGCGGGATAATCCATCACACGGTGGGCAACGAGAGAGGGACAAACAACAAGGGGACAAGGAGAAAGAGATAAGGAGAAGGGAGAAATAACAGAGAGAGGGCAAAGAGAGAAGGAGTGAGACAGAGAAGGACTGAGAGACAGGACAGAGTGAGAAAGGGACAGCGTGAGTAAGCGTGGAAGAGAGATGGTGAGTGTAAGAAGGAGAGCAAGAGGGGAACAACCAGAGTGAGACAGAGAATTAACGTGAGAGAGAGGGAGAGAGCAAGGGAGAAAGACGGAGTGGGGACGAGAGAGAGCGAGAAGGAGGCAGAGGGAGGAAAAAAGATTGGCACAACGAAAAGAGATGAGGCAAACAGAGAGAAGAAAAACAGGTTGAAAGGAGATAGAGAGGAAAGAACAATAAGGAGCTAGGTAGAAGAAAAGCGGAAAAGAGGTACAGAAAGAGCAAGGAGACAAGATAGGGAAGAAAAAACTGAGAGCAGCATGGATAGGGAGGAGAGTATAGCTAGAGAGAAGAATCGATAATGGGGGTTTATTAGGGAAACAGGAAGTGACAAGGATAGACGAATGAGGAAGAGAGAGAGCGTGAAGTAATAGAGCCAGGAAGACGAGAGGCAACTGAAGAAAGGCACAAAGATCAGGATGAACAGAGAAATGAAGGGAAAATACTCAATTACCAAAAAAGTATAAACATAATGATGATTTACAGTCACAAGACTTATGTAGCCACAATGTTTATTACAACACGTTCACCCAGAAATTGTATATGTGTTTGTGTGTCTGTATGTGGTTATGTATGTGTGTATGTGTGTATGTCTGTATGTGTGTATGTGTGTGTATGTGTATGTGTGTATGTGTGTATGTGTGTGTATGTGTGTATGTGTGTATGTGTGTGTATGTGTGTGTATGTGTGTGTATGTGTGTGAATGTGGTTTGTGTATGTGTGTGTATGTGTGTATGTATGTGTGTATGTGTGTGTATGTGGTTTGTGTATGTGTGTGTATGTGTGTGTATGTGTGTATGTGTGTATGTATGTGTGTATGTGTGTGTATGTGTGTATGTGGTTTGTGTATGTGTGTGTATGTCTGTGTGTATGTGTGTGTATGTGTGTATGTGTGTATGTGTGTATGTGTGTGTATGTGGTTTGTGTATGTGTGTGTATGTGTGTATGTATGTGTGTATGTGTGTATGTGTGTATGTGGTTTGTGTATGTGTGTGTATGTGTGTGTATGTGTGTATGTGTGTATGTATGTATGTGTGTATGTGTATGTGTGTATGTGTGTGTATGTGTGTATGTATGTATGTGTGTATGTGTGTGTATGTGTGTATGTCTGTATGTGTGTATGTGTGTGTATGTGTGTATGTGTGTATGTGTGTGTATGTGTGTGTATGTGGTTTGTGTATGTGTGTGTATGTGTGTATGTATGTGTGTGTATGTGTGTATGTGGTTTGTGTATGTGTGTATGTGTGTGTATGTGTGTATGTGTGTGTGTATGTGTGTATGTGGTTTGTGTATGTGTGTGTATGTCTGTGTGTATGTGTGTGTATGTGGTTTGTGTATGTGTGGTGTATGTATGTGTATGTGTGTGTGAGCGTGTGAGAGTGTATTGAAGTAGATAGATACAAGGGCCGTTGTATTAAAGGAGAGATGCGCGGTTCATCTGTTTGGAGGGGTAAGATAAAACAATGAATAACGTTCTTCAATTAGATGAAAGTTTAATAACAAGGAATATCTCCAAAATGGTTCATCCTGTGAAAAAAGTCATACAGACATACATTATGTATTTTAGCAAGATCTACATTTTTTGCATAGTAAGATTTGGTCTATCTGTTACGGTTTACCAGTTATACTAAAGTCATCCAGAGTAAACAGGACTAAATGGGCTATAGCCAGAAAATTCAAAATATACATTTTATTTGTTATAAAAATATCTTAAACATGTGGCATTTTAATTAAAATCCTTAGAGCATTTTTCGAAGAAATCTAAGTTTTTGACAAATTTTCCAGGTAAAGTGTAGTTTACGGTGGAGCAATTTTCTTGTAAATCTTCGTGTGTGTGTGTGTGTGTGTGTGTGTGTGTGTGTGTGTGTGTGTGTGTGTGTGTGTGTGTGTGTGTGTGTGTGTGTGTGTGTGTGTGTGTGTGTCTGTGTGTCAGTCTGTGGACAGCATAACTCAAAAACGAAAAGTCGGTTAAAAGCCAAACTTGGTATTTAAGTTTAATGTCTTTCAAGGACGCGACACGAAGATTTTGAAGAAAATAGTCCCACCCTAAACTACCCTCTACATGGAAGATTTTTCGAAAAATTTGATTTTCTTGAAAATGGCTCTAACGATTTTGATTAAAATGACATATGTTTGAGATATTTTTATGACAAATGAAATGTATATCTTGAATTTTCTGGCTATAGCCCCTGTAGTCGTATTTACTCTGGACGACTTTTGCATAACTGTTAAACCGTTAGAGATAGACCAAATCATACTACACAAAAAATGTAGATTTTGCTAAAATACACAATTTATGTCTCCATAAATTTTCTTGTAGGGTGAACCATTTCGGAGATATTCCTTGTTGTGTGTGTGAGTTACGGAAAACAGAACTTTAGCGCAATGCAACAACGTTGTTTATTTTTTTTATATGTTAATCGTGCAAAGAGAACGGAATCTCAAAGGTCAAAAAGATTTGACTGTCGCACAAAGCCTACTGTATTCCCATATTCCCCTTGTACCTACAAGGAAATAAACAATAAGATAATTTGTACAAATGTTTATCTCAACTAACACGAAGAAGATATAGGAATAAGGGTTTGTTAGAATGGTTAGTGCAAAAGTAGAGAAAGTCATGTGAGTACAACACATGAGATTTTTTTTATGTTACTCTTTATGTTGTGTTGTACATTTTGTAGTTTGAATACAATTTCACTTTACTTATTTACGTTTTTTGAACGGAGTTTAATTGCAACTTTATTTTCAAGTCACTTTATAAACAATCCTTGTAAGATGCGCAGAGTAACTTATTTCTGACATGGGACATTATACAGCGTTTCCAATAATTATCGCTTAAAAGAATTAAAGGAATACTCGGAGCAGCTATTTCAGACGTGAAGTAAATCGGCGGAGTTGCATTGAGGTTAGTCAGGGAATTGAACCGGTTTCTGGATGTAAACATGTGGGTCGTGTAATAGGTATTTAGGGAGATAAGCTTACACTCGCACAGTAAACTTGGACGTGCTGCTGTGGTGTAGGTGCTGAACTAGTCAATGTGACATGATTAAGTGCAACAGGGCAGAGTTGTTAGTTAGTTATTCATTAGTAACTTATGGTACGCATGGATAATCCACAAACCAATAACACGTGCTCTAATCACTTGTGTACAAAACCTAATTTGCTTCGTAACGAACTCTGCTCTGTCTGTCTATATTCCCTTTACTGCTGTCTCTATCTCTAAACAGCAAAACGAAAATGTCTTTCAAGGATGCGACGCAAACATTTTGAACAAAAGTCCTCCACTCTTTATATGGAAATTGTTACGAAATTTTTGATTTTCTCAAAAATGACTCTTAACATTTTGATTAAAATGCATATATTTAAGATATTTTTACGACAAATGAAATGCATTTTTTGAATGTTCTGGCTATAGCCTATGTAGTTCTGTTTGCTCTTGACGACTTTTGTGTAATTGGTAAACCGTAAGAGATAGACAAAATCTTACTATACAAAAATATAGATCCTGCTAACACACGGAATCCAGCAATAAGTATTCTCGCAAACTCTTATTCCTCTATGTTCTTCATGTAGTTGAGATAGATATTTCCACAAATTATCTTATTGTTGATTTCCTTGCACTCGTATACACAAGGAGAATATGGGGATACAATAGACTTTGAGCCATAGCCATATTACATTCTCTTTGCACGACTAAACGGGTAAAAGGTGAATTACGACCTTCCATTTGAGAAAAGTATAGCTTTTCCAAAACTCACACAAATAACAAGGAATATCTCCGAAATAGTTCACTGTACAAACAATTTATTTGGACAAATTGTGTGTGTTTGCTAGATCTACGGCATTCTTTACTTTATTTGGAGCTGTTCCTCCATAATTAGATAGTTGTACTGCAGTGATAAGCAAGCAAGCCCTTTATCAAGACACGCTTCTCCGCTTCTTCGCTTCTTCCCTATGCAGCGCACGAGTTGAGTACAAAAGCGACTTGCACAAGTAACATTGCTGTTCTAATTACTTGACTGTGTTAGTAGTGCATGATCAAGTGAGTGTGGTTAAAGGACCCGTCGACAGCTGGGTCACTTGAGCCCAAAGTCAAATTTTAAAGTCTAAAGAACTCACAAACTGGTGTGGCTGAAAGATGAAAGCTAAAACACAAGATTGAAATGGCAAATAGTTTAAACATTAAAAAGTGAAAGGTAAAAGGTTAAAATAATAAGAGTTAAAACGCTAAAAACAATAGAAATCCAAGTTCTTATTCTAAAAGCGTAAAATCTAACGACTGAGAATAAAACCCACAGCACCTTATATACGGATACCTAGCGGGTCGTCGCCCGCAGGGTAAAACCCAGGCCAAGGGACTGGCATATCGCAGACACACAAGGGCCGGGTCCCCACACCGAAGAGAGAGAGAGAAGATGAAGTTATTGCCGCCACTCATGATGCCCGTAGTTAGTGTCGCGGGGTTGGATACAACAATAAGCATTTCAAAGAAATGAGTAGAGAAAGTCATGTGAGGGAAGCATAAGGTTTTAGAAAATCTTTCATGCGGCCATCTGTACGTGTGTTAGTGTGTTTATGTGTGTGCCTGTTTATGTTTGCGTGTGTTTATTTGTGAGTCTGTGTGTGTTTGGGTGCGTGTTTGTGTGTGTGCCTGTGTGTGTGTTTTGGTCTGAGCGTGTCTGTGTGTCTGTGTGTGTGTCTGTGTGTGTGTTTTGGTCTGAGCGTGTCTGTGTGTCTGTGTGTGTGTCTGTGTGTGTGTTTTGGTCTGAGCGTGTCTGTGTGTCTGTGTGTGTGTCTGTGTGTGTGTTTTGGTCTGAGCGTGTGTTTTGGTCTGAGCGTGTCTGTGTGTCTGTGTGTGTGTGTCTGTGTGTGTGTGTTTTGGTCTGAGCGTGTCTGTGTGTCTGTGTGTGTGTCTGTGTGTGTGTCTGTCTGTGTGTGTGTGTCTGTGTGTGTGCGTCTGTGTGCGTGTGTTTTGGTCTGAGCGTGTCTGTGTGTGTGTCTGTGTGTCTGTGTATGTGTCTGTGTGTGTGTTTTGGTCTGAGCGTGTCTGTGTGTCTGTGTGTGTGTGTGTCTGTGTGTGTGTGTGTGTCTGTGTGTGTGTGTTTTGGTCTGAGCGTGTCTGTGTGTCTGTGTGTGTGTGTCTGTCTGTGTGTGTGTGTCTGTGTGTGTGCGTCTGTGTGCGTGTGTTTTGGTCTGAGCGTGTCTGTGTGTGTGTCTGTGTGTGTGTCTGTGTGTGTGTTTTGGTCTGAGCGTGTCTGTGTGTCTGTGTGTGTGTCTGTGTGTGTGTGTCTGTCTGTGTGTGTGTGTCTGTGCGTGTGTTTTGGTCTGAGCGTGTCTGTGTGTCTGTGTGTGTGTCTGTGTGTGTTTGGGTGTGTGTCTGTGTGTGTGTGTGTTTGGGTGTGTGTCTGTGTGTGTGTTTGGGTGTGCGTGTGCGTGTGTGTGTGCGTGTGTGTGTCTGTGTGTGTGTGTTTGGGTGTGTGTGTGCGCGTGTGTGTGTGTGCGCGCGCGCCTGTGTCTGAAAGGGTACAGGCAGATGGAAGAATAAATTCTCGTTTGTTCATATTATTACGTGTCTGTCAGTCACTTTAGTAAGAAAACAGAATGTTAGGATATTTGAACCATTGAGTGAGTGAATCAGTCAGTCGGGGAAAAGGAAAACGTTTTCACAACAGATATTAACGGTTTGGAAGCAGCGGGAGCAGCCAGTTTCATCAATCATGAAGAGATAATCTGCTTTATGCCTCGAAATCCGTTTCAATCCGTGGGAGTAGAGAGAGAGAGAGGCTGCCGCCGTCGACAGTAGCGCTGCCTGGCGGTCCGGTCCACAGACACACTGTAGCAGGTACACACATACTTGTAAATTTTGTACCATCATCTCGAGGGCCCTCAAAGAAAGAAAACACAAAAGATTTCGGCCGCGGCGACGGCTACACATATGGTTCATTAAAGTAATATGCAAAACGCACGCGGCTGCGAGGAGGACATTAAAATGTAATGTGATTAATATAATCCTCCTCCCCGGTCGGCTTATGTTTTGTGAAATTTTGTTTCTGGTCGATTGATGTGGCATCACTGCGGTTTAAAGGAACGGCTTTATTTATTCAACTTAACGCGTGCGTGTGTGTGTGTGTGTGTGTGTGTGTGTGTGTGTGTGTGTGTGTGTGTGTGTGTGTGTGTGTGTTCTTGATTATCGTTCAGTTCGATAATGATTTGACCATTATATGCAACGTTTTACTTTCTCTTCTACGGATAGTAAGTATTGCATTCCACTCAAAAATTACAAGTCCATATCTCACCGGAAATAGGAATATGTTCCTCAATACAAACAAAGCCATGTTTAGAAAAAGCTCTGTGTGTGAACACCACAACTCAAAAACGAAAAATGATTTGAAAACCCAAGTTGGTATTTAAGTTTAATGTCTTTCAAGGATGCGACAGGAAAATTTTGAAGAAAATAGCCCCACCCTAAACTGCCCTTTACATGGTAAATTTTTCGAAAATTTTTATTTTCTGAAAATTGCTGTAACGATTTTGACTAAAATACCATATGTTAAAGATATCTTTATCACAAATGAAATGTATATTTTGAATTTTTTTGTTACAGCTTTTATAGTCCTGTTTAATCTGGATGACTTATACATAACTGGTAAACCGTAAGAGATAGATCAAATCTTACTATACAAAAAATGTTGATCTTGCTAAAACACACAATTTATATCTTATGATTTTGTTGTACAGTGAACCATTTCGGAGATATTCCTGTTATTTGTGTGAGTTATGGAATACTTAAACTTTCGTCAGACGGAAGACAGTTATTCATTTTTTTATACTTTTGGCCTTGCTAAGAGCACGGAATTTCAAACCTTTAACACATTTTACTATCCCTCAGCCTACTGTAATCCCATATTCCCCCTGTACCTACAAGGAAATAAACAGTAAGATAATTCGTACAAATGTTTATCTCGACTAACACGAAGAAGATATAGGAATAAGAGTTTGTAAGAATGGTTAGTACAAGAGTAGAGAAAGTCATGTGAGTGCATAAGATTTTTTCATCTATTGTGCATATATTCAATGTATTGATTTTTTATTTTATGCAGTTTTGTATATTCTAACACTGATCCTTCAATCACAATGTTTGAATGTCCAGGACACAGCTCCATGCTGCTACTGCCATAAGATCACCTCAGTGTCTATTCGAGTTGTTCTTTTAATTGTTCCACACATTAATTCATATATGGTTAATTTATTTGAAATTGAATAATATCGTAGTCTAAATGTTGTCCTTGTTCTAGGCATTTATTTTCTTAATATAATTTTTGCTCTTGCAGGCTATTAACCCTGGTTTGTCATAATTTTAGTCTAAGAAATGCAGATTTTAAAATTATATTCCTTTATAACTTTACATAACAAAAAACTGATTTTCGAAGCTTTTTCTCCAAATCTTGTATAATCACGAGGTTTAGCATATGCTAAAATGGTGCTCCCGTTTTCTATCTCTTTAAGATATCGTCCAAATAAATGCGGGTGATAACGTGGACCCTTGTGGTACACCTTGATTTCTTAACATAACCAACCCGAACAATTAGGACAGTTGAGTTTAAAATACGCCTTATTACACATTTCATTAAGTGGGTATAGTATACATACCGTTCTATTATTTCGATTAATTTTTCTCTGTCAATGTTATCAAAGGCTTTGTCCAAAGCGATAAATGCCACAGGTAGGTACATATATGTAAGTAGGTTAAGATATTCTCTTCAAAGACCTGCACACGATCTGACAATCCTAAATCCATTCCATTCCTCCTCCAATAGAGATTCTGCTAACGGCTTTAATGTATTGAGTTAGTTCAATACACTTACCCACCAGGGTTATTCCCTTCTACTTTTTTAAACATACATAATAACCAGTCGTCTGCTATTCTTGTAGTAATCCAACACTTATCCATAAACTGAAGCAGACGCAATTTTAATAACAACACTCCATATTTCATTAATTCAATATTAGTTTCCTCAGATCCTGGAGATTTTTTTTCTGTCTTTTGAGTAGAGAATCTAATTCTTCCAAAGTTATTACATTAATTGTGATATAATTAACTATTTAACTGTAATTGTCATCACAATGGGGTCACACACACATGCTGTGGAATGCACAGTTACAGTATTAGAAAACAATAAACTTAAAAAAGAAAACACTGCCAAGTATTATATTTATATCTTGTGTTAAAATTATGTACAGTAGATACTATTAATTCTTTACAAAAAAATATAAAAACCGTAATCACATAAAATCACACCATTTGTTAACAAAGAATTCATCCAAGATTATTCCTCATCCTTCCCTGAGTCTGCAAGTATGAAGTGTGAATTCAAAGTGCAAAAACCCCAAAGTTCGAAAAACCCACCGTTAAACGTGTAACACCATTTGCCAATAGGCAAGGCCGCCAATATGACCTCTGCAGTTAAAGGCGGGATATAAATGGAACAAGAAAAAAGGGGGAAAAAATTTTATCTTTCTGTTTTAAATACGTGTGGCGTTTGGACGAAGTACGGTTATTATCATTGATAGTTCAACTCCCAGTGCAGCAGCTATTTTCCTCAATGTTCCTTCTTTATCAGCTCGATTAAGTGCAACCAACGTTTTTTCCTTACTCTTTGATAAGATACAAGAACAATCCGGTAGGAACAACATGCTGTTTGAAAACAGGAGATTGACGGAGATAGTGATCAAGGTCAACGCTGGTGAAACGTACCACAGCACCATGTGAGACACTTCTAAATCCACATGCTTAGGCGTTAATCCAACGGATAGCAGTTTTCGGGTTTGTAAGCCGTGGTCCAGTCGATAAAATATCTAACGTTTCACCCAAGACTGCGCTGCGCATCTTCAGAGAGTGACTCCTGGCTGGTTAACAACTAGAGTGGAGGGAAAATCCACAGTGCTGGGAGGCACAGTGGGGACTGTGACCTTCACCCGAAGGTGCTTCTCACTAAAAAACCCCACTGGAGAGAATTCAAGGAAGGACGTGCATTAGGCCCGGCTTACAGACTACAAATACATATCTACGAATCTAAATCCGGATAAACGAGGTTTAACTGTACATGTTATTCTCGTTCCTTCTTTGAAAAGCAAGTCAATTTTAACTTCAATAAGTTTTACTTCCATTGAAAAATTTGACATCGAGAATTCAGCGGAAATACACTTTTCAGATTTCTTGAATCAAAATGAGAGATGCAGAAGTACAATAAAATATGTAAGTAAAGAAAAAAAGTGCAATTTTAAGACTGTACAATATTAAAAGACTGGTGTGTTTGGTATATAATACTGCGATTACACAGATATACATGTTTTGAGATCCAAGTCCGTTTACAGACTTGTATGTAGGTGCGTGTACGAAAACTTCCTTAAATATCAAATTAAGTATACGAGACGAAGATTTTCAACTACCTTTACATGAAAAATGTCGATTAAGAATTTTAATTAAAATATCACATATTTAAGAAATTTTCATGCTAAATGAAATGTATATGTTGAATATTCCCTAAGCTTTCTGTAACGCACAAACAGTAAGAGACATAGGAAATATTACTATACAAAAAGTGTGGATATCACTAAGACAGACAATGTATGATAGAGATACCCATTTCCCAGGTATTCCTATTTATTGCTTTCAATTCTGAAAAACGTACACTTTTGCCAAATAGAGAGTTGTTATTCAGTTCTTGGTCTCTCTGTCATACAGGAAAGTTCAATTTCAAAACCATCACAAAGTGACCAGTTTTTAAAACATTACTTTAACACTTAAGTCTACAGTTCGTCTATTGTATCTACAAGAATATTAACAAAAACAAACGTTTATCTGTATTAACATGAAGTAGATGTAAGAATAAGTGTTTATACATGAGTGAGTAGAGAAAGTCATGTGAAAGCAACATATTTTAACTGTGACTGTGCTGCCATCTACTGCAGAAACTTTTCTATTACGTTGCAAGTTTCAAAAATAATTGTTCCTTAATCTGTACTTTATCTTGCAGAGCAAGAAGGAAAATAATGAATATTTTAAAAGAGTGACGTCACCAAATCCCCTCCCATTTGCTTTTCTTGAAAGTAAGCATTTTGATTGGGCCTCCACAACAAGTTCTATTAAAATTCATAATCCCTCTCAGCTCTCTACCCTTTGCATCCCTTAGTCATCACTTGTAGAGGGGATGGATGGATGGATTCATCTAACCCACACATTTGTATATAAAGAAGAAGGAAAAAGTATTTCCAAGTTTATTGGAAAGGGGGTAAGCTTTACTTCACTAATTGCTTTTCTCTACCTAATGGTGCTTCTTGAAAAGGGTCGGCCGTTCAACATAACAGGGCACTTTCTCATGATACGTACTCCGAGATGTCACCGGAAATGTATGTTTTGAGCTCCCTGAATAATAAAAAAAAAAAAAAGCATTTTTAGAAAAAAGTCCGCGCGTGTGTGTGTTTGTCTATCAGTCTGTGGACAGCATAACTCAAAAACGAAAATTCAGTTAAAAACCAAAGTTGGTATTTAAATTTAATGTCTTTCAAGGATGCCACACGAAGATTTTGAAGAAAATAGCCCCACCTTAAACTACTCTTTAAATGGAAAATTTTTCGAAATTTTTTATTTTCTTGAAAATGGCTCTAACGACTTTGATTAAAATGCCATATATTTAAGATATTTTTATAAAAAATGAAATATATATCTTGAATTTTCTGGGTATAGCCCATGAAGCCCTGTGTACTCTGGATGACTTTTCTGTAACTGGTAAACCGTAAGAGATAGACAAAATCTTACTGTACAAAAAATGTAGATCTTGCTAAAACACACAATTTATATCTAAATATATATATATATTATTTTTTATTTTGTAGAGTGAACCATCTCGGATATATTCCTCGTTATTAAAGCTTCTGTCTAATGCATCATTATTCGTTGCTTATATGTTAACCGTACAAAGAGAACGAGATTTGAAAGTTTTAATAGATTTGACTATCGCACAAAGCCTACTATATTCCCATGTTCCCCTTGTACCTACAAGGAAGTAAACAATAAGATAATTTGTACAAATGTTTATCTCAACTAACACGAAGAAGATGAATGATTAGCACAAGAGTAAAGAAAGTCATGTGAGTGCAACATCACTTTTTTAATCTTCTGGTTATGGAAAGAGAAGTGAATTTCAAAGTCGTCATATAGGGTATAGTCTTAAAAGATTTGACTATTACTTGAAGTGTGCTGTATTGGGCATATCAGATATACAAAGTTGGAGATGGTATCGGCATATGATATGGTAAAACCTGTCCCAAGTTCGAAGCTCGTGCAGTTATGGATATATTGCTTTCTCTTTTTGGTCAGTGGTGCTAAGGCTATTTCTCATGGTTAGGAGTATTTGTAGTCTGACGTCTTCAATGAGATAAGTTTGCTAGTAGCTAGCAGCGGGAGAAATAGGAGTCATCTAAACGAATACCCAGATGATATTGTAATAGGAAACGACCTGCAAGAATGGTGTCCCAAACACGATTTGGAAATAAATACATCAAAAACAGAAATGTTGGTAAGACACCTAGAAAGGATTTAAGGAGCCTGCTGTATATATACCTTGTTCCACTCTTAGAAGACAGTATGGAGTTAAATGGGACATCTCTGTCTCCATCTAGCGAATACAAGTTGCCATTAGCCTCGTCCTTTTCTACCCTCGCGCTGTTGCCAGATTCCCAATAGCAGTGACTTTGGTTGTGTTGAAAAGTAAAGTAGACAGATGTAGTCGAGATAAAGAAACCTTTTATTTCCGTAAACAGTAACTTTGTACACTCGTTGCAACAACAAGAAAGTCTTTTCCCATTCTCCAACAGCACGGCTCCGAATTCGTAACACAAAGAACTAACTCTTCTCCGTCGGCACGACTCCTCAACCTTCACATACGTCTGACTACCTCTTCTCACACTTTACCGCTATTTATATCTCCCAGGCACTATTCTGGAAGCTTCAGGAACGTTCACTTATTGCGGTGAGATACAAAGTAGAAGATTCCAGTAGCCTCTATCCTTTTCTCTCTTTCGGCAAGCGCTCCAACAATGCGGCCATTCTCTGTCTCTTTCCTTCGGCTCCTTTGCGGTAGTGCCGACAATAATGCGATGGGTGACACTGCTGTTGTCGGCAATTAGATACGGCGAGCGCGGTGACACTGCTCCCTCCTCAGAGCTGGTCGTCCCGACCAGCACTATCACTGCGGCATCTCCCTTGCGCCCTGGTGGACTAACCCATCGAACCTCTTCTCCAGGAGGCACGGTCCTAGGTATCGCTGTTGGATAGTGTCCCTTGGTCCGGGTAGGACGATGTATGCCATCCTGCTTCGAAATTCTGCAACAATACCGCCGGTCTTGACGGTCCCTCGTCCAGTTGCCCTTCTTCCTGGTGTGTTGACGGGCCATCCTGCGCACTTGGAAACGGCTCACTGGGTACCATGTCCGCCGACCTCTCTGGCGCACCTTCGCAGCCACCTTGCTTCCGATGGGTCTGGCAACAAACCCCACCACATCCGCGCGAGTCGCGTCCACCGCTGCACTCGTGTTCACTCGTGCTCGGCACGGCCTCTCCTGTATCCTGCCGTCCACGATGATGTCCACCATTCTTCCGTTCACGGCACTATGCGTCAGGTGATTGGATGGCTCCGACGGTCCCCCCATGTCACACGCCAAGTCGGTTCTCGCGTGATGCTCGTTTGCTTGTGCGCTTCCCTGCTGATCGTCCTCCACGTCGTATCCTGGTTGGTTACGTACCCGACACACTCCTCCAGAGGATCCCCGACGACGTCCCTGAACTGCCCCTTTGTCTTCCCCGAGACGTACACTTTCGTTATCTGAAACGGGCGCAACTGTCGCCTCGGCCACTAGGTGCTTCCTCCCCGGGTCTGCGCTATTCCGTCTGCCCCTGGCATCCAGTACTTTGACACTCTCGTCAACTCTTACTACCAGGGCGCCAAGACGTTCCCCGTCGTCCTCCACGACGTCCACATGCTGGCAGAGGTCTTCCACCCTTTCGCCGAGTTCTTCCACGTCTTCCGTCATGCCAATCAGTTCGCCGAGTTGTTCCACGCCTTCCGTCACGCCAATCAGTTCGCCGAGTTCTTCCACGTCTTCCGTCTCGCCAATCAGTTCGCCGAGTTGTTCCACGTCTTCCGTCACGCCAATCAGTTCGCCGAGTTGTTCCACGTCTTCCGTCACGCCAATCAGTTCGCCGAGTTGTTTCACGTCTTCCCTCACATCATCTGAAACGGGCGCAACTATCGCCTCGGCCACTAGGTGCTCCCTCCCGGCTCCGCGCTATTCCGTCTGCCCCTGGCATCCAGTACTTTGACGCTCTCGTCAACTCTTACTACCAGGGCGCCAAGACGTTCCCCGTCGTCCTCCACGACATCCACGTGCTGGCAGAGGTCTTCCACCTTTTCGCCGATAGCTCCGCCTTCATCTCTTTCAGCTCGGCAGCGAGGTTGTGGTTTGACGTTTCCATTTTGGCAGTGAGGTTGTCGTTTGCCGTCTTCATTTCAGCCATTTCCGTCTTCATTTCAGCCATTTCCGTCTTCATTTCGGCGAATAATTCTTTCATCATTGCTATCATCCTGGTTTCCGAATCTCCCTCCATCTTGGTTCTAACGTTGCAACTTCTAACGACGATATAACGAAACTAGAAGCAATTCGACGGATCCCACTTCTGACACCAGTGTAACTTTTGTATGGGTGTGAAGTAAAGAAGACAGATGTAGTCGAGATAAAGAAACACTTTTATTTCCGTAAACAGTAACTTGTACACTCGTTGCAACAACAAGAAAGTCTTTTCCGATTCTCCAACAGCACGGCTCCGAATTCGTAACACAAAGAACTGTCCCTTCTCCCTGGTGTGACTCCTCGACGCTTCGCATACGTCTCTTCTTTCCGTCGGCACGACTACTCAACCTTCACATACGTCTGACTCACTCTTCTCACACTTTACCGCTATTTATATCTCCCAGGCACTATTCTGGAAGCTTCCGGAACGTTCACTTATTTTGCGGTGAAATACAAAGCAGACATTTCTAGAGGCCTCTATCACTTTCTCTCTTTCGGCAAGCGCCCAACAATGCGGCCATTCTCTGTCTCTTTCCTTCGGCTCCTTTGCGGTAGTGCCGACAATAATGCGATGGGTGACACTGCGGTTGTCGGCAATTAGATACGGCGGGCGCGGTGACAATATTCATTTGTTATATATTTCAGGTTTGAACACATCCTACGCAGAATGTTTTTCTCTATTAGTTTATATCCTTTTTAGAGTCATTATACATTTCTATAGGCCCATATTTCTTCAAAAAACATTTTTTTTTCAATAGAAGTCCGATATGTGCTGTTTCTATACTCATCATGCACTAACTGACAAACTAACTGCTAGAATTCGCCTATATTTGTTCTTAGGTAGAGTAAACCATAGTGCTACTACCTGCCTACTTTGAATTCTCTATGTTTACTGAGTTAAGTGTTATAATTTTTTAAATTAAATGTTTTCGGAAAATTTTATATCTGTGCACTGCAAAAGTTACGCAGTGTGACACTTTTTGTTATTGAGTTTACATCAGGGAACCAGCGAGAACAAATGTTGAGGAGGGTTGGAGAAAGTTTTTAAAATAAACCAAAAGGCAGTAACCTCTTTCCTTTATCCAATAAGGCAAACAAAAGGTATTCATCTATTCAGCGTATTCTCGCGCCAGGCCTGACACAGAGGATGGTATAAGGAGCAGCACTAGCATTAGTTCGAAAGAAGCCGTGTGTGTAACTGTGAGCTGTTATTGCGTTATTTGTTTAATATTTTTGTAAATATTTGTAGTTATGGAGGGGGAAGCTAGGAAGAGACGATATGTTGGTAAATTAAGAAGTAAGGAACGCCAAATAATTATGAAGGTGTTAAATTATTTTTCAAGTAAAATGCGTGTAAGTAAGGCAGTAAAAGAAGCAGCTAAGGCTATCGAGTGTTCAGAAGCACTAGTGCATAGGATTAAAAAGGTAGTAATGAAAGGACCTCTAAGAACGCCATCGAAAAAGAAAGCAAAAAGGGCGGGGAAAAAAAGAAGTATATAGTGAATATTGCAAGGTGGAGTGCGGCGAATTGTTCATTCTTTACAGTTTGCAAATATTCCACCCACGCTGAATATAATTTTGTCACGATTCAACAGTGATGAGACCCTACCAAATTTCTCAAGGGCCACTCATAGTGGGTTCTTACATGATTTGGGTTTGGAATATGAAAGAAGGGGTAACAAGTGCATATTAATAGAAAGAGACGATATAGATATCATCAGATGGCAACATAAATATCTAAAAGACGTAAAAAGATTTAGGCACCAGGGGAAATCAATTGTTTATACAGACGAGTCATTTGTAAATTTAGGTCATACAGTAACAAAGGCGTGGAGGGATACCAAAGTTAAAAGTGCCCGTCTCGTCAAGCAGCAATTGAAGGACTAAGTACAGGACTCCGGCCACCTCGGGGTCGCGCGCGGAGAAAGATTCGCAACTAGTACACGTTGCAACACTGCGCTCCATTTAACGTGTACTGTCTTCTAAGGGTGGAACGCGCTTTATAAGCAAATATATAAATGCACCATTTCTATAAACATTTATAATATGAAGTAGATGAAGAACTGGACGAAGTTGTCAGTTCATTGGCTGACAGAGACAGAGGGAGTGAGTGAGCGGAGAGACTGAGGGGAGGAGAATGCGGGTTACAGACCCCCTTCTGTGCATGCTAGAAAACAAAAAGCAAGTTAAGAGACGTTTTCTTTGTTAATGAATGTAAGTATGTTAGGGGCTGGTTGGATTAGCAAGGGTTTAGTAGTACAGCCTAGAGCAGAAATCGCTGCCACAGCTTTATCACGCGGTTTCCCATCGTCACATCCAACTTGTTCATATGAGTCAAATACAAGACATAAAAAACTCCGTTATTGATATATTCCACATAAACAGACTCACAACGTATTCATTGGTACAGAAAAACTTAGGAAAAATTCCAAGATGACACTTCAAATTTGCTTTGTAATATATTACTGATGATTAGCGCTAGGAAGTTCATGCATTTGTATGTTTTTCATAGGGGTTAAAAAGGTATGCTTTTATATTATGTGCACGAATTATGGAATTTTAAGTTATTTCGACGTGATTCTATGGTGCATATAACTGCACATTTTCTTGATTTTGATAAATGCATATTATTTCAATACTATAGCCTCTATATAGCATATTTTAATTGCTTTCATGGTGTTTTTTTTTTTTTTTTTTCACCTGAATAATATTTTTCATATTGCATATGATGATGTAACTCGCGAGGTGGCGAGAAGCAATGCTCAGTCATGTTGTCATGCAGTGAACCCCCTGTTTCCATCCTTTCATTGTAGGTATATGCGTAGAGAGTAATCAGTGCGTTATCTGAGAGGTTTATATTAACAAAGATAAAGTGCAGGTCAACGTTTTGAGCAGCACGATTGTAGCAACGCTTGCCTCTGCGTGGTCTTCAAACGTAACAGTGTTGTGAACTGGTTCCCTCCAAATTAAATTAGGCGTATAAAATGTTAAAAAGTTCTTCGAATGCCGAAAATGAAACCAACTTAGAGAGCTAGAGAAAGGGTTTTCGGGTGATTTAATATCTACAGATAATAGGGCACTGTTTTGTGGAACGTGTGACAAAACTATAGGGAGTGAGAAAAGATTTGAAATAGTTCAGCACATAAACACAGCAAAACATAAGGAGAATTTAATCAGAAAATTCACAAAGAACCTGTTCAAAAACAGCTAGTAGAGCGATTAGGAAGTAGGGTTACTGAATTTTCCTATGACTTGTGCTAAGTATTTTAGCTGCTAATATTCCCTTGTTCAAAATTAATAATCCGATATTTAAAAACTTTCTTGCCAAGTACACTCAACAACATGTGCCTGAAGAAAGTGCACTGCGTAAGACTTCTGTAGGATATTGTTACAATAATGTATTGTCAAATATACAAAATGAATTAGCGGATCAGTTTGTGTGGTTGTCTGTTGATGAAACCCCTGCTTCTGAACGCCGTTTTATTGCTAATATAATCGTGGGTGCTTTAAATAATGAACAGAAGACTACAGCTTATCTCCTTAATGTGTGCGAATTGTCGGCCACTGACAATGTACCTGTGGCCCAGTTTGTGATGGACTCTTTGAAATTGTAATGCCGATGTGGAATCAAATACAACTAGTTGCTTTTATTTGTTACCTTGCATGGTAAAATCAGGAAATACTCGAAGGGTATTTTTCCTAACTTAATTCATATAACTTGTTAGGCACACGCTCTTCATCCAATTTCTGAGACAATACGCGATTCTTTCCCACTGATGGATTTGTGTCCAGTACAAAGAGAATTTTTGTTAAATCTCCTAAAAGAGTTAAGTTGTTTAGATCAACAGCACCTAATATCCGACTTCCTCCTGCACCAGTGTTAACTCGATGGGGAACATGGGTCGATACAGTTTTATATTATGCTGAGCACATAGAAATAGTCGAAGAGGTTCTTAATTCATTGGACTCGAACGATGCTTCGTCAATACAAACTGTGCAAACTATTCTGTCAGGCACTGGGTTAAAAAAGGATCTTAGTTTCATATCTGCCCAATTTCTATCTTACCAACAGCCATGACGGCATTGGAAGCTGTAGGATCTCCTTTGCATGAATCACTTACTGTCTTAGAAAAAACAATATGTGGTCTAAGTTCGGTTCCTGGTAGCATAGGACAAAAAGTGAACTATGTAATTTCAAAAAATTCTGGTTATAAACAGATGTGCGATATTCAAGACATCCTTGAAAGAAAACCATCTGTCACACCAAGAGACTTGACTCTCTCTGTGAAACAGTTAACATCATTTAAATATGCCCCGATAACATCTTGTGACGTGGAGAGAAGTTTTTCACGTTACAAAAGTGTTTTGCGAGACAACAGACGATGTTTTACAGTTGAAAATTTGTGTAGTGTTGGTTGTGAACTGCAATTTAGCAGTGAATGATAGCAGCGGGATCACTTCTGCTTCAACCTCTAAGGAATAAGATAACTTTATTTATTATTTACACTAACTCGTCTACTGCAAAGGGACATGAACTGTTCTAATGAAATAGTGCATATTTCTTGGCATATTTTGAAGTTTTTAAGTGCATATTAGCATGCATATTTTAGTGTTTTTTAGGGCATGAGCTTCCGAGCCCTACTGATGATGATCCTTGTATTTATTGCTAAGAGCTAATCATCTGAATGTGTCTTTCAAACAGAACCTAAGTCCACAAAAATGGCCCAAAAGTAAAGATAATGTTCGATACTCACACACCTAGGGTAGTGCCTGAGTAAACCCGTATCTTGCCCGCGTCTGTACCGTCCGCCTCTCGCTCGACATGGACGGAAGTTGACAGATAAGTGATTTCGGATTACAACGAACCAGGAAATGAGATAAGCGGGGCAAGAGAAAGAGAGAGAACGGATTACGGTGCGGGAGGGGAGGGGAGAGGAAGAGGATGTGAAGAGGGTGAATAACTCGTTACCGGGTGTGCACCAGGCTCGTTTACATCTCTTTTGTGTCTCCTTGTTTCAACCTCATTGCACGTGTTCGCACGCACGCACGCACACCCAAACAAAAACACGCCTGGGTACACTCAAAAATTATATGTAGGTACCTACATCCAACCTATACCCACATATGTTCCAAGGGCGCTGAAAAATAGAATAAAATACAAAATAAATAAATGCATAAAAATTGAAACTAAAACGAGTGTCTCTATGTGTCTGTCGCTCTGTAAAGAACATAACTCACGGATAATTTTTCGAAAATATTTTCTCGAAACTGCCTCTAAAGATTTTGATTAGAATGCCACATATTTAAGATATTTTTATGACAAATGAAATGTATATCTTGAACTTTCTGGCTGTAACCCATGTAGTCCTGTTTACTGTGGCTGACTTAATAAGATTACTAAACCGTAAGATATAGACCAAATCTTACTATATAAAACATGCATATCTCGTTAAAGCATACACTTTATGTCTGTGTGTTAGATTGTGGACAGTACAACTCAAAAACCAAAAGTCGGTTAAAAACCAAAGTTGGTATTTAAATGTAATGTCTTTCAAGGATGCGACACGAAGATTTTGAAGAAAATAGTCCCAACCTACACTGCCCTTTACATGGAAAATTTTTCCAAAATTTTGATTTTCTAGAAAATGGCTCTAACGATTTTGATTAAAATGTCATATATTTCAGATATTTTTGTGCCAAATGAAATGTATATCTTGAATTTTCTGGCTATAGCCCCTGTACTCGTATTTACTTTGGACGACTTTTGCATAACTGGTAAACCGTTAGAGATAGACCAAATTATACTATACAAAAAATGTAGATCTTGCTAAAATACACAATTTATATCTCAATAAATTTTCTTGTAGGGTGAACCATTTCGGAGATATTCGTCGTAATGTGTGCGAGTTTCGGAAAACTAAAAACTTCGTGAAATGGATCATCGTTGTTCATTTTTTTATATGTTAAGTGTGCAAAGACAACAGAATCTCAAAGCTTTAAAAGATTTGACTATCGGACAAAGTCTACTGTATTCTAACATTCCCCTTGTACCTACAAGGAAATAAGCAATAAGATAATTTGTACAAATGTTTATATCAACTAACACGAAGAAGATATAGGAATAAGAGTTTGTAAGAATGGTTAGTACAAGAGTAGAGAAAGTCATGTGAGTGTAACACATCACAGTTTTACTTAAGTAATAATCATAAATCCCTATGCTGCCATATTTCGCTAATATGTGTAGTTAATATTTGTATTTTAATTGTATCCCACGACTCGTTTGGCCGGAAGAGCAATGACCGCTCAACTTAGTGTTATCAAATAACCTCACTCTCAGCTACAAGCTCGTATCTACCTATTGGTACGTTACTTGCAATACTAGCTACCTACAAATAACTTCAAATACTCTCGAAAACGCCACAAATACATCAAGTAATTTGAAGTAAAACTAATAAAATCTAAATCCAAATATACTTAGTATATTGACATGCATCTTTGCCAAATTTACTCCCACATTTACCCTAGACTTTGTCTCTTACGTTAAACGTATTTTCTTCTTACAATGCTGTTGACTTATGATTCTGTCTCCAACAGAACAATGGACAACGGTTTGCGCATGCGTGGAGTACTTGAGCAGGTAATAACCTGGAGTTTCCCTACTAAGTACCCTTTGCTATGGACTCCGGAAACTGTTCATGCCATAATCTACATGAAAATATAGGGTATCTACGATTCCGTTTCGTAACAGGGACAAGGGCGGCATCACAACATACGCGTTCGACCCTGAGACTGAAATTTGAATTGTCTATATCCGTATAGTTATGGAATCAATACTTGGTATACTTAAGGGTGTTCATGTTATAAACTACCACACAAAATTCCAATACAATTTCTTCTATAGTTTTGAGGAAATTAATTATTGAATTTATTCACAATGCGAGTACCTATACCTTAATATTCAAAACATTTTATGCGCATCGAAAACTAAAATATCACCACTCCAATCACCCAAAAATACCATAAGTTTCTGGCAGGAAGAAAAAATAATTTATGACCTTCTCCATTTACTTTTCTATTTTCTTCTTGCTAATCGAGGCACAGATGCGAAATTTATCAAGTCCCTCTGTGTGCTCTAAGGAGATGTAAGTTTTTAGTTTCTCCACCACTTATAGCAAGTAGGGACAGTATTCTATTTCTATTCGATACAAAAATTCTATGTAACATTTTACCCTGAATTTAAAATTAAAAAAAAAAAAAAAAAAAAAAAAAAAAAAACCACACACACACACTTTTAGAAAAAAGTGAAAAATGCAACTCGAATTTTGAAGAAAACCTCCACCCTATACCACCCTTTACATAGAAAATTTTTCGAAAATTATTTTGGTTGTCTAGAAAATGGCTGTAACGATTTTGATTAAAGTGCCACATATTTAAGATATTTGTATGACAAATGAAATGTATATTTGAAATTTTCTGGCTATAGCCCGTGTAGTTCTGTTTAATCTGGATGACTTTTCAATAACTGGTAAACCATAAGACAGAGGCCAAATCTTACTGTACAAAAATGTAGATCTTGATAAAACAGACAATAAATTGTTTGTAGAGTGAACCTTTTCGGGGCTGCCCCATAGCGCAGTTATTAGAACACCCACCTGCTATGCAAGGGGTCCCTGGGTTCGATTCCAGGCAGGTGGGTAGGAATTTTTCTCCAGCCAGGATTATTCCTCATCCATCCCTGAGTCTGGAAGTATAATGGCGGCCGTGGCTGAGTGGTTACACCGAGGCGAGACCCGCATGTGGTATTCGTGGTGGACGAAGCGGCGTCTGGGTGAGTTTTCTCCGGGTTCTTCGGTTTCCCCCGCCACTCATTCCACCAATTGCTCCATCATCACCCTTCCAATCATCCATTTCAATCATCATGCATTTCATATCATCCCCTTCCTCACTATCATACCTGGCGCTTGGCTGACCACCTGCTTGCAGGTCTTCACTCTGGTCCAGAGGTCCCTCTGCTCCCCGACAGGCGTCTGACTCTAGACACTGGCTTGTAAGTCCTCACTCTCATACTTGCAGGTGTTCACTCTGTCTGGTACATAGGTTCCTGTGTTCCCTGACAGATGTCTGACTCTAGACACTGGCTTGTAGGTCCTCACTCTCATACTTGCAGGTGTTCACTGTCTGGTACATAGGTTCCTGTGTTCCCTGACAGACGTCTGAATCTAGGCACTGGCTTGTAAGTCCTCACTCTCATACTTGCAGGTGTTCACTCTGTCTGGTACATAGGTTCCTGTGTTCCCTGACAGATGTCTGACTCTAGACACTGGCTTGTAGGTCCTCACTCTCATACTTGCAGGTGTTCACTGTCTGGTACATAGGTTCCTGTGTTCCCTGACAGATGTCTGACTCTAGACACTGGCTTGTAAGTCCTCACTCTCATACTTGCAGGTGTTCACTCTGTCTGGTACATAGGTTCCTGTGTTCCCTGACAGACGTCTGAATCTAGGCACTGGCCTGTAAGTCCTCACTCTCATACTTGCAGGTGTTCACTCTGTCTGGTACATAGGTTCCTGTGTTCCCTGACAGGCGTCTGACTCTAGACACTGGCTTGTAAGTCCTCACTCTCATACTTGCAGGTGTTCACTCTGTCTGGTACATAGGTTCCTGTGTTCCCTGACAGACGTCTGACTTTAGACACTGGCTTGTAAGTCCTCACTCTCATACTTGCAGGTGTTCACTCTGTCTGGTACATAGGTTCCTGTGTTCCCTGACAGACGTCTGACTTTAGACACTGGCTTCTAAGTCCTCGCTCTCATACTTGCAGGTGTTCACTATGTCTGGTACATAGGTTCCTGTGTTCCCTGACAGACGTCTGACTCTAGACATTGGCTTGTAAGTCCTCGCTCTCATACTTGCAGGTGTTCACTATGTCTGGTACATAGGTTCCTGTGTTCCCTGACAGACGTCTGACTTTAGACACTGGCTTGTAAGTCCTCACTCTCATACTTGCAGGTGTTCACTCTGTCTGGTACATAGGTTCCTGTGTTCCCCGACAGACGTCTGACTCTAGACACTGACTTGTAAGTCCTCACTCTCATACTTACAGGTGTTCACTCTGTCTGGTACATAGGTTCCTGTGTTCCCCGACAGACGTCTGGCTCTAGACACTGGCTTGTAAGTCCTCACTCTCATACTTGCAGGTGTTCACTCTGTCTGGTACATAGGTTCCTGTGTTCCCTGACAGACGTCTGACCCTAGACACTGGCTTTTAAGTCCTCGCTCTCATACTTGCAGGTGTTCACTATGTCTGGTACATAGGTTCCTGTGTTCCCTGACAGACGTCTGACTCTAGACATTGGCTTGTAAGTCCTCGCTCTCATACTTGCAGGTGTTCACTATGTCTGGTACATAGGTTCCTGTGTTCCCTGACAGACGTCTGACTTTAGACACTGGCTTGTAAGTCCTCACTCTCATACTTGCAGGTGTTCACTCTGTCTGGTACATAGGCTCCTGTGTTCCCTGACAGACGTCTGACTCTAGACACTGGCTTGTAAGTCCTCACTCTCATACTTGCAGGTGTTCACTCTGTCTGGTACATAGGTTCCTGTGTTCCCTGACAGACGTCTGACTTTAGACACTGGCTTGTAAGTCCTCACTCTCATACTTGCAGGTGTTCACTCTGTCTGGTACATAGGTTCCTGTGTTCCCTGACAGACGTCTGACTTTAGACACTGGCTTGTAAGTCCTCGCTCTCATACTTGCAGGTGTTCACTATGTCTGGTACATAGGTTCCTGTGTTCCCTGACAGACGTCTGACTTTAGACACTGGCTTGTAAGTCCTCACTCTCATACTTGCAGGTGTTCACTCTGTCTGGTACATAGGTTCCTGTGTTCCCTGACAGACGTCTGACTCTAGACACTGGCTTGTAAGTCCTCACTCTCATACTTGCAGGTGTTCACTCTGTCTGGTACATAGGTTCCTGTGTTCCCCGACAGACGTCTGACTCTAGACACTGACTTGTAAGTCCTCACTCTCATACTTACAGGTGTTCACTCTGTCTGGTACATAGGTTCCTGTGTTCCCCGACAGACGTCTGGCTCTAGACACTGGCTTGTAAGTCCTCACTCTCATACTTGCAGGTGTTCACTCTGTCTGGTACATAGGTTCCTGTGTTCCCTGACAGACGTCTGACCCTAGACACTGGCTTGTAAGTCCTCACTCTCATACTTGCAGGTGTTCACTCTGTCTGGTACATAGGTTCCTGTGTTCCCTGACAGACGTCTGACTCTAGACACTGGCTTGTAAGTCCTCACTCTGATACTTGCAGGTGTTCACTCTGTCTGGTACATAGGTTCCTGTGTTCCCTGACAGACGTCTGACTCTAGACACTGGCTTGTAAGTCCTCACTCTCATACTTACAGGTGTTCACTCTGTCTGGTACATAGGTTCCTGTGTTCCCCGACAGACGTCTGGCTCTAGACACTGGCTTGTAAGTCCTCACTCTCATACTTGCAGGTGTTCACTCTGTCTGGTACATAGGTTCCTGTGTTCCCTGACAGACGTCTGACCCTAGACACTGGCTTGTAAGTCCTCACTCTCATACTTGCAGGTGTTCACTCTGTCTGGTACATAGGTTCCTGTGTTCCCTGACAGACGTCTGACTCTAGACACTGGCTTGTAAGTCCTCACTCTGATACTTGCAGGTGTTCACTCTGTCTGGTACATAGGTTCCTGTGTTCCCTGACAGACGTCTGACTCTAGACACTGGCTTGTAAGTCCTCACTCTGATACTTGCAGGTGTTCACTCTGTCTGGTACATAGGTTCCTGTGTTCCCTGACAGACGTCTGACTCTAGACACTGGCTTGTAAGTCCTCACTCTCATGCTTGCAGGTGTTCACTCTGTCTGGTACATAGGTTCCTGTGTTCCCTGACAGACGTCTGACTCTAGACACTGGCTTGTAAGTCCTCACTCTCATACTTGCAGGTGTTCACTCTGTCTGGTACATAGGTTCCTGTGTTCCCTGACAGACGTCTGACTCTAGACACTGGCTTGTAAGTCCTCACTCTCATACTTGCAGGTGTTCACTCTGTCTGGTACATAGGTTCCTGTGTTCCCTGACAGACGTCTGACTCTAGACACTGGCTTGTAAGTCCTCACTCTGATACTTGCAGGTGTTCACTCTGTCTGGTACATAGGTTCCTGTGTTCCCTGACAGACGTCTGACTCTAGACACTGGCTTGTAAGTCCTCACTCTCATACTTGCAGGTGTTCACTCTGTCTGGTACATAGGTTCCTGTGTTCCCTGACAGACGTCTGACTCTAGACACTGGCTTGTAAGTCCTCACTCTCATACTTGCAGGTGTTCACTCTGTCTGGTACATAGGTTCCTGTGTTCCCTGACAGACGTCTGACTCTAGACTGGCTTGTAAGTCCTCACTCTCATACTTGCAGGTGTTCACTCTGTCTGGTACATAGGTTCCTGTGTTCCCTGACAGACGTCTGACTCTAGACACTGGCTTGTAAGTCCTCACTCTGATACTTGCAGGTGTTCACTCTGTCTGGTACATAGGTTCCTGTGTTCCCTGACAGGCGTCTGACTCTAGACACTGGCTTGTATGTCCTCGCTCTCATACTTGCAGGTATTCACTCTGTCTGGTACATAGGTTCCTGTGCTCCCTGACAGACGTCTGACTCTAATCACTGGCTTGTAAGTCCTCACTCTCATACTTGCAGGTGTTCACTGTCTGGTACATAGGTTCCTGTGTTCCCTGACAGACGTCTGACTCTAGACACTGACTTGTAAGTCCTCACTCTGATACTTGCAGGTGTTCACTCTGTCTGGTACATAGGTTCCTGTGCTCCCTGACAGACGTCTGACTCTAGACACTGGCTTGTAAGTCCTTACTCTCATACTTGCAGGTGTTCACTCTGTCTGGTACATAGGTTCCTGTGCTCCCTGACAGACGTCTGACTCTAGACACTGGCTTGCTAGTCCTCACTCTCATACTTGCAGGTGTTCACTCTGTCTGGTACATAGGTTCCTGTGCTCCCTGACAGACGTCTGAGTCTAGACACTGGCTTGCTAGTCCTCACTCTCATACTTGCAGGTGTTCACTCTGTCTGGTACATAGGTTCCTGTACTCCCTGACAGACGTCTGACTCTAGACACTGGCTTGTAAGTCCTTACTCTCATACTTGCAGGTGTTCACTCTGTCTGGTACATAGGTTCCTGTGCTCCCTGACAGACGTCTGACTCTAGACACTGGCTTGCTAGTCCTCACTCTCATACTTGCAGGTGTTCACTCTGTCTGGTACATAGGTTGCTGTGCTCCCTGACAGACGTCTGACTCTAGACACTGGCTTGTAAGTCCTTACTCTCATACGTGCAGGTGTTCACTCTGTCTGGTGCATAGGTTCCTGTGTTCCCTGACAGACGTCTGACTCTAGACACTGGCTTGTAAGTCCTCACTCTCATACTTGCAGGTGTTCACTCTGTCTGGTACATAGGTTCCTGTGTTCCCTGACAGACGTCTGACTCTAGACACTGGCTTGTAAGTCCTCACTCTCATACTTGCAGGTGTTCACTGTCTGGTACATAGGTTCCTGTGTTCCCTGACAGACGTCTGACTCTAGACACTGGCTTGTAAGTCCTCACTCTCATACTTGCAGGTGTTCACCCTGTCTGGTACATAGGTTCCTGTGTTCCCTGACAGACGTCTGACTCTAGACACTGACTTGTAAGTCCTCACTCTCATACTTGCAGGTGTTCACTGTCTGGTACATAGGTTCCTGTGTTCCCTGACAGACGTCTGACTCTAGACACTGGCTTGTAAGTCCTCACTCTCATACTTGCAGGTGTTCACTCTGTCTGGTACATCTGGTTCATATACTCCTGTACTATCTACTCTACTTCCTACTGTACTGTTGTCGTTTTACTCGTGCGAGATTAAACTTAAACTTGATGCACGTTTATCACGATTAACAATAAGCAGATAGAGGAAGAGGATTGTGTAGTAGAGTGAGTAGAGAAATGAATGTGAATGAGAGTTTTGTTGTGTGAAGATGCTATAGGTAGGTGTTTTGTGCAGTGCAGCGGGGGGAAGGGAGGGAGCTAGCTAGCTCTCTGGGCTGTCAACACCAGTAGCACAAGGCTCCGCGCTGGATTAGCCCTTACCACTCAAAAACAATAAAATCCAATCAGCAGCCTTCGGACCTCATACATTCAAAGTATGGACGACGTGTGAGAATTACCCTCCCTCCTCCCCTCACAAAGCGCGGGGGACACGGCGGGGCGCGGCGGGGGTGAAAAAGGAAAAAGATCAAATGGGAGACGTATTCAAACAACTCAGATATTAACTACGCACAAACCACCACTGCTTATCAAAAGGAAGTCCGTGTAAATTAAGTCCTGCTTTCTGTGATTGTGAAATGTTATCACTCCCAGTTCAAGTAATTAGCATGTAAAATACACTACCAGGAAAATAACGAATATCTCGGGAATCGCTTATGCTAAATAACTGTGTAAAACAGCTTGCTTCTTAACTCATACTTCACAAGCACCTTGTGCTCTATACAACTGTGTCTGTGAACAGCAGAACTCTAAAAAGATAACTTTATTAAAATCCAAAGTTAGTATTTAAGTTTAGTACCTTTCAAGAATGGAAGACGAAAATTCTAGCTATAACGATCTCGATTAAAATGTCATATGTTTAAGATATTTGTATGACAAAGGAAATGCATATTTTTAATTTTCTGGCTATGGCCGATGTAGTACTCTGGTTGACTCACATGACTTTCTCTACTCTTGTAATAACCATTCTTATTCCTATATCTCCTTCGTGTTAGTTGAGATAAACATTTGTACAAATTATCTTATTCCTTATCTCCTTATAGGTACAAGAGCAATATTAGAATAAGTAAACTTTGAGCGATTGTCAAATCTTTTAAAATATTTAAGATCCCGTTTTCTTTGCACGGTTATCATGTAAAAAGATAAACAACGATGTTCCATTCCACGAAAGTTTTAAGTTTTCCGAAACTGACACAAATAACACGGAATATGTCCGAAATGCTTCACTCAAAAATGTACTTACAGGTAAGTTATATGTTTTAGCAAGATCTACATTGTTTGCACAGTAAGATTTGGTCTATCGTACGGTTTACGAGTTATTCAAGTCATCCAGAGTAAACAGGACTACATGGACTATAGCCAGAAAATGTAAGGTAAATATTTCATTTGCCATAAAAATGTCTTAAATATATGGCATTTTAATCAAAATCGTTAGAGCCATTTTCAAGACAATCAAATTTTTCGAAAAAATGTTCATGTAAAGGTTAGTTTAGGGTGGGGCTATTTTCTTCAAAATCTTCGTGTCGCATCCTTGAAAGATGTTAAACTTAAATACGAACTTTGGTTTTTAACCTACTTTTCGTTTATGAGTTATGTTGTTCACACACACACACACACACACACACACACACACACACACACACACACACACACACACACACACACACACACACACACACACTGCAATGCTTTCCCTACTTCACGTAGAAGAGAAGAGAAAGTTGAGAAATAGTCAGTCACTTCTCGGCTTGTATAGGAGTCCCGCTGGTCGCGTGAATGTAAGCTGTACATATGGGGGGATTACACACCTGTTTTGTGGTCAGATATCTAGCACAACCCTTATTATTAGCCATGCAGCAGCAGCATCATCATCGTCATATCCGATCGCCCGCCAGCCGCGCTGGGTTTGAAAGGGACTGAGATAGCACCCAGATAAAGCGCCTGGTCGCTCGTCAGGGCTTGAAAAGGACTTGGCTACAGCCAAGGAGGTTGTGGACTGGTCATTCTCGCACATTAAAGTGACGCACGCATCTGCGCAATGCCAGGGTAAGCGATATACACACTATCATGATTAAAGATGAAACAATTCCTATATAAACATGACGTCATTGGGAGGGAGTTGTCCGTATTGGGAACCTTAAAGTTTTGAGTAGGCCACATACGTGGAATTGTTTCATTATTAATGATGATACACACCGAGCGATATGGCGCCGCGGCAATGTGTGGAGGCTCGTTGGTGCTTTCTTCTTGTCGTTGCGTCATTTCCTTTACGTCCCTTCCTTATTTTATTTTCCTTGTGGTTGTCAGGTCGGATGGAGCGGTTGCTTGCGCTCTGTGGTAGGTGCGTGCCGCTGCCCGGGTCGAGGCCCTCTCTGGGTGAGAACTTTAAGGTGGTTTTCCCTGCCTTAGCTATGTCGAGTCGCAGATAGCGAGGTGTCCCCTTCATTCCTCATGGTCAACCTTCGAGAGAGTCAGTGTCTGTGAATAAAAACGAAAACTGAGTCAAAGACGAAAGTTGAAAAAAATTCCCAGTTACTAAACTTGAACATATACATTTTATCTAAATAACTCTGTGGGAAAAAATATACCTATTTTGTTGTTTAACGACGCTGTCAATTGCCAGGATCACATGAGCGTCGCCGGTGTGCTGAAATTTCGTCCCGCAGGAGTTCTTTAACGTACCAGTGATTTGAAGCCGCGACCTAACCAACTGAGCCACCGAGACCGACAACTCCGGCCGCTGCGGTCATGTGTGGAACGCGGGGTGTAACACTACCGCCGCTAGGAAGCTAGGAAGGTTTACCAGTTATACAAAAGTCAAATGGTTGGAGCCATTTTGGAGAAGATGCAAATGTTGTGCCCGTCCGCCCAGACCCTCCTCGACTTGCACACACAGAGGGGTGAGATCAACGCCGGAAACAAGATAAACGACGAGGTTGGCCAGCGCTAACGCATAGGATTATGGGATGGATGGATAGCACATAGAGACATACATACATACTGCTTTGAATGCGAGCTTACTTGACAGCCTGGAGCAAGGGTGCAAGTGAACTGTGTAAGCTACGACGAAAATCTGTCTGTCTATCCGCACGCAGACTGCAAATTGACTGCACGGATTCTCTTACCTGCTCTGTCTGTCTGTCTCTCTCCCCCCCCCCCCTCTCTCTCTACTGTTAACAACACGCTTTTTCACTCTCTTTAGCACGTATAGTAACCAAAGTTGGTATTTAATATCTTTCAAGCATATGACACGAAGATTTTAAAGAAAATTCCTCCACCGTAAACTTTCCATCACATATTTTTATGACAAATGAAATGCATATTTTGAATTTTCTGGCTTTAGCCCATGTAGCCCTGTTTACTTTGGCTGATTTTTTCCCCCCATTTATATCCCGCCTTTAACTGCAGAGGTCATTGGTTTTTACTCGTTTACAGTGGGGGGTTTTTATACATTGGATTCACACTTCCAGACTTAGGGAAGGACGAGGAATAATCCTGGCTGGAGAAAAATTCCTAGCCCCCTGCCGGGAATCGAACCCGGCACCCCTAGCACAGCAGGCAGATGCTCTACCAACTGCGCCAAGAGCCTCTGGATGACTTTTGTTTAACTGATAAACGGTAAAAGAGAAACCAAATCTGGTGTGTTGCACTCACATGACTTTCTCTACTCTTGTACTAACCATTCTAACAAACTCTTATTCCTATATCTTCGTGTTAGTTGAGATAAACATTTGTACAAATTATCTTACTGCTTATGTCCTTGTAGGTACAAGGGGAATATTAGAATACAGAAGGCTTTTTGACCTTTGAGATTCCGTTCTCTTTGCACGATTAACACATAAAAAATTAACAACGTTGTTGCATTTCGCTAAAGTTCTAAGTTTTCCGAAAATCACATACATAACAAGGAATATCTCCGAAATGGTTCACCTTACAAGAAAATTTATTGAGACATAAATTGTGTATTTTAGCAAGATCTACATTTTTTGTAGAGTATAATTTGGTCTATTTCTAACGGTTTACCAGTTATGCAAAAGTCGTCCAGAGTAAATACGACTACAGGGGCTATAGCCAGAAAATTCAAGATATACATTTCATTTGTCATTAAAATATCTCAAACATATGACATTTTAATCAAAATCGTTCGAGCCATTTTCAAGAAAATCAAAATTTTCGAAAAATGTTCCATGTAAAGGGTAGTTTAGGGTGGGGCTATTTCCTTCAAAATCTTCGTGTCGCATCCTTGAAAGACATTAAACTTAAATACCAACTTTGTTTTTTAACCGACTTTTCGTTTTTGAGTTATGCTGTCCACAGACTGACAGATACACAGACACAGACACACACGCGGGCCTTTTTCTAAAAATGCTTTTTTTGGATTCAGGGGGCCTCAAAACATATATTTCCGGTGAAATCTCGATATAGAATTTTTGGGTGGAATACAATACTTACCAGTAGAGAAAGTAGAAATGTAGATCTTGTTAAAACACAGAATGAAGGGCGGAATCGGGACTGAAAGTTCAATGCCATTCTAAGCACTAGTGTGCAGCGCGACAATTCTCCAAGCAATCCTTATTTTCCTGATGGACCAGAGAGGGAATCTGGCACCAAGGGCGACTTGCTATCCTCTGTTCAGTAATATTTAGAATTTATTTATGTTAAATTGTGTTTTTGTGAAGTTAACCATTTTGGCTGTATTCCTTGTTATTTGTCAGAATTTTGCAATACTTATAGACGATCTGAAATGAAAGGTCAGAAATCATTTTTGTATATGTGGTCATGAGAAGAGAATGGAATTTCAAAATCACATAACGACCACTCTTAAAGCGTTTCTCTACTGATTAAAGTCTGCCATACTCCCCTCGTAGCTATAAGAAAATTCGTTGTATAAATGTTGATTTTTTATGCTTCACAAGGGGAATATGGATTCAATTTGATAAACATTAGTGTAGCAGAGTTCTGCTAGGAGGTGGAGGGAGGGGACATGGAGGGAGGGGAGGTAGAAAAGGAGAGAGGGGAGAAAAAGAGGGAGAGAGTGCGTGATCGTGCAAATTATTATACTTCTAAAGAATACATTGCTAATAGCAGCAAAAGAAATCTTATAAGATGTTTAAATAAATTAAAAAAGAAATGCGATGCATAAAAGAGAATGGGAGAGAAGGAAATGAAACATTAATTATAAGGTTGGAAGCTCTTCTACATACATAAATACCTGCCTACCTACCTACCCCTTTAAAATCTGTCCATCAGAGAAAATATCCTCAATTAGCAAGCAATGCTGTATGGCTTCCTGCTTGTCGTATTCTACGAAAAATTCACTGTCTTTTGTATTTCCACTCTGATAAAAAAGAGTAAATCTTCACATAACATTTCCCTAGTCCTTTCTAAAAGACAATATAATCTTATTTTCCTTAAAGAAAACATAAAATCAAAAGCTATGTGGGTATTCTCTTTTACGAAGCCAGCCAGATTTCTTAAAGTGAGGGTGAGTGCCTTTCTTCGAAATCTTCTTAATATTTCCTTTGTACTTGTTTAGCAGCTTATTTTCTTTTTGTTCATCCTTAATGACTGATAATGAACTCTACTACATTTATTGAAGTCGCAGTCTACACAACGTGCAAAAGATATTAATTCGTTTATGGCTTAAAAATTATTTCTTCACGTATAGGTCTTCTTTTCGAATTTTAATTTCATTAAGAACAGTGTACTATAGAGGCCTGATGTGTTGCACTCACATGACTTTCTCTACTCTTGTACTAACCATTCTTACAAACTCTTATTCCTATATCTTCTTCCTGTTAGTTGAGATAAACATTTGTACAAATTATCTTATTGCTTATTTCCTTGTAGGTACAAGGGGAATATTAGAATACACTAGGCCTTGTGCCATAGTCAAACGTTTTAAAGCTTTGAGATTCTGTTGTCTTTGCACACTTAACATGTAATAGGAATATCTCCAAAATGGTTCACACTACAAGAAAATTTATTGAGACATAAATTGTGTATTTTAGCAAGATCTACATCTTTTGTGCAGTATAATTTGGTCTATCTCTAACGGTTTACCAGTTATGCAAAAGTCGTCCAGAGTAAATACGACTACAGGGGCTATAGCCAGAAAATTCAAGATATACATTTGATTTGTCATAAAAATATCTCAAACATATGACATTTTAATCAAAATCGTTAGAGCCATTTTCAAGAAAATCAAAATTTTCGAAAAATTGTCCATGTAAAGGGTAGTTTAGGGTGGGGCTATTTTCTTCAAAATCTTTGTGTCGCATCCTTGAAAGACATTAAACTTAAATACCAACTTTGTTTTTTAACCGACTTTTCGTTTTTGAGTTATGCTGTCCACAGATTTACAGACTGACACACAGGCACACACACACACACACACACACACACACACACACACACACACACACACACACACACACACACACACACACACACACGGACCTTTTTCTAAAAAATGTTTTTTTTTTTATTCAGGGGGCCTCAAAACATGTATTTCCGGTGAAATCTCGATATCGAATTTTTGGGTGGAATACAATACTTCCCCTACTTACCAGTAGAAAAAGTAAAAAGGAACAGCTGAAAGAATAAACCAAAGGAACAACCGAAAAATGGTAAAACCGGAATTGGTAATTTTGCATGGGAATTTGCACTTCTGATTACTTTCAATGAGATTGTAATGAACCCATCGCGTAACAGCTGCAACTATTACATTTAAACTTGTTTTGTCGTAAGAAAAAGGTTGTTAGTTTTGAGAACAGATTGTGTTCAATACATTTAGCAAACATTCAGCCATTCCATTAAGGTAAATTGCCCTTGCAGGCTTAGACATAACCAGGAAATGTGTTTTAAGGAACTAGTTTGAGGTTTGTGCTGATATTTGTTGTACGCTAAACATAATAGTGCAGCTGAAATTAAACTTTTTAAGCGTAAATAGTTGAATAAATTGGAGATTGACGGTTGATTAGGATTGATAATGACTTATATACGACGCTCAGCAGGCCATCTGGTTTGTGATGGAAGTAATGGATCATATAATTATGTGACTGATTAGAACAGAAAATAACCCACTAATCTTCGAATTTGGAGATCCTGGGTTTTAACCAAGTAAGCAGAAAAAGTTATGTGAGAGCTACACCACGTGGTCATGCAAATAGAACATGCTTGTTCGAGAATGGCTACTCAATACATATAAGTGTAACAGAACCAATAATTTGTTCATTCATCACTCGTCTGCCTAATATTAAGTTTTAAATGTAAGCAGTTAAAACTGTTCAACTTTCGTATTAAAAATCCAATGTCTTTTGAAAAGAAATGTCAAGCATCTGGAGTTGTGTGATATCGAACTTGTGGAGGAATAATCGTGATTCCTGGAAACCTGGACCTGGTCAGGAGTACACCCACTCACGTTCAATCTCACTGGTCGTCTACCTAACGCACTGCTGGAAACATGGACCTGGTCAGGAGTACACCCACTCACGTTCAATCTCACTGGTCGTCTACCTAACACACTGCTGGAAACCTGGACCTGGTCAGGAGTACACCCACTCACGTTCAATCTCACTGGTCGTCTACCTAACGCACTGCTGGAAACCTGGACCTGGTCCGGAGTACACCCACTCACGTTCAATCTCACTGGTCGTCTACCTAACGCACTGCTGGAAACCTGGACCTGGTCCGGAGTACACCCACTCACGTTCAATCTCACTGGTCGTCTACCTAACGCACTGCTGGAAACCTGGACCAGGTCCGGAGTACACCCACTCACGTTCAATCTCACTGGTCGTCTATCTAACGCACTGCTGGAAACCTGGACCTGGTCCGGAGTACACCCACTCACGTTCAATCTCACTGGTCGTCTACCTCAAGCACTGCTGGAAACCTGGACTTGGTCCGGAGTACACCCACTCACGTTCAATCTCACTGGTCGTCTACCTAACGCACTGCTGGAAACCTGGACCAGGTCCGGAGTACACCCACTCACGTTCAATCTCACTGGTCGTCTATCTAACGCACTGCTGGAAACCTGGACCTGGTCCGGAGTACACCCACTCACGTTCAATCTCATTGGTCGTCTACCTAACACACTGCTGGAAACCTGAACCTGGTCCGGAGTACACCCAGTCACGTTCAATCTCACTGGTCGTCTATCTAACGCACTGCTGGAAACCGGGACCTGGTCAGGAGTACACCCACTCACGTTCAATCTCACTGGTCGTCTACCTAACACACTGCTGGAAACCTGGACCTGGTCCGGAGTACACTCACTCACGTTCAATCTCACTGGTCGTCTACCTAACGCACTGCTGGAAACCTGGACCAGGTCCGGAGTACACCCACTCACGTTCAATCTCACTGGTCGTCTATCTAACGCACTGCTGGAAACCTGGACCTGGTCCGGAGTACACCCACTCACGTTCAATCTCACTGGTCGTCTATCTAACGCACTGCTGGAAACCTGGACCAGGTCCGGAGTACACCCACTCACGTTCAATCTCACTGGTCGTCTACCTAACACACTGCTGGAAACCTGGACCTGGTCCGGAGTACACCCACTCACGTTCAATCTCACTGGTCGTCTACCTAACACACTGCTGGAAACCTGGGCCTGGTCCGGAGTACACCCACTCACGTTCAATCTCACTGGTCGTCTACCTAACACACTGCTGGAAACCTGGACCAGGTCCGGAGTACACCCACTCACGTTCAATCTCACTGGTCGTCTACCTAACACACTGCTGGAAACCTGGACCAGGTCCGGAGTACACCCACTCACGTTCAATCTCACTGGTCGTCTACCTAGCACACTGCTGGAAACCTGGACCTGGTTCGGAGTACACCCACTCACGTTCAATCTCACTGGTCGTCTACCTAACACACTGCTGGAAACCTGGACCTGGTCCGGAGTACACACACTCACGTTCAATCTCACTGAGCGTCTATCTAACGCACTGCTGGAAACCTGGACCTGGTCAGGAGTACACTCACTCACGTTCAATCCCACTGAGCGTCTACCTAACGCACTGCTGGAAACCTGGACCTGGTCCGGAGTACACACACTCATGTTCAATCTCACTGCGCGTCTATCTAACGCACTGCTGGAAACCTGGACCTGGTCAGGAGTACACTCACTCACGTTCAATCTCACTGGTCGTCTACCTAACACACTGCTGGAAACCTGGACCTGGTCCGGAGTACACACACTCACGTCCAATCTCACTGAGCGTCTATCTAACGCACTGCTGGAAACCTGGACCTGGTCCGGAGTACACCCACTCACGTTCAATCTCACTGGTCGTCTACCTAACACACTGCTGGAAACCTGGACCTGGTCCGGAGTACACCCAGTCACGTTCAATCTCACTGGTCGTCTATCTAACGCACTGCTGGAAACCTGGACCTGGTCAGGAGTACACCCACTCACGTTCAATCTAACTGAGCGTCTATCTAACGCACTGCTGGAAACCTGGACCTGGTCAGGAGTACACTCACTCACGTTCAATCTCACTGGTCGTCTACCTAACACACTGCTGGAAACCTGGACCTGGTCCGGAGTACACCCACTCACGTTCAATCTCACTGGTCGTCTACCTAACACACTGCTGGAAACCTGGACCAGGTCCGGAGTACACCCACTCACGTTCAATCTCACTGGTCGTCTACCTAACACACTGCTGGAAACCTGGACCAGGTCCGGAGTACACCCACTCACGTTCAATCTCACTGGTCGTCTACCTAACACACTGCTGGAAACCTGGACCTGGTTCGGAGTACACCCACTCACGTTCAATCTCACTGGTCGTCTACCTAACACACTGCTGGAAACCTGGACCTGGTCCGGAGTACACACACTCACGTTCAATCTCACTGAGCGTCTATCTAACGCACTGCTGGAAACCTGGACCTGGTCAGGAGTACACTCACTCACGTTCAATCTCACTGAGCGTCTACCTAACGCACTGCTGGAAACCTGGACCTGGTCCGGAGTACACACACTCACGTTCAATCTCACTGCGAGTCTATCTAACGCACTGCTGGAAACCTGGACCTGGTCAGGAGTACACTCACTCAAGTTCAATCTCACTGGTCGTCTACCTAACACACTGCTGGAAACCTGGACCTGGTCCGGAGTACACACACTCACGTTCAATCTCACTGAGCGTCTATCTAACGCACTGCTGGAAACCTGGACCTGGTCCGGAGTACACCCACTCACGTTCAATCTCACTGGTCGTCTACCTAACACACTGCTGGAAACCTGGACCTGGTCCGGCGTACACCCACTCACGTTCAATCTCACTGGTCGTCTATCTAACGCACTGCTGGAAACCTGGACCTGGTCAGGAGTACACCCACTCATGTTCAATCTCACTGAGCGTCTATCTAACGCACTGCTGGAAACCTGGACCTGGTCAGGAGTACACTCACTCACGTTCAATCTCACTGGTCGTCTACCTAACACACTGCTGGAAACCTGGACCAGGTCCGGAGTACACCCACTCACGTTCAATCTCACTGAGCGTCTATCTAACGCACTGCTGGAAACCTGGACCTGGTCCGGAGTACACCCACTCACGTTCAATCTCACTGGTCGTCTACCTAACGCACTGCTGGAAACCTGGACCTGGTCCGCAGTACACCCACTCACGTTCAATCTCACTGGTCCTCTACCTAACGCACTGCTGGAAACCTGGACCTGGTCAGGAGTACACCCACTCACGTTCAATCTCACTGAGCGTCTATCTAACGCACTGCTGGAAACCTGGACCTGGTCAGGAGTACACCCACTCACGTTCAATGTCACTGAGCGTCTACCTAACGCACTGCTGGAAACCTGGACCTGGTCCGGAGTACATCCACTCACGTTCAATCTCACTGGGCGTCTACCTAACGCACTGCTGGAAACCTGGACCTGGTCCGGAGTACACCCACTCACGTTCAATCTCACTGGTCGTCTACCTAACGCACTGCTGGAAACCAGGACCTGCTCTAGAGTACACCCACTCTCGTTCAATCTCACTGAGCGTCTACCTAACGCACTGCTGGAAACCAGGACCTGCTCCGGAGTACACCCACTCACGTTCAATCTCACTGGTCGTCTACCTAACGCACTGCTGGAAACCTGGACCTGGTCTAGAGTACACCCACTCACGTTCAATCTCACTGGTCGTCTACCTAACACACTGCTGGAAACCTGGACCTGGTCCGGAGTACACCCACTCACGTTCAATCTCACTGGTCGTCTACCTAACGCACTGCTGGAAACCTGGACCTGGTCAGGAGTACACCCACTCACGTTCAATCTCACTGAGCGTCTATCTAACGCACTGCTGGAAACCTTGACCTGGTCAGGAGTACACCCACTCACGTTCAATCTCACTGAGCGTCTACCTAACGCACTGCTGGAAACCTGGACCTGGTCCGGAGTACATCCACTCACGTTCAATCTCACTGGGCGTCTACCTAACGCACTGCTGGAAACCTGGACCTGGTCCGGAGTACACCCACTCACGCTCAATCTCACTGGTCGTCTACCTAACGCACTGCTGGAAACCTGGACCTGGTCTAGAGTACACCCACTCTCGTTCAATCTCACTGAGCGTCTACCTAACGCACTGCTGGAAACCTGGACCTGCTCCGGAGTACACCCACTCACGTTCAGTCTCACTGGTCGTCTACCTAACGCACTGCTGGAAACCTGGACTTGGTCTAGAGTACACCCACTCTCGTTTAATCTCACTGAGCGTCTATCTAACGCACTGCTGGAAACCTGGACCTGGTCAGGAGTACACCCACTCACGTTCAATCTCACTGAGCGTCTACCTAACGCACTGCTGGAAACCTGGACCTGGTCAGGAGTACACCCACTCACGTTCAATCTCACTGAGCGTCTACCTAACGCACTGCTGGAAACCTGGACCTGGTCTAGAGTACACCCACTCTCGTTCAATCTCACTGAGCGTCTACCTAACGCACTGCTGGAAACCTGGACTTGGTCTAGAGTACGCCCACTCTCGTTCAATCTCACTGAGCGTCTACCTAACGCACTGCTGGAAACCTGGACCTGGTCAGGAGTACACCCACTCACGTTCAATCTCACTGAGCGTCTACCTAACGCACTGCTGGAAACCTGGACCTGGTCCGGAGTACACCCACTCTCGTTCAATCTCACTGAGCGTCTACCTAACGCACTGCTGGAAACCTGGACCTGGTTAGGAGTACACCCCCTCACGTTCAATCTCGCTGAGCGTCTACCTAACGCACTGCTGGAAACCTGGACCTGGTCCGGAGTACAGTCACTCACGTTCAATCTCACTGAGCGTCTACCTAACGCACTGCTAGAAACATGGACCTTGTCTGGAGTACACCGACTAACGTTCAATCTCACTGGTCGTCTACCTAACGCACTGCTGGAAACATGGACCTGGTCCGGAGTACACCCACTCACGTTCAATCTCACTGGTCGTCTACCTAACGCACTGCTGGAAACCTGGACCTGGTCCGGGGTACACTCACTCACGTTCAATCTCACTGGGCGTCTACCTAACGCACTGCTGGAAACCTGGACCTGGTCAGGAGTACACCCACTCACGTTCAATCTCACTGAGCGTCTATCTAACGCACTGCTGGAAACCTGGACCTGGTCTAGAGTACACCCACTCTCGTTCAATCGTACTGAGCGTCTACCTAACGCACTGCTGGAAACCTGGACCTGGTCTAGAGTACACCCACTCTCGTTCAATCTCACTGAGCGTCTACCTAACGCACTGCTGGAAACCTGGACCTGGTCTAGAGTACACCCGTTCACGTTCAATCTCACTGAGCGTCTACCTAACGCACTGCTGGAAACCTGGACCTGGTCCGGAGTACATCCACTCACGTTCAATCTCACTGGGCGTCTACCTAACGCACTGCTGGAAACCTGGACCTGGTCCGGAGTACATCCACTCACGTTCAATCTCACTGGGCGTCTACCTAACGCACTGCTGGAAACCTGGACCTGGTCAGGAGTACACCCACTCTCGTTCAATCTCACTGAGCGTCTACCTAACGCACTGCTGGAAACCTGGACCTGGTCAGGAGTACACCAACTCACGTTCAATCTCACTGGGCGTCTACCTAACACACTGCTGGAAACCTGGACCTGGTCCGGAGTACACCAACTCACGTTCAGTCTCACTGGTTGTCTACCTAACACACTGCTGGAAACCTGGACCTGGTCCGGAGTACACCCACTCTCGTTCAAACTCACTGGTCGTCTACCTAACGCACTGCTGGAAACCTGGACCTGGTCCGGAGTACACCCACTCACGTTCAATCTCACTGAGCGTCTACCTAACGCACTGCTGGAAACCTGGACCTGGTCAGGAGTACACCAACTCTCGTTCAATCTCACTGAGCGTCTACCTAACGCACTGCTGGAAACCTGGACCTGGTCAGGAGTACACCCATTCACGTTCAATCTCACTGGTCGTCTACCTAACGCACTGCTGGAAACCTGGACCTGGTCAGGAGTACACGCACTCACGTTCAATCTCACTGGTCGTCTACCTAACGCACTGCTGGAAACATGGACCTGGTCAGGAGTACACCCACTCACGTTCAATCTCACTGGGCGTCTACCTAACGCAGTGCTGGAAACCTGGACCTGGTCCGGAGTACATCCACTCACGTTCAATCTCACTGGTCGTCTACCTAACGCACTGCTGGAAACCTGGGCCTGGTCAGGAGTACACCCACTCACGTTCAATCTCACTGGTCGTCTACCTAACGCACTGCTGGAAACCTGGACCTGGTCCAGAGTACACACACTCACGTTCAATCTCACTGGTCGTCTACCTAACGCACTGCTGGAAACCTGGACCTGGTCCAGAGTACACACACTCTCGTTCAATCTCACTGGGCGTCTACCTAACGCACTGCTGGAAACCTGGACCTGGTCCAGAGTACACACACTCACGTTCAATCTCACTGGTCGTCTACGTAACGCACTGCTGGAAACCTGGACCTGGTCCAGAGTACACACACTCTCGTTCAATCTCACTGGGCGTCTACCTAACGCACTGCTGGAAACATGGACCTGGTCCGAAAAAAAAAAAAAGCATTTATGAAAAAACCCGTGCGTGTGTGTCTGTCAATCGTCAGAGAGATGTTGGGACATTGAGTATCACATAGGAGTCAGTCTTGAAGTGAAGCAGTTTTAGTGAGTGTTGACTGATTGTTTTGTCTAAGTCAGCTGTTAGTGATATGGGAAGAATAAAAGGTAAACAGTTTCTGTGGGTTGTGAGATTACTAGGAACTGTGGTCTATGGTTTTGTGCTTCAATTTGGAAGAAAATAAAGCGCCAGAACAGGTAAGAGCACTTTGTGTTTGTTTCTTCTCACTTGGTGTCAGGAGTGGTATGTCATTTATCACGTGTAAACAAATAGCTGGAATGTAATGAACACGTGTAGTGAGGGGCAGGTGCACAGTGAAGCAGTTACAAGATGCTGGCCAAGACACCTAGCTCGTGCAGTTGTCGTTAGGCCAGACAAATCCCTTTTCTTTGCCTGGAGATTAGCAGGCTGACAGGGAGAGCCTTAATCCTGGACTGCCGGGTTCAACCACAGTAATCCCTCAGCTCTGCTGTTTCCTTGCTTCCTTCCTTCCTTGCTTCCTTCCTCCATACCTGTGTGTGTGTGTTTTATTGGTTATGTCATACTAGACTCAAATTAATTCTCAAACGCAACTCCTGCCACTGTAAGAGCTACTGCCTATGTAGGCCACGACCTAAAAGAAACGATCATCAACTTTCCTATTTAAGAAAACTATGAGTATTGGATAATTCAAACTAACAACAAGGAATATCTCGGAAACTGTTACCTCCACAGAACAATTAATTCGACATAAACTGTATATTTTAACAAGATCTACATTTTTGTTTAGTAGAATATAGACAATCCAATATACATTTCATTTCATATGAAAATATGTTAAATATATGGCGTTTAATTCAAATTGTTACAGCTATTTTTAAATTTTTTTTTTAACAACTTTCAATGGAAATGGTAGTTTAGGACGGAAGACGGTTTTTAAATGTTTGTGTCACACCCTTTGGCATCATCCATTTCCGACTTATCGGCTATTACTGTTTAAATCTTTTTCATTACTTTTGTGAGTTTTTGCTTTGATTACACTCAAAAAAAAATCAATACAGATATTTAATTGAAAATACATGTTTTGAGCTCAGCTAAATTCATCAACGCCCCAAACATAAAACAAAAAGTGATTAAACTTCAAACATATTTTAAGTTTAGCATTTTGGTTTTTACTTTCAACACAATCTCAAAGCTTTAAAACGTTTGACTATCGCACAAATTCTACTGTATTCTAATAGTCTCCTTGTACCTACAAGGAAATAAGCAATAAGATAATTTGTACAAATGTTTATCTCAACAAACATGAAGAAGATATAGGAATAAGAGTTTGTAAGAATGGTTAATACAAGAGTAGAGAAAGTCATGTGAGTGCAACACATCACATTGTTTCATTTGAGTGGTCATGGGCTTTAACTTGACAAACAAGTGATGGTTTTACTGGCTAAACTGCAATGTTGATAATCATGTCTTGTTTTTGTTTTTATCATTTTTAGGGGGGGCAGCAGAATATTTTAAGTACTTCAATATATGTGGTTTCTTCATTTTTGCATTTCCTGCTTTTTCCTCTTTTATTTATTGCTTTTTATTTACCCACGTTTTTCCGAAGCTTTACTCTTTGTATGCACACATAGTTACATACAAACAACCATGTTTGAACCCGCGACCCTATGCGCGGCGGAGTGCCAAAGCGACCACGGCTACGAGGGCCCCCTTAAGCACACTCAGATTGGCTTCCACAGTTTTAGTTCTATACTCTGTGGTGATTGGGGAATTTTTGGTTAAAGCAGACCTGGACAACAAAGCACTGAGGTGGGAGTCGAACCCGGGAGCTCTGGTTGAGAAGCGAAGCCAGAAGGTGGAACACTCGATCACAGAGGCAGTGTTGACCGTTTTGTATGGTAAATTCTGCGTTAGGCTGACGCGAGGTGACGTCACCTGACAAAGGTTGTCACTTAGGATTATAACATGAGCTGGTGACACCTGCCCAAAGATTTCCTCTTGAGCGATGTCTCCCGATGATGCAAAGTACAAAGTCTTCAAAATCCTTCTTTACCAAGTTTTAAACCTCTTGGGAGTGAAAATAATCATCACGTTCTCCGGGATGGATTCGTCTTCCTCATCGCTTCAGTTAACACAACAACCCTCTTTGAGCTTAACAACCCCCCCCCTCCCCCCGCACGTTGCGGCACATACCTACAGCTTCCCTTCAAACGTCACAAATTGCTGGTGTATCGTTTAATGAGATTTGAAACTCAGGCAGCTCACCTTATCTCAATGTTTCAACATCACAACTGAGTCCAAGATCCCTGATAACACTTAAGTACAAAGAGCTACAAAGAAAATCTCACTACACCATGTCATTGGTTGCAAGGATGTGCCACACCAATAATCATGGCGTAGAAATGAATTATTTGTAGCTAGGACAGGCCTTTGAAGGAGTTAAAATCTAAGGGGAAAACTTGGTGAATATCCTGGTTAGCGAAATGTATAAGAGCTATGTGTGAAAGGGCTGCAAACCTTGATAGTGATAGTCATTAAATACACAGCAAAACAGCACTTTATAGGGAAAAAATTGATGTGTTGCTCATATGACTTTCACCACTCAATACTAACCATTCTTACAAACTCTTATTGCTATATCTTCTACGTATTAAGTTGACCTCGTTATTGATATTTTGCAGTTATATTTATTGGCCACCACTTGGAAATTATAAGCTAGATCTCTTTCAGATTCTGCCACCTAGTTGCTTATTTCCTTGTAGGTACAAGGGGAATATTAGAATACAGTAGGCTTTGAGCAATACTCAAACATTTTAAAGCTTTGCACGCATTTATAGGTAAATATGGAATAAGAACTAAACTTGTTTTGGCAAATAAAATAGTGGAACAAGTAACACACTTTAAGTATTTGGGGTGCGATATTACATACATAGAAAACAAAATATACAAATTCCAGGCTGTATGTGGAACCAATTAGGTCGGAAAACAAGAAAAGACTCTAAACTTAAATTGTATAAAACATTGGCTGTTCCTTCTTTGTTATATGGAAGTGAAAGTTGGATAATAAAAGCAAAGGATAGTAGTAGAATACAGGCAGCGGAATGTGAAGGGATGCACAAGAGCAGATAGAGTAAGAAATGAATCAATAAGAGAAGAACTAAATATTTATAAATTAGAAGACAAAATCAAAACAAATAACAAGAAATGGACAGAACATTTAATGAGGATGAGTGAAAAAGGATACCTAAGAGGACCTTTCTATATAATCGAAGAGGACCAGGAGATGTAGGCCGACCTCGCAGAAGATGGACTCACTCCATTGATCACTTCGCCGGAGCGGGCTGCATAGCCTAAAAACCATGTACAAGAAGAACAAGATTAACTTACGTTCTTTTCCGATCGTTTTCACGTTTGTATCGTGTTTGTAACTTCGTAAAGAACGCAATATCGCAAGTGATGTCGGAACTTGGAAAACATTGGTGAGTGACGTAAAGTAAAGAAGCGCCGAGGCTGAGTGCGTTCCGTTTCGGACGCCCGTGCATGAGAAAACGTTGAGGGCAGTAGAGTGAGTGTGGAAGCAAGAGAAGCAGGACAATGAAGCCTTACCCTGGCGCCCTGTGCAGATTTACTAAACAACCCCATCACTCATTACCATGCATATGCACCCCAAATGAAGACTAATGGATGATAGTGTTTGGTAATCTCCAGCATACGTTACCATAGCCATTACACCAAATTGATATAACCAACGTGTCCACAAGAAACCAATAATGTGCTTAAAATATAAGCGTTTATATCTTTTACCTATTTCATATATCTGTAGATTGATCTTTCATCATATAAAATTGGTTTTTCTATATTAATTCCATAAATGGATATTTGATTGATCATGTTCCTTTTCTCCACTCAAATTTAATTCTCTTCAGCATTTTTCACTAATCAAAACACATTACTTTCATTTAAAATTTTAGTCCACTAGTTGTCTGATGTTACACTCACATGACTTTCTCTACTCACTCTTGTACTAACACTTATTAGTCTATCTCCTTCGTGTTAATACAGATAAACATTTGTACAAATTATCTTATTGTTAGCTTTTATAGGTACAAGGGCAATACAGTAGATTTAAGTGACAGTCAAATATCTTAAAGATTTGAGATTCTGTTCTCATTGTGCGGTTAAGATATACAAAAATAAATCACGATCTTCCATTTGATGAAAGTTAAACTTTTAGAAAACTCACACAAAGAATAAGGAATATCTCCGAAATGGTTCACTCTACAAAAAATGTATTTGGTCTAACTCTTACGGGTTTACCAGTTATACAAAAGTAATTGACAGAAAACAGGACTACAGGGGCTATAGCCACAAAATGCAAAATATACATTTCATTTGTCATATAGCATTTTAATCAAAATCGTTTGTCATTTTGGAGAAAAAATGTTAAAAATTAAATTTTTGAAATGCTTTCCATGTAAATGGTAGTTTAGGGCGGAGGAATTTTCTTCAAAATGTTCGTGTCGTAGTATGGAAAGATATTTATAGTATTGAATTTTTTTTTACCCTTATCCTAATGTGATAAAAATCGATAATTTTTTTTTTCATAGAGGTTTTAATATTAGCCATTTTACTGTGCGACATATTACATTCACATGATTTTCTCCATTCGGTTTTCTTTCACCTAGAGCATTCAGATGTCGTTCTGTATTTGCCCTTCAACAAACAATTCATACACTTTTCTATTATGGAAATATAAATGCACCTTATTATACTCGCAGGGTTTTCTCTACTCGGTTTTCTTTTTGAGGTAGGTTGGAAAGTTTTAAGGATACCCAGCGCTGGGTTAAATATACAAAAGGAAGCCGTTGCGAACAGTGAGTGACACAGTTCAGTTCAATTCGCGGTTTTACATCAGTTCTCTTCTCTCCGCTCCTAATCCTTAGTCTCAACATTTCTCAAGCGTTTTTGCTTTATCTGTTCTTCCCTTTTCCGTAATTCAGTGACGACAAAGAAAAAACACCCTACTAGGAGTTTAACTTCTAATACGCGAAGAATAAGGGTTGTAGATCTCAACACAATGGAGAGAGGGCAGAAGGGAGAAAGGAGGTGAAGTTCTTCAAATCCCTGAGCGGTTTAATCCCTGCTGCCGCTATGCTGCGCTGCGCCGCGGTGCTATATGTATGTATGTGTGTATATTTTTATGGAGGGTGGGGTGGGGTGGGGTGGGGGGCTCTTGAGTCTTTATTCTTACCATCTCGATAGGCTAGTCTTATTCTCTGTCTGTTATTATCATAAGCCCTCTTACTTATAGCGCGTTATTCGCCACGACACACTCGCTACAGATAAAACTGGAGCCCCTACCTGCTAAAGGTAGATATGCGGGGTCCCTAACGCTTACTCTACCAACGCAACCAACACCGCCACATTCACATGCTCAACATTTTTCTAGACACCCAATGAAAAATAAAAATAAACATACTACTTCATCATAATAGACATAAATATTTGTACAAACTACCTTATTACTAATTTTCTTGTAGATGCAAGGGGAATATGAGGACAGTGACAGTCAAATGTTCACTATTTGATATGCCGTTCCATTTGTATGACCAACAAATAAAAAATATCAAATAATTATTTCTGAAAAGGAGAAGTATTGAAAAATTCACACAAATGACAAAGAATATCTCCTAAGTGGTTCACCGAACAAAAAGTCCAAAAAATGTCTATGTAAAGGGTAGTTTAGAGAGGAGGAATTTTCTTCAAAAAACTTCGTGTCGCATCCTTGAAATATATTACATTTAAATACCAACTTTGCATGGTAATTATTATTTATTTATACTAACAAGCTTACTGCTGGTGTTTTTAAACACACAAGCCGTGTGTGGACAATGTTCAAGAGGAAGATCCGTGGTTCAAATCCCGGCTATGGCATTGAATTTTGCAGTATGTGATTCAACCTCTTAACCAACTATGCATTTTAACCGACTTTTCGTTTTTGAGTTTTGTTGTTCGTAGAGTGATATACACAGACACACACACCCACGCAGGATCATTTTTTTTTTTTGTATTCAGGGGCCTCAAAGCATGCATTTCCGGCGAAATCTTGACATGGAATTTTTGGGTGGAATACAATACTTCCTCTAGTTACTATACGTGTGTGAGGGTGTGTGTGTGTGTTGAAGAAAATTCCTCCACCCTAAACTAGCCCTTACTTGGCAAATTTTTAGAAAATTTTGAATTTTCTGGAAAATGGCTGAAACGAGTTTGATTAAAGGTGCTATGTTTAAGATATTTTTATGACAAACAAAATATATATTTCGAATTTTCTGGCTGTAGCCTATGTAGTCCTGTTTACTTTTGATGAATTTTACATAACTGGTGAACCGTAAGAGATAGATCTCACTGCACAAAAATGTAGATCTTGCTAAAACACACAATTTATGCCCAAGTACATTTTTTATAGAGTGAAACATTTCGAAGGTATTTCTTGTTACTTGTGTGAATTTTGGTAAACTTGAATTTTCGTCAAATAAAGCATTGTTATTCATTTTTTATATCTTAGCCGTGCAAAGAGAACGGAATCTGAAAGCTTTAAACGATTTGACTATCGCTCAAAGTCTACTGTATTCCAATATTCCCCTTGTACCTACAAGCAAATAAGCAATAAGATAATTTGTACAAATGTTTATCTCAACTAACACGAAGAAGATATAGCAATAAGAGTTTGTAGGAATGGCTAGTAGAAGAGTAGCGAAAGTCATGTGAGTGCAACACATCGGAGTTTTTATTTGTACCTTCACTTTCCAATTTATGACGTCACTGTTTGAAACGAGTCTACGGTTAGTGCACTTTCACTTTACGCCATGTAACGATGATATTTCTATCAGCATCGACAGCTCAGTCACAGGTGAGATTTTTAGTTGGAGCTGTTGGCTAGCGACTGTTTGCTGAATTTACACGACCTTCGTAGCAGTCCGTGCAACACCTTGCATAATTCTAGTCAGGTATGAGCTTATTTTACGAAACGCCACCTATGGCTTTACTCTTCGAAGGAAGTCAAAATGAGGATTTTTATGCTCGAAAAAAGTCCAATGTCCTCCGCCGGATTTGAACTCGCGACCTAGGGAACCAGAGACAAAAATAAACAAGCGCGAGAGATTGATTCCAAAGGGCGTAGGTTCAAATCCAGGCTTCCAATTTCAATGTCCTTTATCTTTCTTGTTCATCGTTTTCCTCTTTCGCCAAAGTGAACGCCATATTGTATACTGAATACCTCGACCCCAAGTTCCGTCTCAGAGATGTAATAGCAAGTACTGTGCCACCTATCTCTCTGTCTGTCTGTCTGTCTGTCTGTCTGTCTGTCTGTCTGTCTGTCTGTCTGTCTGTCTGTCTGTCTGTCTGTCTGTCTGTCTGTCTGTCTGTCTGTCTGTCTGTCTGTCTGTCTGTCTGTCTGTCTATCTATCTATCTATCTATCTATCTATCTAGTCATCTGCCCAGTGCTTCTACCTATTGATGCTGTGATCGTACGGTTGCCCAGCACTAAGGCCTCTGAACACGTGACACAACAGGAGGAACTAGATGTGACACACCGAGCCAGAGGGAGTGGTGGGGTGGGAACCAATGAAGTTGAAGTGATACTTCCGCCCTCACTGCTAGAAACCGCAATAATCAGCAACATTAGTAATTTACGACGTGCAATATTAATTGGATGGCATTGTACCCGTGAGCTTTTGTGTGCAGTGGGGGAAAGGGGCACGGCAAAGCGTCTTATAGCTACGCAGTAATTCCTGTTAGTCTAAAGTTTTAATTCACACTACTTTACAGCTAAGAGTTTCTTGAAAGACACGGTTGGGGTGGGGATTGGGGGTTTCGTATAAAGACATCCCTTGCCTGCAACAACGGCCCATGTGCAAACCCCTCTCAGGGCCACTCGAAAATCTTTCACGAGCTTTGATCCCTTTGTTTCTACCCTGTGACGTTTCCAATCCCACTTGCCTCTTCATGCTCGCTCTATCACATGACTTTCTCTACTCACTCTTCTTCCTCTATCTACTTCATGTTGTTAATCGTCTTGTGCATACACAAAACAAGTTTAGTAGTTTAGTTTAGTTAAACACAAGCAAGGGTATCATGAGGTCTTCGCAGCTTCCCGTTCTTTCCCTTTCTTTACCCCTCTCCAATGACGTCATTGGTTCGACATAGTTATAACTAATGACATGAAAGGGAAGTATTGACAATTTCTGAATATTCACTAAATCGTTACTCATTAAGGTACATGTATTGCTTGTTACATGCTATGGCTAGATTATCGGTCTATGGTAACGTAGTTCGACAAATTTCACAAACTGTACAAATTAACAGAAATATCATTAAATTGTAATGCCATTCAAGAAAATTGGTTAATTGCATACTAATTGGAAGGAAACCTGTAATTCGAGAAAAGAAACTGCAGTATAAATATAGGGCAAATTTGTAGAAGGATTAAATGTTTATATTTTTACTTTCTCTACTACATAAGGTAGAGGAAGTATTGTATTACAGTCAAAAATTCCATATACTTCGTCGGAAGTATGTTTTGAGATCCCCTGAACCCAAATAAAACATTTTTAGACAAAAGGCTCGTGTGTGTGTGTGTTTGTGTGTGTGTGTGTGTGTGTGTTAAAAAGTTAAAAACCAAAGTTAAACATCTTTCAAGGATGCGACACGAAGATTTTGAAGAAAATTCCTCCACCCTAAACTACCCTTTACATGTAAAATGTTTAGAAAATTCTGATTTTCTCGAAAATGACTGATGATTTTGATTAAAATGCCCTATATTTAAGATGTTTTTATGACAAATAAAATGTATATTATGTTTGGTTTGGATATAGCCCATGTAGTCCTGTTTACTCTGGATAAATTTTGCGTAACTGGTAAGCCGTAAGAGATAGACCAAATCTTACTATACAAACTTTTTTTTTTTTTTTTTTTTTTTTTTTTTTTGTAGTGTTAACCATTTCTGTGAGAGTTTAGGAATGCTTAATCTTTAATAAATACAAGATTGTTATTCATTTTCTTTATATTTTAGCCGTGCAAAGAGAACGGAATCTCAAAACTTTAAAACATTTTACTATCGCTCAAAGTCTACTGTATTCTAATATTCCCCTTGTACCTACAAGGAAATAAGCAATAAGATCATTTGTACAAATGTTTATCTCAACTAACACGAAGAAGATATAGGAATAAGAGTTGGTAGGAATGGTTAGTAGAAGAGTAGAGAAAGTCATGTGAGTGCAACACGTCAGAATTCTCACTAAGGACGAACTTGAAGTTTTTCTTATAACGGGGAATGGGTTCACTCTTACTTCAAGCAACATTTACATTTTCCTTAAGAAGTTAAGAGGCCGATCTAAAGAAAATGTGGTTTCTGCGATGCCGGGTATTGTCTTCATTACAGCGCCACGCCTCTAGTCCGGTCTTACCACTGTCGGCAGTTCATTATGTCTTACCCCTCAACACGACAAGAAACTGAAACATGCTCCGGAGCAGTATGTTTTAGTAAATTCGCTTTCTGTTTAATGGGAATAACCAAGGTGTACACTCACGTGACTTTCTCTACTCTTGTACTAACCATTCTTACAAACTCTTATCTTCTTCGTATTAGTGGAGATAAACATTTGTACAAATTATCTTATTGCTTATTTCCCTCTAGGTACAAGGGGAATATGGGAATACAGTAGACTTTGTGCGATACTCAAGTCTTTTTAAGCTTTGAGATTCCCTTCACTTTGCACGGCTAAGATAATAAACTTCAAAAGTGAATTACGACCTTCCATTTGAGAAAAGTAAAACAAATAAAAAGTAATATCTCCAAAATGGTTACTCAATAAAATTCGTTTGGACAAAAATATTACATTTTAACGAGACCTACATTTTTGTATAGTAAGATTTGGTCTACCTGTTACGATTTCCCATTTATGCAAAAGTCATCCAGAGTAAACAGCACTACATAGGCTATAGCCAGAAAATTCAAAATATACATTTCATTTGACATAAAAGTATGTAAAACATATGGCATTTTAATCAAAATCGGTAGAGCCATTTTCGAAAAATCAGAATTTTCTAAACATTTTACATGTAAAGGGTAGTTTAGGGTTGAGAAATTTTCTTCAAAATCTTCGTGTCGTATCCTTGAAAGATGTTTAACTTTGGTTTTTAACCGACATCACACACACACACACACACACACACACACACACACACACACACACACACACGCACGCACACACACACACACACACACACACACAAATTACATACAAAATGTTCCAAAAACCACCGACAGCAATTAATATGTTGTGCGGGATGGCAAACTGACCGGTGTTCAAATATGAACCCCTGTGTGTCTGGAAGTGTACGGTTTGGACGCTGGAGTGCGCCGAAGTTTGAAAACGAACGGTTGTGACAATTTGGTATCTTAATACGGAAGGTAGTTTACTGCGATGAACGACCTGAGCATAACAACATTCCTGCGCATGCGCTAAATTGCTCCATAAAGTCCTTGGTGTGCATCCTAGTGCGTCACCTCCAGTGCAGTAGCAGTACACTGATGGAAATGTGCGGAGTTATCTCAACGTCATGGATTGGTAGTGGTGGACCAGTTACATGGCCACCGCTCGTGGACCTTATTGCTCAAGAGAACCGCACCGCCGCTACAGGCAGTTGGGCATGGCAGTGCTACAACCAGGGGGCAATACATATCAGCGCTTGCTTTCATCCGACATCTGTTCACTTGTAGCTGGGTTGCGTCCACAGATAAAACCTTTCTTGGAGTGCGTATACCACCTTATCATCATTTTTTCCTTCAGAATTGCCTACAAGGATACATAGTTGAATCTATGAAGAGCAACAGTACTTCTCACCCGTAAAAGAAAACTTCTTGAGGTAGTTTTTATGTTGATTAAAATAGTAAAATGGTTGCAACTTTCTGAAGATAAGGCTGAATAATTATAGGTATTATTAAACCGACCCTAGCCCTTGGGTTAGCATTCTCAAACTGCGAAGTGCACATTTACGCACTTACATACCTCTTAAAGATAGATCTTTTTATTACTTTTCAATGTGAAAATGTCACTATCAATTTTCAAGTGAATAAATAAATAAATAAATAAATAAATAAATAAATAAATAAATAAATAAATAAACAAACAAACAAACAAACAATAAAACAAACAAATAAATAAATAAGTAAATAAATAAATACAATTGTAGGATCAGTCACTTGGCATATTTTTGAATTCACACACTTTTCAAAATTTGGCTCAATAACATTACAAAAACAGATTCTAAGACTGGATGCCAAATTGCTATCCGATAGTCTGTTTCTGTGATGAGTTTTCAGGTGCTTCATCATAGAGAAACCATGTTCACCCAGGTGGCTACTCGTACTCTACATTGTTTAGTTTTTGCTGCGTTGGAAATATACATAAACAAACACCGCAATGGCGCGTCTCGTGAACGTAAACAAATACATTGTCGTGTCCTTCCATATTTACTGTGCGAGTGTAGACCAATCAGAAGCGCTATTTCCCAAAACATTGCACCACCCACCTGTTTACACCCAGAAACCGGTTCAATTCCCTGACCAAGCTCAACGCAACGCTGCCGAGTTACTTCACGACTGAAAACGCTGCTCGGAGTATTCCTTTAATTAATTATTTCGAAACCCTGTCTGATGTCCCATGTCAGAAATAAGTTACTCTACGCATCTTACAAGTAATAAACTGATATCTTCGTACATTCTTGTGGAATTACACATACAATCAGGAACAAAAACTATTTATTTTTGCAAAATCGGCTGATCAAAGAACAAAATGTCATTAGACCTTGTTTATAATGCTTCTATGAAGCGCATATTAGAACGAATTTAATGTCTCCTTCCAACCTTTATACATTTTAAGATATATAGAGTTTCAACGAGACGTGAATTTAATTGAAACGCGCGGAGCATTTGCAATTGGTAAAAATGTTTTGAAAAGCAGCAATATTTGTATTCTTCCCCAACTTGAGTGGTGTAGGTATTATCTGTGGAGAAGATTTAAAAATGCCGGCGCATAAAAGACAAGTATATAGATGGAGTAGTTCTTTACTGTTTAATCAATGTCCTACAAAGAATACGGAATGCTCTTGGACTATTACCTACTTAAGCCCACAGTATTTTCTTATCCTTTTGCATTATTCAAAGTTAGTTCGTTTATCGTTATGGTAAATATTGAGTATTCAGAAATGGAGCTGCAGTAGAGAAATGTGTGGATGTAACACCAGGTATTTTTGAGTTATTACTGTTTCCATACAGAATTGGAATCGATTTGAGTTCTCATTCCGAATTGAAGTCAACATGGAAACGCAGATCGATTTCGATTCCCCATGGAAACGTAGACAAGGAGCCGATGATTGAGTAGTGCCACTATTGCCCGCAAGATGTCGCGCTCGCTCTCTCGTCGTCGCCCCGTACTTTACTAATACGATTTTACGCTGGATTTACGATAAGATTTTAGCCTCGCTCGCTCGCTCGCTCCTTAGCCCAAGGAAGTAAGGAAAGGTGCCTGGCCTGGCCTCAGACACACGTCACTACAACACAGAAATTTCTCCTCTTCGCCATTTTCAAGTCAAACTCTCTCCAATATTACTACTAGCCAGCAGTCTACTCGCATGCATGTTTATTTATTTATTTATTTATTTATTTATATTTTTATTTATTTATTTATATTTTTATTTATTTATATTTTTATTTATTTATTTATATTTTTATTTATTTATTTATTTATTTATTTATTTATTTATTTATTTATTTATTTATTTATTTATTTATTTATTTATTTATTTATTTATTTATTTATTTATTTATTTATTTATTTATTTATTTATTTATTTATATTTTTATTTATTTATTTATTCATTCATTCATTTATTTATTTATACTGCTCTTCATGGAAAAAATAAATTTAAAATCCATCACATAGAGACCAGGTTTAAAATACAGAGTAAGTGTTTGAATAGTTTGTGCAGTTGGTTGCTCGCCTGTCAGAAAGCCAGAACACTTCGTACCTAGTCGCAGCCAGGTTGTACTGGTCTGCGATTACGAACAGTATTGACATCAATCAGTCTTTCGCACAATACTTTCTCAAATGATTGAAGTCAGAAGCGTGAATAAGTGCTGGGTAGGAAGACACGAGGAAGCTGTTCTTCCTGTATGAAAGTGTATTATTCCTTCCCAAAATAAGAACCCACTTGAGCTAAACAAAGAGTAGAAAATAGCTGCTATATTTGCTTTATGGTATCACTTCTTTAAAATGCACTAATGAATAAGTTTAATGATTTGTAATACTTGTTTTTGTTACTGTTATTTGGACATATAAGGGATACTGGGAGTGAAATTTTGGTCAAAATTGTCAAAAAGTTAAAAATTGTTTCTTTACCTTAAAATGTTCCTGGAACACCGGTGCATTTGGATCAGCTAACATTTTTCATATCCCCCACTTCATGTGGACATTACGGCCCAGCGCTCTTCCCTTAACGTACACAGGATGCTCCTATATAAAAGCCTGTTTTTCTCAAAGCTACATTTCTGCACATTCCAAAATAAGGTCGCGCCTAAGTTTTGCTTCAAATTCAATCAAAATTTCCAAAAGTATTCACAAATAGCAGCTAAACAAAACTATGATTCAATATTGATGTAATCATTAACATGAATTCCAAAAACATTTTCTTTGTATGAAAAAAATCAATAATTTTTAAGATTAAATTTTCTTTGTTATTAAAAAAATATGTACAGCATAATCAGCAAACGTATTTGAAATATCTGTTCATACAATTGTTACCCAAGTTTTAGAGCACCAGTTCTGCCAATATAAATGAATTTTGAAAAGTCAATAGACGCGAGCTACATTTTGAAAATGTGTCTATTAAATTCATAAAATAATTTATATATCCTAAACGAATTATCCAATTTTAATGAAATTTGGTGTAGCTCCTATTCTTATATAAATACAAACACAGTTAAAATTTCAGAAAAATCTATCAAGAAATGTGGAACTTTCAAATTTCACTCCCAGTGTCTCTTAAAATAGTTAAATAATCAGTTTTCTGAGAATGAGCTTATGTGGAACGTGTATCACGTGGTGTTATAGCAAAGTGTGTTTCTTAGAGTAGATGTAGGTAATATAAAACAGGACTGAGCCATATGCGTTCATCATCGTGGTGTGTGTGTGTGTGTGTGTGTGTGTGGGTGTGTGTGTGTCTGTGTGTGTGCGTGCGTGTGTGCGTGTGTGTGCGTGTGTGTGTTTGTGTGTGTGCGTGTCTGTGTGTGTGCGTGCGTGTGTGCGTGCGTGTGTGCGTGCGTGTGTGTGCGTGCGTGTGTGTGCGTGTGTGTGCGTGTGTGTGTCTGTGTCTGTGTGTGTGTGTGTGCAGGGACACCTTGACCACAGGTTATCACAGGGAGAACGGAGTCAGTGAAGCACAGAAACGTACTGACACGGTCGAAGTGTTTCCTCTACTCAGGGAGAGGGCGACGAGGCGATCCTTCCAGCCAAGGAACCCTGGCATCTGGCCTCATTCGCCGGAGCGTACCCCACGAACAATCAAGGCACAGAAATGACAAATGAAGGCACTCGACAAGGGGAAACCACGGAGAAAGTACGGGGATCGAACCCGTGATATTCCGAATGGTGTACAAGGGTGAGGAGGTTCTGTGATGAAGAAGAAGCAGCAGCATCCCTTGATGTGTGGAGCTGTATTTGTGCCCCCTGCCTCGCTATATAAAGGCCACCACCACAAGCAGTCTATGTGTGTATGTATGTATTTAATTATGATGTTCTTTAAGCAGGAGATTTTAAAAGTTGCTTACGCGATATTAAAAGCCTTGTGTGGTGGTAATTATTGCTGCGGTATTTGGATCAAAGCTGCACCACGCACTAAAACTGCTAACTTTTCTACCCCTTTAACTGTTTGGCAAGCTTCATCAGCCCCGTCTTCAGCGCATCAATACCCCCATTCCAAACTACCCTTTGCATTAAACATTTTTCAAACATTTTAATAATCTCAAAAATAACTCTATTGATTTTGAATAAAATACCACATGTTTAATCAAATGAAATTAATATCTTTAATTTTCTGACAAGTCCAATCTTTTAAAGCTTTGAGATTGCGTTCGCTTTGCACGGCTAAGATATAAAAAAAGAATAACCATGTTCCATTTGACTTAAGTTTAAGTATTCCAAAAGTTACACAAATAACAAGGAATATCTTCAAAATGATTCACTTAAGTCTATTGTATTCTCGTATTTCGCTTTTATAGCCATGCAAAACTGATTGATCGCATTTTGAGTCCCATGTCGCGTTTATACAAGTCGATATACATTATAGTCAATGCTACATGTTATCTGTAATTTGTATTTGTAATTATTCCTGATAAAGATTTGGGAGGTGTAACAAACTGCCTATCTGTTATTATAATGTGATACCGGCGGTACCACACAGCAAAGGACGTTCGGTTCAAACCACCCCACGGGAGCAATAGCGTGACAACAATCACAGCGACAGAATCAAAAGAGCTCTTCTAGATTATTTGAGAAGTGCCCGGAGGTCGGTGTATCTGTAGACGTTCCAGCAAAAATGAAGCTCATAAGAGGTCCATGTTAGGTCATCCTCACTATAATTAAGAGAGGCAACAAGAAGGATCTCTCAGTTTTTCGTTTGTGTGTGTGTCTGTGTGTGCGTGCGTGTGCCGTCACTCCGAAAGGCAGATAAGAAAGCAGTTAATGGGTGTTGAGTGATTGCATTTTCAAAGTCAGCTGTTTGAGACACAGAGAAAGTGAAGAAAGACAGTGAAAGGAGTGAGTCAAGGTTATGAGAAGTAAACAGTTGTGAGTTGTAATATCATGAAAGACTGTAGACTGTGTTAACATCAGTAAAAGAGAACTGTGTATTTGTGTAATTAGTGTATGAGAGAGAGACAGAGAAAGTGAAGAAAGACAGTGAAAGGAGTGAGTCAAGGTTATGAGAAGTAAACAGTTGTGAGTTGTAATATCATGAAAGACTGTAGACTGTGTTAACATCAGTAAAAGAGAACTGCGTATTTGTGTAATTAGTGTATGAGAGAGAGACAGAGAGAGTGAAGAAAGACAGTGAAAGGAGTGAATCAAGGTTATGAGAAGTAAACAGTTGTGAGTTGTAATATCGTGAAAGACTGTAGACTGTGTTAACATCAGTAAAAGAGAACTGTGTATTTGTGTAATTAGTGTATGAGAGAGAGACAGAGAAAGTGAAGAAAGACAGTGAAAGGAGTGAATCAAGGTTATGAGAAGTAAACAGTTGTGAGTTGTAATAACATGATAGACTGTAGACTGTGTTAACATCAGTAAAAGAGAACTGTGTATTTGTGTAATTAGTGTATCAGAGTGAGACAGAGAAAGTGAAGAAAGACAGTGAAAGGAGTGAGTCAAGGTTATGAGAAGTAAACAGTTGTGAGTTGTAATATCATGAAAGAGTAGACTATATTAACGCTAGTAAAGTAAAACAGTGTTTTTGTTCAAAAGTTTAAAAGTAAGAGAAAGTGATTGAAAAGTAACTGGGCTGGCTGGACTCTCAGTGGTGTCAGGAAAGGGACTTGTCTGCAATATGTAGTGGAGAAAGTACAGATATATGTATATTTTTGAATGAAAATGGAGTCGAACTTTTGAATAGCATCCAGTACTTATTGTGTTTGTGTAAAGTGGAAGTTTATCTTGAAGACGAAGGAAGCCTTGTTTTTATTTCTGTAGGTACATACGCACGTAGGGCAATATAGCTGGCAACTTATCCCTGCAGAATCCCAGCTCAATCTTTTCATTGTTTCGAGCCAAGGGGGTGGCCAACTTATTGTTTGAATATTAAAGAGCCCCTTACAGAAGGGCTTCCCAAGACTGGACTTGGGGGATTAGAAAATCACGAGCAACTAAAGCTGGTATTAAGGTGGCCGGACCAAGGCTCCTGTAATAATAATTATTATCATTACTATGATGATTATTATTATAAGAAGACAGGGGCTATTGTTCCGTAGCTTAGCCTAAGCCACTTCTGGGTTTTGGGAACACTGCTCTTAGAGAGAGCCAAGTAAAGGGTTTTCATTACCAAGAGGCACAAGATCTTAGTCCTGGTCTGGTCTGGCGAGGGAGGGAGGGTTGTGGTCAGGCGAGGGAAGAAGACTTAGAGAGAGAGAGAGACTGACCGGAAGGGATATTGTCTGCACGCTCGCCCTAGGGACCAACCAACCGTTTGATACCTGTATGCAATATTACATTCTCTGTTTAAGCGCAGATCATGCACTTTTGCACTTTCTCTACTACGCATAGTACGTAGAGGAAGTATTGTATTCCACGAAAACTTGCCATGTCGCGATTTCACCGCAAAAATATATTTTCAGTCTCCTTAAATCCAAAAAAGGACATCTTTAGAAAAAAGGTGTGTGTGTGTGTCTGTGTGCGTGAGTGTCGGTGTGTGTGTGTGAGTGTCTGTGTGCGTGAGTGTCGGTGTGCGTGTGTGTGTGTGAGTGTCGGTGTGCGTGAGTGTCTGTGTGTGTGTCTGTGTGTATGTGTGCGTGTGTGTGTGTGAGTGTCGGTGTGCGTGAGTGTCGGTGTGCGTGAGTGTCTGTGTGTGTGTGAGTGTGTGTATGTGTGAGTGTCGCTGTGCGTGTGTGTGTGTGAGTGTCGGTGTGCGTGAGTGTCTGTGTGCGTGAGTGTCTGTGTGTGTGTTGTGTGTATGTGTGAGTGTCGGTGTGCGTGAGTGTGTGTGAGTGTGTGTGCGTGAGTGTCTGTGTGTATGTGTGTGTTGTGTGTATGTGTGAGTGTCGGTGTGCGTGAGTGTGTGTGAGTGTGTGTGTGCGTGAGTGTCTCTGTGCGTGAGTGTCGGTGTGTGTGTGTCTGTGCGTGAGTGTCTCTGTGCGTGAGTGTGTGTGTGTCTGTGTGTGTGTGCGTGAGTGTGTGTGTCTGTGTGCGTGAGTGTCTCTGTGCGTGAGTGTGTGTGTGTCTGTGTGTGTGTGTGTGTGTGTGTGTGTCTGACAGCGTAACTCAAAAACGAAAAGTCGGTTAAAAACCAAAGTTGATCAAGTTTCATGTGTTTCAAGGACGCGACACCAAGATAGAAAGACAACTTCTCCACCATAAATACCCTTTTGACTTTCTTAGAAATGGTTCTAACGATTTTGATTATAATGACATATGCTGAAGATATTTTATTTTCAAATGAAATATATATTGTAAATTTTCTGGCTGTAGCTTATGTGGCCCGTTTACTCTTTTACATAACTGCAAAACCGTAAGGGATAAACCAAATATTATTATACAAAAATGCAGATCTTTGTAGAGTGAACCATTTCGTAGATATTCCTAGAATCTCAGACCTTTAAATCGCTCAAAGTCAACTATATTCCTATACTCCCCTTGTACCCACAAGGAAATAAACAAGGTAATTTTTACAAAGGAGAAATTCACGTGAATGCAACCCATCAGATTTTTAAAACACATTTTTTTTAAAAATTCGGTGAGTCTGAAATGTATTTTTGGTACAAGTTGAATGTTGAATTTTTGGATGGAATGAAATGGAATCTTTTCCTCGTGTTGTGATTGTAAAAGATTATTTGACAAATGTTTTAAGGAGTAGATGAGTGTGGAGTGGTACGATAATGACGTCACCTATCCGCGCCCTGCGGTCGCTCGGTACAAACATAAGCAGAAGGGAGGGGAAGGGTAAGGGGGAGGGGGTGAGAGTCGCACCACGATGTCATTTTATTTCTTCATTTCCTTTCCACGGGCATATAAACATCCCCAGCGATAGCAAGTACAACGCCCTAAATGACACGGGGAACCAGATAAAGACAGGAAAGAAATGTACGCCAAGAAGCAACGAACGAACCAAGTATGCAAATCCAAAGCTTTCTTGCTTATTCAGGTTAAGGTTCTACTCTACCATTGGTGCAATACAACCAATTAACAAGTTTAATGACACATTCAAACATAATGATCATCACTTTGGTCACTATAATCAAAAGAAAACTTTTACTCCTTGGATCAAAAAACTCTGACGTGCTGCACTCACATGACTTTTTCTACTCTTGTACTAACCATTCTTACAAACTCTTATTCATATATCTTCTTCATGTTAGTTGAGATAAACATTTGTACAAATTATCTTATTGCTTATTTATCAACATAAAATTAATTCGAAGTATTCCAAAAGTCAGTCACAATTAACAAGGAATATATCCTAAATGGTTCACTCTACAAAAAAATTTATTTTGAAAAAAATTGTCTGTTTTAGAAAGACCTACATTTGTGTACAGTAAGATTTGTTCTATCTCTTACGGTTTAACAGTTATGCAAAAGTCATCCAGAGTAAACAGGACTACATAGGCTATAGTCAGAAAATTAAAAACACACATTTCATTTGGCGTAAAATACCTCAAAGATATAGCATTCTAATCAAAATTAAGTGCCATTTTCGAGAAAATAAAAACTTTCACAAAAATTTCCACGTAATGCGTAGTTTAGAGTGGAGAAATTTTTTTTCAAAATATATCTTCATGTCGCTTCCTTGAAATATATTTAACTTAAATACCAACGTTGGTTTCTAACCGACTGCTGGTTTTTGAGTTATGCTGTGAAAACGTTGACAAACATACACACATGCAAACACACACCTTTTTCCAAAGATGCCTTTTTTAAAATTTAGGGGGACTCAAAACTTATTACCGGTGAAATCTCAACGATTTTTGGGTGTAATACAATACTAATTACACAAATACACAGTTCTCTTTTACTGATGTTAACACAGTCTACAGTCTTTCATGATATTACAACTCACAACTGTTTACTTCTCATAACCTTGACTCACTCCTTTCACTGTCTTTATTCACTTTCTCTGTCTCTCTCTCATACACTAATTACACAAATACACAGTTCTCTTTTACTGATGTTAACACAGTCTACAGTCTTTCATGATATTACAACTCACAACTGTTTACTTCTCATAACCTTGACTCACTCCTTTCACTGTCTTTCTTCACTTTCTCTGTCTCTCTCTCATACACTAATTACACAAATACACAGTTCTCTTTTACTGATGTTAACACAGTCTACAGTCTTTCATGATATTACAGCTCACAACTGTTTACTCCTCATAACCTTGACACACTCCTTTCACTGTCTTTCTTCACTTTCTCTGTCTCTCTCTCTCATACACTAATTACACAAATACACAGTTCTCCTTTACTAGTGTTAACACAGTCTACAGTCTTTCATGATATTACAACTCACAACTGTTTACTTCTCATAACCTTGACTCACTCCTTTCACTGTCTTTCTTCACTTTCTCTGTCTCTCTCTCATACACTAATTACACAAATACACAGTTCTCTTTTACTGATGTTAACACAGTCTACAGTCTTTCATGATATTACAACTCAGAACTGTTTACTTCTCATAACCTTGACTCACTCCTTTCACTGTCTTTCTTCACTTTCTCTGTCTCTCTCTCATACACTAATTACACAAATACACACTTCTCCTTTACTGATATTAACACGGTCTACAGTCTTTCATGATATTACAACTCACAACTGTTTACTTCTCATAACCTTGACTCACTCCTTTCACTGTCTTTCTTCACTTTCTCTGTCTCTCTCTCTCTCTCTCTCATACACTAATTACACAAATACACAGTTCTCCTTTACTGATGTTAACACAGTCTACAGTCTTTCATGATATTACAACTCACAACTGTTTGCTTCTCATAACCTTGACTCACTCCTTTCACTGTCTTTCTTCACCTTCTCTATCTCTCATACACTAACTCTGACGATACAATCACTCAACACTCATTTAAACTTCTTCACTTCGACACGACGTATCTTTCACAGCTGTCTCACACCCACCGACACTCCGACCGACTCACAAAAAAAAAAAAAAAAAAAAAAAAAAAAAAAAAAAAAAAAAAAAAAAAAAAAAAAAAAACGTTGCTTTGACGCGGTCTGCAAGCTTTTATATCGGCGATGATGTAGTCAGATCTTTCCCGAACGTCTACAAACAAGCCGAGCGCCGGTCACGTCTTGAATGATCTGGAAAAACGCTTTTTGACGTACCACGCGCATTGTTGCCATGTGGGGAAGTTTGACCTCAAGACCTTCCCTATTCGCAGCGCCTGTAACGGTTCTATACGGGATCTGTTCTAAGAAACACTTTGGTATCACTCCGCATATGTGGTCGATGTGCGACACTGTGGAATTTCTGTAAACGGATTCTTTTCTATTTCCAAATAGCGGTGAAAATGCAGTGCATTGCTGTAAAATCACTATACGTATTTATTACTGCGTTTTAAAAGAGATACCATAAAGAAAATATGGGATCTATTTCCTACACTATATTTACGCCAAGCGTGGTTGTTATTTCGGAAGATCCTCCACCTTCAAGTTAGGATTTTGGTGGTGTTCTCAGGTCCTAGTCGAATCCTTGTGAGATTTCTGATCTACCACCATTTCCATTCCATCATTTTCCTTTCGTTTCCTTCTGACCTGCTACGTATCCCTGTATAGGTCACTCGTACGTTGTGTTTAGCTAATGTCCCTATGTTATGTTTCGAGTTTTGTGTGGTATGGCAGTAGAATGGCTCAGTTAAGAACCTACCCACATTACCTGTACGTTAAGTGTGTTGTATACCCATCAGGCGTTCCCTAATATCGATCATGTTTTGCTATGTTCCTCTAGAAACACGAGGGGAACTTTGAACCTTCTCGAACCTGAAAGATGGTATACATTGGACCGCTTAACCAAAGGAACATTATTGTTCTAAAACACTTGCAATTTTCTCATTCTCAATTATTTATGTATAACTGGTAAACTGTAAAAAAATACACAAAATATTACTGCACAAAAAATCTTGATCTCCTAAAAACATAGTTCAAGCCAAATATATTTTTAATTATGCTGTTCACACATACACAAACATACACGCACTTTTCTATAAAAACATTTTGAGGGGGTGGGATTCTGGACACATAAACACTATATTTCTCCTTATCGAAATTTTGGTCTAATAAGCGTTGCTGTCAAGAATTCATAGGAGAGATGTTTTGAGGACCCCTGAATACAAAAAAAAATTATTTTTTATAAAACGTTTGTGTGTGTGGGTGTGGACACTTTAACCCAAAAACGAAAAGTCGGTTACAAACCAAAGTTGGTACTTAAGTTTAATATTTCAAATCTGCGACACGAAGATTTTGAAGAAAATTCCTCAACCCTAAACTTTCGAAAAGTTTTATTTTGTCAAAAAAGGCTCCAACGATTTTGATTAAAATGCCATATGTTTAAGATATTTTATTACAAATGAAATGTATTGTCACCGCGCCCGCCGCATCTAATTGCCGACAACAGCAGTGTCACCCATCGCATTATTGTCGGCACTACCGCAAAGGAGCCGAAGGAAAGAGACAGAGAATGGTCGCATTGTTGGGGCGCTTGCCGAAAGAGAGAAAAGGATAGAGACTTCGAGAATCTTCTGCTTTGTATTTCACAGCAATAACTGAACTTTCCAGAATAGTGCCTGGGAGATATAAATAGCGGTAAAGTGCGACAGAAGAGTCAGTCAGACGTATGTGAAGCGTTGAGTAGTCGTGCCGACGGAGAGGACAGACGTATGTGAAGCGTTGAGTAGTCGTGCCGACGGAGAGGACAGACGTATGTGAAGCGTTGAGTAGTCGTGCCGACGGAAAGAAGAGACGTATGCGAAGCGTCGAGGAGTCGTGCCGACGGAGAAGGGACAGTTCTTTGTGTTACGAAATCGGAGCCGTGCTGTGAGTGAATCGGAAAAAACTTTCTTGCTGTTGCAACGAGAGTACAAAGTGACTGTTTACGGAAATAAAAGTGTATCTTTATCTCGACTACATCTGTCGTCTTTACTTCACACCCAAACAAAGTCACAGTATATTTTCAATTTTCTGCCTATAGCCCATGTAGTCCTGTTTACTCTGGATGACTTTTGTATAACCGGTAAACCGTAAGAGATGGACCAAGTCTTACTTTACAAAATATGTCAGTGCAACACATGCAATGGTATGTTAGTTGAGAACACGGAGACGTTATCTACAGAGTTGTGTGTTCGGTGCTCGTCAGATAATCCTGAGTAACACAGCTGGAGGTATTGCACTCTGGACACACCTTTAATCTTTGGTAACCTTGCAGGGAATTCGCGACCTTAATCTGATATGGTAATTGCTTGCACTAATCCGACCGACCGACCCACGACTACATCATGCATAAAAATATGTAGTACAGGGCGACTACTAATCTGGTGCATAACCTCACCTGTATGCGGATGTACTTTATCCTCAACAAGAACTCGCTTTTCAAAGAAATGCTCTTTTTACTTTCACTACTGGTAAGTAGAAGGAAGTATTGTATTCAGCCCAAAAATTTGATGCCGAGATTTCACCAGAAATATGTATTGAGAACCCCTGAATACAAAAAAAAAAACATTTTTAGAAAAAGGTCTGCGTGTGTGTGTGTCAGTGTCAGTCTCAAAAACGGAAACTCGGTTAAAAACCAAAGCTGGTATTTAAGTTTAATGTTTTCAAGGATACTACATGACTATTTTGAAGAAAACAGCCCCACCCTAAACTGTCCTTTACATGGAAAATTTTTATTTTCTTGAAACCTTCTCTAGTGATTTTGATTAAAATGCCATATGTTTAAAATATTTGTATGATAAATGAAATGTATATTTTGAATTTACTGGCTATAGCCCATGTAGTCGTTTTTACTTTGGATGACTTTTGAATAACTCGTAAACCGTTGTTCATTTTGTATATGTTAAGTGTGTAAACAGAACGGAATTTGAAAGCTTTAAAAGATTTGACTATCGCACAAAGTCTACTGTATTCCCATATTCCCCTTGTACCTACAGGGAAATAAGCAATAAGATAATTTGTACAAATGTTTATCTCAACTAACACGAAGATATAGGAATAAGAGTTTGTAAGAATGGTTAGTACAAGAGTAGAGAAAGTCATGTGAGTGCAACACATAAGAAGTTTTAATATTTCACTTATATAACACCTTTAACATCAAAGGTCACATCGGCGTCATTTTGACTTTGGAACATATTGGCTGTAACCTATGTTAAAAACGATGGGGGACACCTCGCGCACCGCTGGCTACCACCCCGCAGGCGCGTGCCGAGATCCCTTCAACTCGGGGCCAGGCCCCACACACCGCCTAGCGCCCAGAACAGCAGTTACTGTGTGCCAGCATCCGCGCCATCTGTCCGACACCGTTAACGCTACTCGCCTGAAAGCACACACGTTGACGATGATAAGGAAATGGAATGAAGCGAGATGATGGAAAGGAAACCGTGGTATGAAATTAGTGACATAGGGAAACCATAGAAAAGTCCGTGGGTCAGGAAAGTTAGCCACGGGGATCAAACCAGCGAGCTCCTGAATGTGGACCACACACGTTACTGCCTGAATCGTAACTTGTGTAGATATATTGGATTTTCTTTCTTTTCATTAGATTTCACAACATAGGTGAGCGCGAGTGTGTGTGCGCGCGCACGCACACACTCATACTTACACACACACACTCACTCATACACATGCGGGACAGCAAACTGATTAGTTTTCAAATATGAACCTCTGTCCGAAAATGCACAGTTGGGACGCTGTAGCGCTCCGAAGTATCAGATGGGTGTACATTCACATTTCGTTAATAAACCCAAACATCGGGATGTCCACATTACAAACTGTGTACCTCCTACAGAGTCTATATCGGCGGTACACATGACCCAATATGTGTGGTTGTCTTTGAACATTTTCAATCACTTCGTGGACTCGAGCAATAAGATCCTCTACTGACGTTACAGGAGTCTCATACTCTTCATACAACTGTGTACCTCCTACAGAGTCTATATCGGCGGTACACATGACCCAATATGTGTGGTTGTCTTTGAACATTTTCAATCACTCCGTGGACTCGAGCAATAAGGTCCTCTACTGACGTTACAGGAGTCTCATACTCTTCATACAACTGTGTACCTCCTACAGAGTCTATATCGGCGGTACACATGACCCAATATGTGTGGTTGTCTTTGAACATTTTCAATCACTCCGTGGACTCGAGCAATAAGGTCCTCTACTGACGTTACAGGAGTCTCATACTCTTCATACAACTGTGTACCTCCTACAGAGTCTATATCGGCGGTACACATGACCCAATACGTGCGGTTGTCTTTGAACATTTTCAATCACTCCGTGGACTGGAGCAATAAGGTCCTCTACTGACGTTACAGGACTGTCATACTCTTCATACAACTGTGTACCTCCTACAGAGTCTATATCGGCGGTACACATGACCCAATACGTGCGGTTGTCTTTGAACATTTTCAATCACTTCGTGGACTGGAGCAATAAGGTCCTCTACTGACGTTACAGGACTGTCATACTCTTCATACAACTGTGTACCTCCTACAGAGTCTATATCGGCGGTACACATGACCCAATACGTGCGGTTGTCTTTGAACATTTTCACTCACTCCGTGCACTGGAGCAATAAGGTCCTCTACTGACGTTACGTGAGTGACATACTCTTCATACAACTGTGTACCCTCTACAGAGTCTATATCGGCGGTACACATGACCCAATACGTGCGGTTGTCTTTGAACATTTTCAATCACTTCGTGGACTCGAGCAATAAGGTCCTCTACTGACGTTACAGGAGTGTCATACTCTTCATACAACTGTGTACCTCCTACAGAGTCTATATCGGCGGTACACATGACCCAATACGTGCGGTTGTCTTTGAACATTTTCAATCACTCCGTGGACTCGAGCAATAAGGTCCTCTACTGACGTTACAGGAGTGTCATACTCTTCATACAACTGTGTGCCTCCTACAGAGTCTATATCGGCGGTACACATGACCCAATACGTGCGGTTGTCTTTGAACATTTTCAATCACTTCGTGGACTCGAGCAATAAGGTCCTCTACTGACGTTACAGGAGTGTCATACTCTTCATACAACTGTGTACCTCCTACAGAGTCTATATCGGCGGTACACATGACCCAATACGTGCGGTTGTCTTTGAACATTTTCAATCACTCCGTGGACTCGAGCAATAAGGTCCTCTACTGACGTTACAGGAGTGTCATACTCTTCATACAACTGTGTACCTCCTACAGAGTCTATATCGGCGGTACACATGACCCAATACGTGCGGTTGTCTTTGAACATTTTCACTCACTTCGTGGACTCGAGCAATAAGGTCCTCTACTGACGTTACAGGGATGTCATACTCTTCATACAACTGTGTACCTCCTACAGAGTCTATATCGGCGGTACACATGACCCAATACGTGCGGTTGTCTTTGAACATTTTCAGTCACTTCGTGGACTCGAACAATAAGGTCCTCTACTGACGTTACAGGAGTGTCATACTCTTCATACAACTGTGTACCTCCTACAGAGTCTATATCGGCGGTACACATGACCCAATACGTGCGGTTGTCTTTGAACATTTTCAATCACTCCGTGGACTCGAGCAATAAGGTCCTCTACTGACGTTACAGGGATGTCATACTCTTCATACAACTGTGTACCTCCTACAGAGTCTATATCGGCGGTACACATGACCCAATACGTGCGGTTGTCTTTGAACATTTTCAGTCACTTCGTGGACTCGAGCAATAAGGTCCTCTACTGACGTTACAGGAGTGTCATACTCTTCATACAACTGTGTACCTCCTACAGAGTCTATATCGGCGGTACACATGACCCAATACGTGCGGTTGTCTTTGAACATTTTCAATCACTCCGTGGACTGGAGCAATAAGGTCCTCTACTGACGTTACAGGAGTGTCATACTGTTCATACAACTGTGTACCTCCTACAGAGTCTATATCGGCGGTACACATGACCCAATACGTGCGGTTGTCTTTGAACATTTTCAGTCACTTCGTGGACTCGAGCAATAAGGTCCTCTACTGACGTTACAGGAGTGTCATACTCTTCATACAACTGTGTACCTCCTACAGAGTCTATATCGGCGGTACACATGACCCAATACGTGCGGTTGTCTTTGAACATTTTCAATCACTCCGTGGACTCGAGCAATAAGGTCCTCTACTGACGTTACAGGAGTGTCATACTCTTCATACAACTGTGTACCTCCTGCAGAGTCTATATCGGCGGTACACATGACCCAATACGTGCGGCTGTCTTTGAACATTTTCAATCACTCCGTGGACTCGAGCAATAAGGTCCTCTACTGACGTTACAGGAGTGACATACTCTTCATACAACTGTGTACCTCCTACAGAGTCTATATCGGCGGTACACATGACCCAATACGTGTGGTTGTCTTTGAACATTTTCAATCACTTCGTGGACTCGAGCAATAAGGTCCTCTACTGACGTTACAGGGATGTCATACTCTTCATACAACTGTGTACCTCCTACAGAGTCTATATCGGCGGTACACATGACCCAATACGTGCGGTTGTCTTTGAACATTTTCAATCACTTCGTGGACTCGAGCAATAAGGTCCTCTACTGACGTTACAGGGATGTCATACTCTTCATACAACTGTGTACCTCCTACAGAGTCTATATCGGCGGTACACATGACCCAATACGTGCGGTTGTCTTTCAACATTTTCAGTCACTTCGTGGACTCGAGCAATAAGGTCCTCTACTGACGTTACAGGAGTGTCATACTCTTCATACAACTGTGTACCTCCTACAGAGTCTATATCGGCGGTACACATGACCCAATACGTGCGGTTGTCTTTGAACATTTTCAATCACTCCGTGGACTGGAGCAATAAGGTCCTCTACTGACGTTACAGGAGTGTCATACTGTTCATACAACTGTGTACCTCCTACAGAGTCTATATCGGCGGTACACATGACCCAATACGTGCGGTTGTCTTTGAACATTTTCAGTCACTTCGTGGACTCGAGCAATAAGGTCCTCTACTGACGTTACAGGAGTGTCATACTCTTCATACAACTGTGTACCTCCTACAGAGTCTATATCGGCGGTACACATGACCCAATACGTGCGGTTGTCTTTGAACATTTTCAATCACTCCGTGGACTCGAGCAATAAGGTCCTCTACTGACGTTACAGGAGTGTCATACTCTTCATACAACTGTGTACCTCCTACAGAGTCTATATCGGCGGTACACATGACCCAATACGTGCGGCTGTCTTTGAACATTTTCAATCACTCCGTGGACTCGAGCAATAAGGTCCTCTACTGACGTTACAGGAGTGTCATACTCTTCATACAACTGTGTACCTCCTACAGAGTCTATATCGGCGATACACATGACCCAATACTTGCGGTTGTCTTTGAACATTTTCAATCACTCCGTGGACTGGAGCAATAAGGCCTTCTACTGACGTTACAGGAGTGTCATACTCTTCATACAACTGTGTACCTCCTACAGAGTCTATATCGGCGGTACACATGACCCAATACGTGCGGTTGTCTTTGAACATTTTCAATCACTCCGTGGACTGGAGCAATAAGGTCCTCTACTGACGTTACAGGAGTGACATACTCTTCATACAACTGTGTATCTCCTACAGAGTCTATATCGGCAGTACACATGACCCAATACGTGCGGTTGTCTTTGAACATTTTCAATCACTCCGTGGACTGAAGCAATAAGGTCCTCTACTGACGTTACTGGAGTATCATACCCTTCATACAACTGTGTACCTCCTACAGAGTCTATATCGGCGGTACACATGACCCAATACGTGCGGTTGTCTTTGAACATTTTCAATCACTCCGTGGACTGGAGCAATAAGGCCTTCTACTGACGTTACTGAAGTATCATACTCTTCATACAACTGTGTACCTCCTACAGAGTCTATATCGGCGGTACACATGACCCAATACGTGCGGTTGTCTTTGAACATTTTCAATCACTTCGTGGACTGGAGCAATAAGGTCCTCTACTGACGTTACAGGAGTGTCATACCCTTCATACAACTGTGTACCTCCTACAGAGTGTATATCGGCGGTACACATGACCCAATACGTGTGGTTGTCTTTGAACATTTTCAATCACTTCGTGGACTCGAGCAATAAGGTCCTCTACTGACGTTACAGGAGTGTCATACTCTTCATACAACTGTGTACCTCCTACAGAGTCTATATCGGTGGTACACATGACCCAATACGTGCGGTTGTCTTTGAACATTTTCAGTCACTTCGTGGACTCGAGCAATAAGGTCCTCTATTGACGTTACAGGAGTGTCATACTCTTCATACAACTGTGTACCTCCTACAGAGTCTATATCGGCGGTACACATGACCCAATACGCGCGGTTGTCTTTGAACATTTTCAATCACTTCGTGGACTCGAGCAATAAGGTCCTCTACTGACGTTACAGGAGTGTCATACTCTTCATACAACTGTGTACCTCCTACAGAGTCTATATCGGCGGTACACATGACCCAATACGTGCGGTTGTCTTTGAACACACACACACACACACACACACACACACACACATACACACATACACACACGTATACCAGATGGAAGGTGAACCTTGAGCCATACGTTAACCAGGTATTCTACACCATGAATGTAACTAATGTGTTCCATAAAGAACTGTTTGTGTCAAATACTTAGAGACATCTAGGTTCTTGGTGAATGGATATATCTAACAAACATTATCTCAAGAATACTGTAGTACATTTCTATCTTAATTCGGTCGAACTTAGCTACAATTTAATGTTGAGATAACTTTGCCAAATCTCCCTTAGGAACTAAACTTTGCATTTTCATTTGAACATATCGCATACAAGGACACATTCGGACACACATGCGGATGTTTTTTCTAAAAATGTTCATTTTAGATTCACAGGCTCCCACAGACACATTTGGACGCACTCATACAGATTTTTTTTTTTTTTTTTTTTTGTTATTCTGAGAATCCCAAAACATGTGAAATTTGATATTAAACTTTTTTGCAGAATCTATTACTTTGGTTACTTAGTGTAAAAGTAAAAGAATTGTTGAGGATGTTTAAATGAGGAAGTAGGTAGGTAGGTGTTTGTTGGAAGTGGCTGGCAGGTGCGCCGCCTGTGGGGCTGGTTCCTTGTGACGTGTTGTTCGATTAATGCAAGTTAGTAGTAAGTTAGTATCGCCATCTTTTGTGAGTTGCTGTTTTCTCCCCTCCCCGCCCCGCCCCTCCTACGCGATCACGATAAGTGTCAAAGTGAATATTTGCAAGTTTCTTGTTATCTGTCGCTTCTTGTCTCGTACTTAAGCTATAATTCAAAACTCACTCACTCCGGCACGGCACAGTACGCTTGTCATTTCGCCGATTAGTTACCTACCTATCCTTTCTTAAAGGGACGGATACCAAGATAGCGGCGTGGGGAAATGTACAGAGCCTTGCCTCTTGTAATGGACCTCAGCAACATTTTCAAGAAAATGCTCTCATTTCTTAACAATTTGCATGACAAATGAAATCTTTATTTTGAATGACTTTTGCATAACTGCTAAACTGTGAGAGATGCTCATTAAACGTACACAATTTACGTCAAACATATTTTTGTGAAGCAAAACATTGCCGAGGTATTTTTTGTAACTTGTTTGATTTCCCAAGTCCTTTCCTTTTTTTCATATGGGAAGTAATTCATCTATTTCCCCTGGGTATGCAACGAGAATGGACTGGCAAGACATTCACATAGCGACCAGGTCTTAAAATATTTGACTATTACTGCATTTCTAGTGAGCGAGTAACTGAATCAGTGAGTGAGTGTGTCAGCGAGGAGTCAGTGGATGACTGAGGCAATGACGGAGTATGTGGGTAAGTGAGTGAGTGAGTCAGCCAGAGAGAGAGTCAGCGAGGAGTCAGTGGATGACTGAGGCAATGACGGAGTATGTGGGTAAGTGAGTGAGTGAGTCAGCCAGAGAGAGAGTCAGCGAGGAGTCGGTGGATGACTGAGGCAATGACTGAGTACGTGGGTAAGTGAGTGAGTGAGTCAGCTAGTGAGTGGGTCGGTGGTATGTCCCGAATCCCATGCGCTGTTTTCAGTGAGCATCCTGCGATATGTGGACACATGAGGACACCGCCTGTTCTCGGGACCCCTGATGCGTGAGCTCTGGAGGGAAACATGCATCAAACTCTCGTCAGTGTCCGCAGTTTTGCGATGAAAAGAGCATACAGGAGCTGCGTGTTAAGGAACGAGTTCAATGATTTGTGTGGGGCTACCCGGACCGGGTAAGAGCCCAACAAAGTGCTTTCAATAACTCTTGGGACTGTTCAGCATTGGACGTCTCTCAGTCGCGTTGCGTTTTCTACTGAGCCACAGATCCTGTCCACTTCGCGTTTAATATAGAACGGGCTCAGGTTCTTCATCGGTTTTCCTTCACATGCCAAGGTCATCACCAAGAAAACATCAGTAAAAGGGGTTTTGCGTGAATGCATGAATGCTTTGGACCTCCTTCCGTAACCGTCGGCGTCAGCCTGCCATCCGAGGGTCAAAGGATAAAAGAGACCAAAATCTCCACGTTCTGTGCCGCAATGGAGACCCCTCCATTACTGACCTCAAGGCGTACTTCAGAGTGACTACCCTACGATCTCCACTGCTTGTACGCATGGGTAAACCGTTCACCACGTAACACCCCAGATTTATGCCCCCACCACAGGAATAACCGCCTGTGGCTCCCCGCTGTAGGCCTCAACGGAGCCAGCGTGGATTCTGGGAACTTCGGGTTGATTACACCGGGGTTCCGTCAGCGGTACTAACCCGACGGCACGCGGCCGTCGTGAAATTAACACCGGCCGTGCCCTCAAGGAGCTATGTGGGTGTACATGACGTGTGGACGGGCTCCGCACCTAAGGCTACACATGGGGGCAGTAGGGAGGGTCCGCCCAACCTTCGCACCTGAGACCTCCGAAGAGCACACAAGTCGGGGGCCGCGCTGAAAACCGTGGGACAGGACCACGGAGATAGGAAAGATTCCTGCTGGTGAGACAGGAGCTATAAAACTATGGCCTTACTAACTAATAATCGTAATAAACCTAGAAGAGGAAGAAGATGATACAAAAAGGCAACATAAAACGCTGCACGTGGCACAGTTGATGAACATGAAGGGGGTGAAATGATGGTGAGCAGCTCGGGGCCCCGGGTGCGCCAAACACTTACCTGGAGGAGTTTGATTTCGGAGTCCTCTTCTCCTAGATGAGTCGTCGACCAAGGCTACCGAGCCTCATCTACCCGTTTTGGAATGTTCTTTGCTTCCCCTCACCTCTTGCCTAGTTGGTCAAAAAGACACACTGGTTCGGGTACTGAGCCCCTCCGCCTCAAGGCGACATTCCTTCGGATGGGTTGTCAGTGAGTTGGTAAATCAATGGGTAAGTGAGTGAGTCAGTAAGTGAACGAGCGAGTTAGTGAGTTGGTAAATCAATGGGTAAGTGAGTGAGTCAGTAAGTGAACGAGTGAGTGAGTTAGTGAGTTTTAAGCGGCCATAGACAAGGTCATTTTGGCCCCATCTACTGTATTCCCGTATTCCCCTTGTAGCTATAAGGGAATATGTAACAAGATAATTTTACAAATTAACATGAAGTAGACATAGAAATAAATGTTTGTACAAGAGTGAGTAGAGAAAGTGATATGAATGCATGCTATTTGTTTTGTCATGTGTAGTATTTTAATGAAAATGGTCAATTTTTGAGAGAATCAATGATAACGAAAATGTTAAGGGTAGTTTGAGATAAGGGGATTTTGTGTTGTATGGTGCGAAACAGCAATTGAACGTTGGTATGAAATGCGATGCAGTGGTACATAAGTTGGTATTGCAAGTTTGTGGCAGAGTATTATCGCTGCTGCTAGTGCTACTGATCCCAGATTACCCCGTTAGCGGGTTTCCTCGCAGCAGGGTTAGGTCTGTCGGCTTACTTACTTACCTACCTACTCAGGTGCAGCTACTACCTCCGCGAAACAAACTTGGGCCACAGTAGCTGTAACTCTACACTTCTTATCGGATTACCTACCCATTTCTGCGGGCACGTGTCTACCCGGCTTTCTTTCATTTGTCCACAAATGCTACTTAATTCTCAAACTCCTGTGTACACCTCCGCGCAACAGTTTTGCTTGACTTACAAACACTTATTCTTCTATCCAGTCCTTGTTAATACAGATAAACATTTGTATAAATTATCTTATTGTTAGTTTTCTTATACATACAAGGGAAATAAGTACACATAAGTGGTAGTCTAATGCTTAAACAGAAAAATATGGGCATTCGAAAATTCAAGCCACTAAGAAATATTTTGAAAATGGTTTACTCGAGAAAAAAAAATTATTTGATATAAATCGTATGTTTTAGCAAGATCCCCATTTCGTGTGCAGTGTTTTATCTCTTAAGGTTTACCAGTTATACAGCACTTTAGAGACTTCAATATATCAATTTCATCTGTCATAAAAATGTGTTAAGCTTATGCTGTTTTAATCAAAATCGGTATTGACATTTGAAAAGTTAAACAATTTGGAAACATTTTTCTATGTAAGCGTGGTTTGGAGTGGAGAATTTACTTCAAAACCTTCCAGTTGCATCCTGGGAAGATGCTACACTTACCCTTCCCTTTTCTATTCTCCTGCTCACACACACTCGCAAACACGCACAAACACACGCAAACACACGCACACGGACACACATACACACACGCACATACTCACACACACGCACACACGCACACACACGCACACATACTCACACACACACCCACACACTCGCAAACACACACATACACACCCGGACACACATACTCACACACACGCACACGGACACACATACTCACACATACGCACACACATACACACACATACACACACGCACACACATACTCACACACACGCACACACTCGCAAACACACACATACACACACGCACATACTCACACACGCACACGCACACATACACACACATACACACACATACTCACACACACACGCACACACTCGCAAACACACACATACACACACGGACACACACACATACACACGCACACACATACACACACGCACACATGCACACATACACACGCACACACGCACACATACACACGCACACATACACACGCACACACATACTCACGCAGACCATTTTCTAAAAATACTTCTTTTTAATTCAGTGTCTCAAAACATATTCACTGAAATGTGAGTATTGAATATTCTACTTTCTCTACTAAGAGCCATTAGGGTAGTTAAATACAATCTGTATATTAGGATAGGTAAAATAGTTGAATTATTGGACGAGGCTTTGTAAAGAATCAAAAATAAAAAGTACAAGAAGGTATTATCGCATTATAAAAAAACATCCCATGTGCTACACTCACATGACTTTCTCTACTCTTGTACTAATCATTCTTACAAACTCTTATTCCTATATCTTCTTCATGTTAGTTGAGATAAACATTTGTACAGATTATCTTATTGCTTATTTCCTTGTAGGTACAAGGGAAATATGGGAATACAGTAGACTTTGAGCAATAGTCAAACTTTTTAAAGTTTTGTGATCCCGTTCTCTTTGCACGCTTAACACATACAAAGTGAACAACGATGTTCCCTTTCACGAAAGTTTTAAGTTTCCCAAAACTCACACAAATAACAAGGAATATCTCCGAAATGGTTCACCCTTCAAAAAAAAAATATATTCAGGCATAAATTATGTGTTTTAGCAAGAACTACAATTTTGGTTTACCAGTTATTCAAAAGTCATCCAGAGTAAACAGGACTACATAAGCTATAGTCAGACAATTCAAAATATACATTTCATTTGTCATACAAATATCTTAAACATGTCATTTTAACCAAATTCGTTAGAACCATTTTGCATGTAATGATAGTTTAGGGTGGGGCTATTTTCTTCAAAACCTTCGAGCCGCATCCTTGAAAGACATTAAACTTAAATACCAACTTTGCTTTTCATCCTAATTTCCGATTTTGAGTTATATTGCCTACAGACTGACAGACACACATGGACCTTTTTATAAAAATACTTTTTTTTTTTTTTTTTTTTTTTTTTTGAGGGATTCAGTGGGCCTCAAAACATATATCTCCAGTGAAATGTTGACATCGATTTGGGTGTGGAATACACTTAACAGTAGAGAAAGTAATAAAATTGTTAGTAGCAAGAAGCAAGAATAAGGACTTGGGTACGCACGTGGTGCCGGGTGCACCAAGACTTGACTCGGAGAAGAGTGGGCCAGGAAAGTTTAGCGTCAATTATTGAAATGTCGCTGTTGGTATCAGAGTGGTGAGCAGTGACGAGGACGAGGAAGTGAGGAACCAGAGTCGAGTCGTAAGGTTTCACGAAAAGGAACCAGGGACCGGAGCATTGCGTCACTGGGATTTATTCCGCGTGGAAGTGTGGGTCAAGACGGGATAGATAGGTGACAGAACGGGTCGGAATTAAGGCGTGCAAATCGCAGCGGGAGCCTTAGACAGCGTCTTAGCTTAACAAGATTACGTCGACAAATAAGCTCTAGCATTAAGCCAAGGACGGACACGCGATGGTTTGTGCGGGGATTCACCGAGCAAGCTTCCTGCTTGCTGCCTGCTGCCTGCAGCTGTTTCGGACCATCCCTTTCCTCCATTATACCTATGTATCTATGTACACTCAGTGTGAAAAAACAACCCCGGCAGCACGCATTTCACCATCCTAATCCGGAGGTCCCGGGTTTGATTTTCAGTTCGAGGGTGCAAATCTTTCTTTAGTCGGGATTATTTTCCATCCTCATTCAACACTAGAGGTATGAGTGTGTGTGTGAGTGTGTGTATGTGTGTATGCGTGTGTGTGTGTATGTGTGTGAGTGTGTGTATCCGTGTGTGTGACTGTGTGTGAGTGTATGTATGTATGTGTATGAGTGTGTGTGAGTGTACATGTGTGTATGTGTATGAGTGTGTATGCGTGTGTGTATGAGAGTGTGTGTATGAGGGTGTGTGTATGAGAGTGTGTGTATGAGTGTGAATGTGTGTATGAGTGTGTGTGTATGAGTGTGTGTGTATGAGTGTGTGTATGAGGGTGTGTGTATGAGTGTGTGTATGTGTGTATGAGTGTGTGTATGAGGGTGTGTGTATGAGGGTGTGTGTATGAGTGTGTGTATGTGTGTATGAGTGTGTCTGTATGAGAGTGTGTATGAGTGTGTGTATGAGGGTGTGTGTATGAGTGTGTGTGACTGTGTGTATGTGTGTGTGAGTGTGTGTGTATGAGTGTGTGTGTATGAGTGTGTGTGTATGAGTGTGTGTATGAGTGTGTGTATGAGTGTGTGTGTATGAGGGTGTGTGTATGAGTGTGTGTATGTGTGTATGAGTGTGTGTATGAGGCTGTGTGTATGAGTGTGTGTATGTGTGTATGAGTGTGTCTGTATGAGAGTGTGTGTATGAATGTGTGTATGAGGGTGTGTGTGTATAAGAGTGTGTGTATGAGGGTGTGTGTATGTGTGTATGAGTGTGTCTGTATGAGAGTGTGTGTATGAGTGTGTGTATGAGGGTGTGTGTGTATAAGAGTGTGTGTATGAGGGTGTGTGTATGAGTGTGTGTATGTGTGTATGAGTGTGTCTGTATGAGAGTGTGTGTATGAGTGTGTGTATGAGGGTGTGTGTGTATAAGAGTGTGTGTATGAGTGTGTGTATGTGTGTATGAGAGTGTGTGTATGAGTGTGAATGTGTGTGTATGAGTGTGTGTATGAGTGTGTGTATGAGGGTGTGTGTATGAGTGTGTGTATGTGTGTATGAGTGTGTGTATGAGGCTGTGTGTATGAGTGTGTGTATGTGTGTATGAGTGTGTCTGTATGAGAGTGTGTGTATGAATGTGTGTATGAGGGTGTGTGTGTATAAGAGTGTGGGTATGAGGGTGTGTGTATGTGTGTATGAGTGTGTCTGTATGAGAGTGTGTGTATGAGTGTGTGTATGAGGGTGTGTGTGTATAAGAGTGTGTGTATGAGGGTGTGTGTATGAGTGTGTGTATGTGTGTATGAGTGTGTCTGTATGAGAGTGTGTGTATGAGTGTGTGTATGAGGGTGTGTGTGTATAAGAGTGTGTGTATGAGTGTGTGTATGTGTGTGTCTGTGTGTATGAGGGTGTGTGTATGTGTCTGTGTGTATGAGTGTGTGCATGAGGGTGTGTCTGTGTGTATGAGTGTGTGAATGAGGGTGTGTGTATGAGTGTGTGAATGAGGGTGTGTGTATGAGTGTGTGTATGAGGGTGTGTCTGTGTGTATGAGTGTGTGTATGAGGGTGTGTGTGTATGTGTGTGTCTGTGTGTATGGGTGTTTTTTTTTTTTTTTTTTTTTTTTTTTTTTTTTTACAACAACATTTTATTTCTGCATGTTCCATTACAGAAATGTAATACTACATGCATATGGTTTTACATCATTGAACATATCTGAGATTACAGTAGAATCGTTATTGGTTTCGTACAATTATGAAATGGTAGTTATTTTTAAAAGTTCAAAGTCTATATTGTTCACATACTTGTGGAATAGTTTCATATGTTTTTCCACTAATTCTTGATTTGTGATAGGCCACTTCGCACCTTTAAGTGTCACGGCTTTCTTGAAATCGTTTCGTCGGTCTGGGTGGCTCAGTTGGTTAGACGCTGGCCTACTGATCCTAAGGTCGCGGGTTCAAACCCGGCCCAGGCCAATGGTTTTTAAGTGTGCTTAAAAACGACAGCTCCATGTCAGTAGATTTACTGGCATGTAAAAGAACTCCTGCGGGACGAAATTCCGGCACACCGGCGACGCTGATGTGATCCTGGCAATTGATAGCGTCGTTAAACAACAAAATAATTTATTTAAATTTGAAATCGTTTCTTTCACGGCTAAGTAGTTCACACTCCCATAGGATGTGGTGCACCGTTTGTGTTTCCTTTTTACACACACATGTTGGATCATTCGTTAATTTGAATCGATGGAAGTATTCACCAAACTTCCCATGACCAGTAGTTACTGCTGTGAAGTTGTGGGTAAGCTTAAAATTCATTTTTAGTCTTTTTTCAACGCTGGGGAAATAGGTCTTTGTAAGTGCAGCATTTTGTGTGGTTTTCCACTCATTTTCCCATCGTTTCAGACTCTCTTGTTTCAGTTCACTTTTCATGGTGCTAATGGGCTTTAAATCGTACACTATTGCTGTAGCTGTGTTGTTTGCTGCTTCTTTAGCTAGTGTATCAGCAAGCTCATTTCCTTGAATTCCTATATGCCCTTTAACCCATGTAAAGTTTATCTTCCATTCGTGTGTATGGGTGTGTGTTCGAGTGTGTGTATGAGGGTGTGTGTATGAGTGTGTGTATGAGGGTGTGTGTATGAGTGTGTCTGTGTGTATGAGGGTGTGTGTGTATGTGTGTGTATGAGAGTGTGTGTATGGGTGTGTGTATGTGTGTGAGTGTGCGTGTGTGAGTGTGTGTATGTGTGTGTATGTGTGAGTGTGTGTGTATGAGTGAGTGTGTGTGTATGAGTGTGTGTATGAGTGTATGAGTGTGTCTGTATGAGAGTGTGTGTATGGGTGTGTGTATGAGGGTGTGTATGTGTGTATGAGTGTGTGTGTATGTGCGTATGAGTGTGTGTATGTGTGTATGTGTGTATGAGAGTGTGTATGTGTGTATGAGTGTGTGTATGTGTGTATGAGTGTGTGTATGAGAGTGTGTGTGTATGAGTGTGTGTATGTGTGTATGAGTGTGTGTATGAGTGTGTGTATGTGTGTATGAGTGTGTGTATGTGTGTATGAGTGTGTGTATGAGTGTGTGTATGTGTGTATGAGTGTGTGTATGTGTGTATGAGTGTGTGTATGTGTGTATGAGTGTGTGTATGTGTGTATGAGTGTGTGTATGTGTGTATGAGTGTGTGTATGAGTGTGTGTATGTGAGTATGAGTGTGTGTATGAGTGTGTGTATGTGTGTATGAGTGTGTGTATGACAGTGTGTGTGTTTGTGTGTATGTGTGAGTGTGAGTGTATGTGTGAGTGTGTGAGTGAGTGTGTGTATTTGATGCGCGTCCTAGTGGCTAATTGGTCCTTATCGACCAAACTAATCTCCGAGGTATTCACCAAAGTATTGAAGCACCTTTTGTCAACGGACGTCACGAATGGGGTGCATCAGTGGAGTTAAGGATATGGCGTGTGAGTGAGGGTAGGAAAGAAGACGATATGAAATGAGGGTGAATTTGATGGAAGAAAACGTGATGATGGAGCAGTTGGTGGAATGGACGACAGGGGAATCAGGAGAACTCGGAGAAACCCTGTGCAGATTGAGCTTTGTCCTCAACATGTTCACTTGTTGAACGTTGGTCTTGAACTCAGGCTTTCTCTTACTTTGGATTCACTTAATACACTAAATTTACACTCACACACACACACACACAGTCACTCATTCATCCCTTCAGACCCTACGAGGATGGGGAATAATCCCAATTAAACAAAAGTTCCATGCAGGAATCGAACCCGGGACTCTTTGCGCAGCAGTCAGGTGCTCTATCGGGACAACCTTTTTACTTCTTCTTACATGTAGAAAACGGTTATTTTGGAATTATAAAATATTTCAAATTCTAAAAATTTAAAAATTACTTCAAACATGTTATACACATGCACTACATATGTGTGTATTAGGGCTCGGAAGTTCATGCCCTAAAAAACACTGAAATATGCATGCAAATATGCTCTTAAAAACTTGAAAATATGCCAAGAAATATGCACTATTTCATTAGAACAGCTCATGTCCCTTTGCAGTAGACAAGACAAGTTAGTATAAATAATAAATAAAGTTACCTTATTCCTTAGAGGTTGAAGCAGAAGTGGTCCCGCTGCTAGTATTAACTGCTAAATTGCAGTTCACAACCAACACTTTGCACAAATTTTCAACTGTAAAACATCGTCTGTTGTCTCGCAAAACACTTTTGTAACGTGAAAAACTTCTCTCCACGTCACAAGATGTTATCGGGGCATATTTAAATGATGTTAACTGCTTCACAGAGAGAGTCAAGTCTCTTGGTGTGACAGATGGTTTTCTTTCGAGGATGTCTCGAATATCGCACATCTGTTCATAACCAGAATTTTTTGAAATTACATAGTTCACTTTTTGTCCTATGCTACCAGGAACCGAACTTAGACCACATATTGTTTTTCAGACAGTAAGTGATTCATGCAAAGGAGATCCTACAGCTTCCAATGCCGTTATGGCTGTTGGTAAGATAGAAAATGGGCAGATATGAAACTAAGATCCTCTTTTAACCCAGTGTCTGACAGAATATTTTGCAGAGTTTGTATTGATAAAGCATCGTTCGAGTCCAATGAATTAATAACCTTTTCGACTATTTCTATGTGCTCAGCATAATATAAAACTGCATCGAGTAAATTTGTTTGTAGAGTGAGCCAATTCGGGGATATTCATTATTTGTGTTTGTTATGGAAAACAGGCTTTCGTCAAATGGAACATCGCTATTCATTTTTATGTGTTAACCGTGAAGGGAGAACGGAATCTCAAAGCTTTAAAATATTTGAATATCACTCAAAACCTGCTGTATTCCCATATTCCCCTTGTACCTACAAGGAAATAAGCAATAAGATAATTTGTACAAATGTTTATCTCAACTAACGCGAAGAAGATATAGGAGTAAGAGTTTGTAAGAATGGTTAATACAAGAGTAGAGAAAGTCATGTGAGTGTAACACGTCAGATTTTCTCTTGGTGACATAAAGAAGACGGAATTTGAAAGTTATCATACAGCGACCAGCTCTTAAAATCGCTGAAGTTTGTTGAAGAATGGTGAAAGGTTGAAGGAGAGCGGGCTATTGTAGTGCGAGTAGATGATGCAAGTGGCCAAGTAGTAGAGTAGAGTAGAGCCGGGCCGGGCCGGGCAGGGTCGGGCAAAGCTACGTCTAATTGGCTCATGAAATCGAATACTCATAGCAATGAAATTATTCAGTAATAAGGTTTCCGTCTCGCAGAAAATTATAGCTACCGTATCGATTCAGTCCAGCATTGGTCACCCGTCAGTCAGTCACCTCCGGATTGACTTTGGGTTTCTCTCTCGTCACTTTTGTACAAACACTTATTGCTAGATCTGCTTCATTAATACGAACATTTGCAGAAATTATCTTATTTTAGTGATGTTTTAAATATATGATGTTAAATTCCGTTCTCTTTGTAGGTATGACCAGGAAACGACCTCCAACTAGACAAAGTATAAATATTGGACAATTGTGACAAATAGTAAGGAATTCTCTGAAATGGTTCACTTCACAAAAAATCTGATGTGTTACACTCACATGAGTTTCTCTACTCTTATAGTAACCATTCTTACAAACTCTTATTGCTATATCTTCTTCGTGTTAGTTGAGATAAACATTTGTACAAATTATCTTATTGCTTATTTCCTTGTAGGTACAAGGGGAATATGGGAATACAGTAGGCTTTGTGCGATAGTTCAAATATTTTAAAGCTTTGAGATTCCGTTCTCTTTGCACACATAATATACAAAAAATGAATAACGATGATCCATTTCACGAAAGTTCTAAGTTTTCCGAAGCTCACACACATAACAAGGAATATCTCCGAAATGGTTCACCCTACAAGAAAATTTATTGAGACATAAATTGTGTATTTTAGCAAGATCTACATTTTTGTATATTATCATTTGTTCTATCTCTAACGGTTTACCAGTTATGCAAAAGTCGTCCACAGTAAATACGACTACAGGGGCTATAGCCAGAAAATTCAAGATATACATTTCATTTGTCATCAAAATATCTCAAACATATGACATTTTAATCAAAATCGTTAGAGCCAATGTCAAGAAAATCAAAATTTTCGAAAAATGTTCCATGTGAAGGGTAGTTTAGGGTGGAGCAATTTTCTTCAAAATCTTCGTGTCGTATCCTTGAAAGACATTAAACTTAAATACCAACTTTGGTTTTTAACCGACTTTTCGTTTTTCAGTTATACTGTCCACAGAGTGACAGACTGACACACAGACACACACACATACACACACACACACACACACACACACACACACACACACACACACACGCACGGACTTTTTTCTAAAAATGCTCTTTTTTGCATTCAGAGGGCCTCAAAACATGTATTTGCGGTGAAATCTCTACATCGAATTTTTGGGTGGAATACAATACTTCCCCTACTTACCAGTAGAGAAAGTAAAAACGTCAGTTACATAAATTATGCGTTTTATCGAGATCTAAATGTTTTGTATAGTAGGGTTTCATCTATCTCTGTTAGACAAAATTCATCATCAGTAAACAGAACTGTATGGTCTATAAGCAAATAATTCAAAATATGCATTTCATTTGCCATAAAAAATCTTACAGTTTAATCAAAATCGTTAGAGTCGTTTTTGTGAGCAAATCAAAATTGTCGAAAAAAATTCTACGGAAAGTGTAGTTTAGGATGGAGGAATTTTGTTGGAAATCTTCGTGTCGCATCCTTTAAAGATACTAAACTTAACGGACATTGGGAGTGAAAACTGTGCTTCAATATTGATGTTATCATTAACATAAATTCCAAAAACACTTTTTTGTATGAAAAAAAAACAATAATTTTTAAGACTAAATTTTCTTTGTTATTAAAAAAATATGTACAGCATAATCAGCAAACGTATTTGAAATATCTCTTCATAAAATTGTTAACCATGTTTTAGAGCACCAGTTCTGCCAATATAAATGAATTTTGAAAAGTCAATAGACGCGAGCTACATTTTGAAAATGTGCCTATTAAATTCATAAAATAATTTATATCTCATAAAATAATTATCCAATTTTAATGAAATTTGGTGTACATCCTATTCTCATATAAATACAAACACAGTAAAAATTTCAGAAAAATCTATCGAGAAATGTGGAACTTTGAAATTTCACTCCCAGTGTCCCTTAAAATACCAACTTTGGTTTTTGAATTATGCTATTCATAAGCGCACATAGAGACGTTTGTGTAATTTGGTTTTTAATTCAGCCGTCTCAAAACATAGTTACGGTGAAATCTTGACATCGAATTTCTGGGTGGAACACAATACTTCCCCAAATAAAGTAAAAATGTATCGATGATGTTCGGAGTAGATAAAGCAGGAGTTTGTGTCAAGAGGGATCATTTCGTGGCACTGTTTTAAACAGGAACATCTTCCTCATTAAAAGGAAACACGTGAAATTTGACAGCGGTGAATGAACTCTCACAATTAGCATTTGTGTGCGCTACTACCCAGCGGAATGAGTGAGTCTTACTCATATAATTAGAAGGAAAGCTGCAGGTATGAGTTATCATAATTGGATGGCCAAAACACTTGATGATTAGGGGCTTAAACCACACTTCCCGGATCGGCCGTGTTTACTGCAAACTTACCTTATTTGGGAGGTTGTGGGTTCGAGTACCATGACCTAGGGGTAACATACTATCCTCTGGTTCGCGGGTTCAAACCAATAGTTACCAAAGCACGTGCACTTTTGTATTTAGAAATGATACTTTTAAGACAAACATTCCATTAGAAACATTTGTCACATCCGCAATACCAAACTCCTATTATTATGTATAAAGGAAACATAAATTGGGTTAATCCGTAACAAGGAGTAACATGGGATTACTCTCAGGAAGGCAATATTGCTATAGAATTTAATCTATTACTAGCAATGCTTCTGTGGAAAACACACCGCTGATAAAGGCATTACAGTCAAACAATAAAACAGACTGAATATAGTATAAAGTAGAGCCAGGATTGATAAATACATATAGACAGCGGAGAAAGTCCCTGAGATTGAGACACTGCGCAATACCCTGCCTACCTTTGTTTATCGCACACAGAATAGCTCAGTTACAACTCATACAAAAACATTCGGTGCGTTTTGCTTTTTGCTTTTAGTACGCATAGTGAGTCCTAGGAGACCGCCTCCGTAGCGCAGTTGGTAGCGCGCTTGCTTCTGGCGCGGAGGACCCTGGTTCGATCCCCGGTACCAGCATGGGGATTTTATCCCCTCTGGGAGGTCTGGCACGGGGTGCACTCAGCTTCGTTAGGTCCCAGGGGGACCAATTGAGGAGATACTTGATAGAGAAGTAGCGGCCCCAGGTCTAGAAGACCGCATAACTGGCCGGGAGGGCTCGGGGCGCTGACCACGTCCCACCCTCCAATACTGCACCTCACCTGTAGTGGGCAGAGGTGGGGGACGCAGCGGCTGGGCGGTAGGCCTTGGCCCCTTGTGGGCTGTCGCGTCGGGGTTTAGTTTAGTTAGTTACTGAATCCTAGGAGGGTCACTAGTTAATATGTATTGAGACAACAAAATATGAAACATTTTGTTTATCTCCTTGGCACTGTATGTACTGAACCAAAGTGCTTCTTGAGGGTGACCTCTGGCGGTGTAAGCTGATATAAGGTGCTCATGAAGGATGGTTGAATCATTGCATGGAGATGTTATTCGTCTGTGCTCATCTTTAAGAGATTGCCGCCCCACACAGTGTCACGTGACAGAGAATAGTCCCCAGAAGACCTCCTCAAACATTTCAGTGATTGTGTTCCGATAAAGCAACAATGCTTTACTCAGGGGACTGAGTAGACAACATTTTAAATAGGAACCCATGTCCGGATACGAACCGTTTCCGTGCTATAATTAATCTTTACAATGAGTCGGATTTGTCGGTGTTGTTTAGCAACCGGAGAGGCTGTAAAATGACGTCAGAAGAGTTCCACGTCAAATGTGGCGTGACGTTAGCTTCAGAATTAAGAGACGTATAACTCATTATTAGGGCTCGGAAGTTCATGCCCTAAAAATCACTGAAATATGCATGCAAATATGCTCTTCAAAATTTGAAAATATGCCAATAAATATGCACTATTTAATTAAAACAATTGATGTCCCTTTGCAGTAGACAAGACAAGTTAGTATAAATAATAAATAAAGTTACCTTATGCCTTAGAGGTTTAAACAGAAGTGATCCCGCTGCTATCATTAACTGCTAAATTGCAGTTCACAACCAACACTTTGCACAAATTTTCAACTGTAAAACATCGTCTGTTGTCTCGCAAAACACTTTTGTAACGTGAAAAACTTCTCTCCACGTCACAAGATGTTATCGGGGCATATTTAAATGATGTTAACTGCTTCAAAGAGAGAGAGTCAAGTCTCTTGGTGTGACAGATGGTTTTCTTTCGAGGATGTCTCGAATATCGCACATCTGTTTATAACCAGAATTTTTTGAAATTACATAATTCACTTTCTCTTTCATTTTCTGTCCTGTGCTACCAGGAACCGAACTTAGACCACATATTGTTTTTCAGACAGTAAGTGATTCATGCAAAGGAGATCCTACAGCTTCCAATGACGTTATGGTTGTTGGTAAGATAGAAAAATGGGCAGATATGAAACTAAGATCCTTTTTAACCTAGTGCCTGACAGAATATTTTGCACAGTTTCTATTGATGAAGCATCTTTCGAGTCCAATGAATGAAGAACCTCTTCGACTATTTCTATGTGCTCAGCATAATATAAAACTGCATCGATCCATGTTCCCCATCGAGTTAACACTGGTGCAGGAGGAAGTCGGATATTAGGTGCTGCTGATCTAAACAACTTAACTCTTTGAGGAGATTTAACAAAAATTCTCTTCGTACCGGACACAAATCTATCTATTAATGGGAAAGAATCGCGTATTGTCTCAGAAATGCGATGAAGAGCGTGTGCCTAACAAGTTATGTGAATTAACTTAGGAAAAATACCTTTCAGAGTTTGTCCTGGTTTTACCATATAAGGACCTGCATCAGTGGCAAATAAAAGTAACCGGTCGTATTTGATTCCACATGGCCATAGTAATTTCAAAGAGTCCATCACAAACTGGGCCACAGGTACATTGTCAGTGGCCGACAATTCGCACACATTAATAAGATAACGTGTAGACTTTTTGTTCCTTATTTAAAGCACCCACGATTATATTAGCAATAGAACGGCGTTCAGAAGCAGGGGTTTCATCAACAGACAACCACACAAACTGATCCGCTAATTCATTTTGTATATTTGACAATATGTTATTGTAACAATATCCTACAGAAGTCTTACGCAGTGTATTTTCTTCAGGCACATGTTGTCAAGTGCACTTGGCAAGAAAGTTTTTAAATGTCGGATTATTAATTTTGAACAAGGAAATATCAGCAGCTAATAATGCTTGGCATAAGGGGTGTCCAATTTCGCCTTTCTGGATGCATATCTGGTGTACATGACTGTGTTTGCCAGTGTTACTAAGTTTGCACTTACATATTTTCAGGCAAGTCGCTGCCGGTGCACTGTGTAGTGGAGGCAGTGTCTGCGCTAGAGGACACCACAACCACCACCAGCACGTCCAGACAACACTGGGGAATACGACATCACCACCGACATCATAGTTCGAAGCCCGTCATAGAGACAGATAGCTACGTCATCATACCCGTCAACACTGCCTTCCAGGAACTCGTCCAGGTGGCTCTGCACAGACTGGGATACCCTAGGGACAGCGCTTCTGCAGCTAAAGGTGAGCACGATGTATTGCGAGTTGGTTACCGTGTAGTACGACTTGCTTTAACAGTATATTTATTGTCATTTAAAGATTTCGTATTCACCTAAAAATGAACTTGAACAGAGAACTTTTCCAAACTCATTTTTTTACGGTTTTAAGGGACACTGGGAGTAAAATTTGAAAGTTCCACGTTTCTTGATAGATTTTTGTGAACTTTTTACTGTGTTTGTATTTATATGCGAGTAGGAGGCACACCAAATTTCATTAAAATTGGGTAATTTATGATATATAAATTATTTTATGAATTTAATAGGCACATTTTCAAAATAGAGCTCGCGTCTATTGACTTTTCAAAATTAATTTATATTGGCATAAGTGATACTCCAAAACATGGGTAGCAATTGTATGAAGAGATATTTCAAATACGTTTGCTGATTATGCTGTACATACTTTTTTTATAACAAAGAAAATTTAATCTTAAAATTATTGATTTTTTTCACACAAAAAAAATGGTTTTGTAATTCATGTTAATGATAACATCAATATTGAATCATAGTTTTGTTTAGCTGTTATTTATTAATACTTTTGGAAATTTTCATTGAATTTGAAGCAAAACTCAGGCGCGACCTTATTTTGGAATGTGCAGAAATGTAGTTTTGAGAAAAAGAGGATTTTATATAGGAACATGCTGTGTACGTTAAGGGAAGAGCACTGGGCCGTAATGACCACATGGAGTGGGGGATATGAAAAATGTTAGCTGATCCAAATGCACAGGAGTTCCAGGAACATTTTAAGGTAAAGAAACAATTTTCGACTTTTTGACAATTTTGACCAAAACTTCACTCTCAGTGTCCCTTGAAAGCATCAGTAACACCTTAACAATGTTAAGATTGGCTTAGAAATACATTTGATGCAAAATTTTTATTTATTTCAATAATTTATCAATTCAAAACAGATCTGTTTTTTCTTAGTGACGAATTCCGTGAAGAACGCCCAAGAGCTGTTGAAAATATTGTCACTTTTGGAGCAATGTTTGACGTACATCTTATGAATTTAGTAGGACGACATTGATATTGTCAAATAGTTGAACGTGAGAGAACTTTGTTCTCATAAGGTATTGATTGGTACAGAAAAATTCCAAGACGACACTTGTAATGTCGTCAGTGATGCTGAATCTTGTAGTTACTGTTATGGACATGAAGGGTTGTTTTGATGGTAACTGTGTGTTGTTTTGTATGCAAGGTTCAGTCGTGATCAAGAACTGGAAGCCGCTCAGTTTCGACAAGATCGCCGAGAGTCCGCTGGTCACGGTCGGCGATATCCTGGGTGAGCTGACGACGGTGGCAACCCTCAGGATACAGCTCTACAGGTGGGTCCCTCCCTACTCTACCTTTCAGTGTGCGTCTATCTGCTCCTTCACTCTTACTAGTCATTCACCATCCTGATGATGATGGCAGTCTTGCAGACAATAGACACAGACACAGACAATAAACTTACATAGGTGAAGTGATGAAGAGACATCGACGTTTCCAAAAGTATTCACAAATAGCAGCTAAACAAAACTATGATTCAATATTGATGTTATCATTAACATGAATTCCAAAAACTTTTTTTGTGTATGAAAGAAATCAATAATTTTTAAAATTAAATTTTCTTTTTTATTAAAAAATATGTTCAGCATAATCAGCAAACGTATTTGAAATATCTCTTCATACAATTGCTACCCATGTTTTGGAGTATCAGTTCTGCCAATATAAATCAATTTTGAAAAGTCAATAGACGCGAGTCACATTTTGAAAATATGCCTATTAAATTCATAAAATAATTTATATATCATAAACGAATTATCCAATTTTAATGAAATTTGGTGTAGCGCCTATTCTCATATAAATACAAACATTTCAGAAAAATCTATCAAGATATGTGGAACTTTCAAATTTCACTCCCAGTGTCCCTTAAAACATGGAATTTAAAGTTGTTTTTGGTAGAAATAACCAATTCCGAGATATTTCGTGTTATGTGAATTTTCCTATAGGTACTTATGCTTTTCACAAATAGGAAGTAATTACTCGTTTTTCATTTTCTAGCTATTCAAAGGACATGAAATGTTAAAGCCATCACATACCGACTAGCTCTTAAAACAGTTGGCTTTCTCTCCTATTGCTATTGCACCTGTAAGGAAATATGGAATAAAACAATTTGTACAAATGCGCATCTATAATAAAAATAATTTGTATAAAAGTAGACAGCACAAAATGTTTAAAAACGGTGCTTAAAACTAATACCCAATTCAGATATAAATAAATACCTATTGTTAAAACGGAAATAACAAATCTTAGCAACAAATTAGGAAAACGTTTCAATAAATAAACCTCGGCAATAACTATGTAAATATATTGCGAGAGAGGAGAAACATTGGTGCCCAAACTATATTAGCGCCTAAGATCAGAAAATATGCAATCTCATTTGGTCACATATGTATTATGTATTATACGCTTAATCACATAACTAGCTACTTTGTGCTTTACTTTGTAACCGTTATTGGGTAACTGTTACTTGGTAACCGTTATTGGGTAACTGTTACTTTGTAACCGTTATTGGGTAACTGTTACTTGGTAGCCGTTATTGGGTAACTGTTACTTGGTAGCCGTTATTGGGTAACTGTTACTTGGTAGCCGTTATTTGGTAACTGTTACTTGGTAACCGTTATTGGGTAACTGCTACTTGGTAACCGTTATTGGGTAACTAATTTGTAACACTTACAATGTAACCATTACTTATTTTCCGCCCACGAATTAATAAGAAACTAACTGTGTTTATGTTATTTGCAGAGCTCGACCGACTGTTCTCTCAGATATCAAAGACAAACTACTGCGGCTACTTTTACTACAATCTCACGGTCTTCTGGTTTCCTCTGGCTGTCCGTTGGATGAGGTAAGTCTTACTTCAACAGTATACTCATGTCTGATCTAAACTCATACCGGTTTTGACAGCGCAATAATTGGATGGTAATATTAATACATGATAGCGACATACATAGATAATTGCAATACATAATTTCCGTATGTTAAAATCATCTACCCGAAGTTACATCATAACCTGGGTGGCGTAAGTCTTACGCAAAGCAATTAGTAGTAAGTGAGCGTAGCTAAGGCAATTAGGTATAGATACTTGTGAACCAAGTTATTAGCTGAAGGCTCTGCTAATGCAAATACTCACGCCAGGTCTAAAACAGAAAGGGGAAAGAATTCTTAGAATTCAACAAGTCACTGCACTGGCGCAATAACGTCACGTGGAGGTAACTTGCAGCCGCGATAGCTGTATGTATATTTAACGTCGAGTTAAATAAACGGTAATGCATCGTCATAGCATCGTATGATAACAAAAATCTTATGTGTTGCACTCACATGACTTTCTCTACTCTTGTACTATTTTTACAAACTCTTCTTTCTCTGTTAGCCGACATAAACATTTGCAGAATTTATATTATTGGTATTTTTCTTGTAAATACAGGGAGAATATGGGGATACAGAAGACTTTGAACAATTGCCAAATCTTTTAAGGGATACTGGGAGTGAAATTTGAAAGTTCCACATTTCTTGATAGATTTTTCTGAAATTTTTACTGTGTTTGTATTTATATGAGAATAGGATGTACACCAGATTTCATTAAAATTGGATAGTTCGTTTATGATATATAAATTATTTTTTGAATTTAATAGGCACATCTTCAAAATGTGACTCACGTCTATTGACGTTTCAAAATTGGTCTATATTGGCAGAACTGGTACTCTAAAACATGGCTAACAACTGTATGAAGAGATATTTCAAATACGTTTGCTCATTATTCTGTACATATTATTTTAATAAAAAAGAAAATTTAATCTTAAAAATCATGGATTTTTTTCATACGAAAAAAAAGAAAGTTTTTGGAATTCATCTTAATAATAACATCAATATTGAATGATAACATGAATAGTTTTGTTTAGCTGCTATTTATGAATACTTTTGGAAATTTTCATTGAATTTGAAGCAAAACTCAGGAGCGATAGTAAAAATACTATCCCTATTTTTATTTTCTCTCCTACGTATAGTAAAGTAGAGGAAGTATTGTATTCCACCCAAAAATTCAATGCCGAATTTTCATCACAAATATGTTTTGACGCCCCCTAAACACAAAAAGGTACTTTTTAGATACAAGATCAGTCTGTATGTGTGTAAGTAAAAAACGAAAAGTCGGTAAAAAACCTAAGTTGGTATTTAAGCTTGAAATCTTTTAAGGATGCCACAGAAAGATTTGCAAAAAAATTCCTCCATTCTAAACTACCGTTTAGAACAACATTTTTAGAACATTTTGATTTTCTTACAAATAGCTCCAACGATTTTGACTAAAGTACCACATATTTTTATGAAAAATGAAATGTATATTTTAAATTTTCTGGCTATAGCCCATGTAGTCCTGTTTACTCTAGATGACTTTTGTATAACTGGTAAACCGTTAGAGATAGACCAAATCTTACTATAAAAAATGTAGATCTTGTTAAAATACAATTTACATTTAAATAAGCATCTCGGAAATATTTCCTGTTTTTTGTGTGAGTTTTGGACAACAGAAACTTTTGCCAAATTGTTCACTTTTTATATCTTAGCCGTGCAACGAGAATGGAATTTCAGAGCTTTAGTCAAAGCCTACTGTATTCCCATATTCTCCTTGTACCTATAAAGAAATAAAACAATAAGATAATTTGTAGAAATGTTTACCTAAACTAACACGAAGAAGATATAGGAATAAGAATTTTTAAGATAGAAGAGTAGAGAAAGTCATCTGAGTGCAACATCGCATTTTTTCATGGAGATTTTTATGTTATCTATTTTACTATGCAACGTATTATATTCACACGGTTTTCTCTACTCGCTTGTCTTGTACACAACACATTCACATATTTTTCCCTCGCCATTCAACATACAATTCATACAATATTCTGTGATTATCTTCAGAGTTTTCTTGACTCAGTTTTCTTTTACGTAACAGATTCACATGTCGTCTGCTACATGTGAATGATTAGTGAGTATTAGAAATACTTCAATTATGATGTATCTCATTTGTAATTAAACAAACAAACGTGAGTATTATTTTCAATTTTGATGTTGTGTTTTCCATTTGTGTGTTTAAAGAGGAAGTGCCCCAGTACCCAGGCATCAAGTTAATGTAGCAAGACAAAACACATGCTGCCTGCGTCACTCTCGCTGCCTGCCTTGTAATAAGGTTAAAAGACAGAATAAACCCACTCTTTTATACCATAATCCTTGCTTTCTATTAACCCTTTCATTTTTAAAAGTGCAACCCCTTTTCGAGCGCAAAGAATCGCGAGGGGAGAGCAGTTTTTTAGGGTTACAAGACGGGGGTGGAAGAGAGAAGGAAGAGAGGGCGGGAGGGAGGGGATGGTAGGTCTCTTTTGATCTCATTAATACTAGGAAATAATGCCTCATAATCTTATTAAAATGGAGGTTACGTGGAAAGCAATCCTGTCTGTGCATGTTCACTCAGAAGAGAAATCTTGCCGAAAGAGACAAGCAGACACACAGACAGACACCATAAGCCACCTCTCGACGTCGTAGTCTACACATTTTTCTTGAAGGGTTAGCAGCAGCGGAACATCCTAGTCGTCTCAGCAGGATTTTCACAAATGTTCCATAGCAAACTTCTCCTCCAGTAATGATGCCACCTCACCGCAAATACACCAACACACACTCACACAAATATCTCCGAAATGCTTCACTCTACGACACAAATTGTTTGGACAGAAATTGTGTTTAAGATATACATCTTTTGTATAGTAAGATTTCGTCTATCTCTCATGGTTTACAACTTATTCAAATTCATCCAGATTAAACAGGACTGCATGGGCTATAGCCAGAAAATTCAAAATATGCACTTCATTTTTCATCAAAATATCTCAAACATATGGCATTTTAATCAAAATCGTTAGAGCCATTTTCAAGAAAATAAAAATTTTCGAAAAAATTTTGCGTAAAGGGTAGTTTAGGGTGAGGCTGTTTTCTTCAAAATCTTCATGTCGCATCCTTCAAAGACATTAAACTTAAATATGTAATTTGGATTTTAACCGAATTTTCGTTTTTGAGTTATGCTGTCCTTTTTCTAAAAATGTCGTTCTTTTGATTCATGGGGTTTCAAAACATAGACTTCGGTGAAATCTCGACATCGAATTTTTGAGTGGAATACAATAATTCCTCTACTTCACCAGTCGCGAAAGTAAATATTATTTAGACATAAATAGTGTGTTTTAGGGAGATCTGCATTTTTATACAGTAAGATTTTGTCTATTTCTCACGGTTTACCACTTATAAAAAAGTCATCAGAGTAAATAGGACTACATAGGTTATAGCCAGAAAATTCAAAATATACATTTTATTTACCATGAAAATTACTTAAACATATAGCATTTTAATCAAAACCTTTATTAAACATGTTCCAAAAATGTTGCACGTAAAGGGGAGTTTAGGGTGGAGGAATGTTCTTCAAAATCTTCGTGTCGCATCCTTTAATGATATTCAACTTAAATACCAACTTGGGATTTTAACCGACTTTTCATTCTTTAGAGACGCTGTTCACAAACAGAAGCCTTTTCCTAGAAATGCTTTTTATTCTTCAGAGGCCCTCAAAATATATATTTCCGGTGAAACCTCGACATCGAATTTTCCAGTACAATAGAATACTTCCTCTACCTTCTATACGTAGTAGAGAAAGTAAAATGTAGATCTGGTTAAAACATAACTTATGTCCAAATGTATTGTGTTGTGGAGTGAAATATTTCGGACTTTTTCCTTGTTATTTATGGGAGTTTTGCAATAGTTTTCTCCAATGATAGGCGTTAATTCATTTTTATATCTTGGTCACACAAAGGGAGCGGAATTTCTAAGTCTTCATACAACAATTGAAAATATTTGACTATCGCTCAAAGTCTACTGTATTCCCATATTCCCCTTGTACCTACAAGGAAATAAGCAATAAGATAATTTGTACCAATGTTTATCTCAACTAACACGAAGAAGATATAGGAATAAGAGTTTGTGAGTGTAACTACCAGATTGTTCAATCATGCAGTGTTAGCTTACAATGGATATCTGGAAATTATGTTTTCTTCGGTTAGGAAGTCTTGAGAGGCAGCCCCAAGAAAGCATCGAAAATAAATAGATTTAATATATTACATATGATAGGTAATCGTTCAATAGTGAGTGTAATATGCGGCTACAACGGTCATGAAATTTATTGTTATAGGATCTGAATGCCAGTGAATAAAGTAGGTAATTAATGATATATTAGACAGAACAGAATGCACTTGTAGATTAACCTTTCGACCTAGCAGCGTTCCCATGTGTGTTTCCAAGCACTAGACAATGTCACCATGTCAGTTTGTTTATCCTGACTCTCCAGACCTGTAGAGAAGTGGGCAAGTGGGCAAGTGGCGAAGTTCTGACTTCTAGGAACGATCTGTAACCTTGTAGCATATTGCATTTCAAGGTGCTAAGTTTGTAGCATCGTTAGAAATTGTTTGAACATTGGATATGGGGAGGATAGAGAATAATCTTGATGTCACGTGCTCTACGATGATGAGGATAATGATGAGGAAGAGGTTGATGATAATGATGAGGATGATGATGATGTTGGTGATAATGATGATGCACATTTAAGGGCGATCAACTATATGGTCGTCAGTGCCATAGACCTCCCAATTGGCTCTATGAAGGGCTGTAGAAATGGATGAACGCACACGCTGGTGACGAGTGTTGCGAAGTAATTCTCCCTTTGGCCAATATCCTAGTACATGCCCAAGGGTTTCCACTTCTTTACAATTTGAGTGCCGACATGGTGTTGTTCGCTGATTTCTTCCAGGCACAGATCTTACTGCTGCCGTCTTACATGACATTTTGATGGCATTAGTCCATTCAGAACATGACAGGATTTTTCTGTTGTTCATCCATGCATTGGTTCTGGGATTCTCTTTATATGTCTCAATCCCCTTTCCCTTGTGAGGTAGCTGACACCATGCATCAAACGATTTAAGTTGTACTTGTTTTCGAAGCCATCGTCCTGATTTTGACATGATTTCATCGTTAATGTCAATGTTCAAATTGGAAAGGGCTTCTTTCTTCTCTTTCTGAGTATCTCGACACAAGCGTAGATGATCATCTTGTATTTGTGAAAGCTTCTGAGCTATATTGAAATATAGACAAAATACCAAAGTTATGAGAGAAAAACGATGTTATGAAAGACTCCAAAATGAACGACATTCTGATATCTAAGATTGATGGTGATCATTGCTAAAGGTTTAACACGTTTTTCGACCACTGCCAGCACGAGATGGACCGACACAGAGGAGACATTGACATAGGGCTGTCGTTGAACACCATCGGGTTAAAACCCACGACTGAGTAGACCGGCATCTAAGCAAGTCTATTCAGCTTATTAGCAGGCATTCGGGAAGTCGTGGGTTCGATCCCCAGATCCATGATTTTTTTCGGTGGTTTCCCTAGGTTGCCAGGAGGATACTGCGAAGTATTTCCATATCCTCAGAATTTCCTGCCGCTCTATTTTATTAATAATTTCATTCACCGCTCGTCCCGCTGGTTGTTTCAGGGTCCAAGTGTGAGGTGATAGGTATAATATGCCCGCCCGTCCGTCTGGATCATAGCGCCCTCTGCACTCACTCATCTGTTGCATACATCCCATTTTATTAAAGTTCACAATCACAAATGTTCAGCACAATCTGTATGGGCTACGAAACGTACGTAATTTAGTCCGTTTTAATTCTCGAGACACACACACACATGGACCTTATCTAAAAAGGGCTGTACTGCGTGAATACAAGGCGTTATCAATAGGTTGGTAGGTAAGTAGGTAGGTAAAAAGTGAAGTGACAAGCTGCAGGAAGCATGTGGAGCCTTAGCATTAAATAAAGGATTCACTCGTCCAAAAATAATCTGCAGACCGTATCGTATCGTATCACCTTCCCTTCTCTAAACTGCATTATCTCTTAGTGGAAAACTCTGGTAGTCGTCGTACTGCTGCTGCTGGTGTTAAACACATTTCCAAACAAAGTTGAGCGGGTTGGCGGGCGGGCGATCCTTTAACAAAAGCAGAGGTTCTGAATGCGCCCAGAAACTAACCCTATTAACGTCGTGACGACGCCGTCCTTCCTTACAATGGGATAGCGATACTACTGTTTACTTGCGCCCATTTTAATGAAACACGGAATTACCAACAGGTAGCGTGGCGCGGCGCGGCGCGGTGCGACGCTCTGCTGTTTAATATCATCGCAAGGTGTTTGTGTAATTCATCAATCCGCTCGCTGTGTGAGGGGTTTTTCTTTTCCACATAAAGCACAACATGACGGGATCATAGTGCGCACGCGCTTGCTGGGGGCGCAACCCTCTCTCTGTATAAAACCAGGGCTGCTTCCTCTATAGTACAACCTAGTTAAAGCACGCAACTTGTGCCAAATATTTTTTCTGTGCAAATAACCATTTCCGAGATATTGTTTTTTATTTGTTTGAATGTTCAAATACTTATATGCTTTACTTTTTCTATCACGTGACACTCCCTGAATCCAAAAAAAAGCCTTTTAAGAAAAATGTCACGTGTGTGTACAACCTAACTCAAAGTAAAAAGTCCATTAAATACCAAAATTGCTGTTTAACTTCATCACCTTGCAAACATGCGACACAAAATCCCCGAAACTACCCTTTATGAGCAAAAACTTTCCAAAATTTTGATTTCTTCAAAAACAGCTCTAACGATTTTTATTAAAATACCACATGTTTATGATATTTTCATAAAAAATTATGTATATTTTTATATATATAATGTTACTGTGTAAAATGTAGATCCTGCTAAAACTCACAATTTATGTCCAAATAATTTCTTTTTTGTGCAGTTAACCATTTCGGAGATATTTCTTGTTATTTGTGTGAATTTTGCGCTACTTATACTTCTCTCAAATGCAAGATCGTTATGTGCATGATCGTTTGTACAAATGTTTATCTCAACTAACACGAAGAACATATAGTAATAAGAGTTTGTAAGTATAGTTCAGCAAGAGAAAGTCAGATAAATGGTAATTATATGTCAGATTCTTTTATTCTTAAGGTACTGCTCGTGTGAAAACGTAGAGGTCCCAAATTTCCATTTAAACGATTACAGTGTGGTAATTTAATGTAACTATCAGATACAAAATTTCAATTAGACGTCTGTAATAGTTTCACACATATTATCGTTTTTGTTCTGGATTTTATTAACATAAACGTGTACCTCGTGTAAAGTTATTTTTATATCATACTAAAATTATTTTGTATTTAACAGACCATTATGAGACCATATTCGAGATTCCGTTCCCTTTGTATAGCTAAAATATAAAAAAATGAGGAAAGTTTAAATATTCCAAAACTCAGAAATAACAAGAAATATCTCTGAAATGGTTGACGGTACACAAATATTTATTTGGACATAAACTATGCGCTTTAACGAGATGTACATTTTTTGTATAGTAAGATTTGGTCTATCTCTTACGGTTTACCAGTTTTGCAAAAGTCATCCGGAGTAAACAGGACTACATAGCTTATAGCCAGAAAATTCAAATAATACATTTCATTTGCGATTTTGTTCAAAATTTTCGTGTCGAAGGCTTGAAATATATTACAATTAAATACCAAGTTTGGTTTTTAACCGGATTTTCGTTTTCGAGTTATGCTGTCCACAGATTGACACACACACACACACGGATCGTTTCGCAAAATTCTGATGTGTTGCACTCACATGACTTTCTCTACTCTTGTACTAACCATTCTTACAAACTCTTATTCCTATATCTTCTTCGTGTTAGTTGAGATAAACATTTGTACAAATTATCTTATTGTTTACTTCCTTGTAGATACAAGGGGAATATGGGAACAGTAGGCTTTGAGCGATAGTGAAACATTTCAAATCTTTGAGATTCCGTTCTCTTTGCACACGTAACATAAAAAAATGAATAACGATGACCCTTTTCACGAAAGTTCTAAGTTTTCCGAAACTCACACACATAACAAGGAATATCTCCGAAATGGTTCACCCTACAAGAAAACTAATTGAGACATAAATTGTGTATTTTAGCAAGATCTACATTTTTTGTACAGTACAATTTGGTCTATCTCTAACGGTTTACCAGTTATGCAAAAGTCGTCCAGAGTAAATACGACTACAGGGGCTATAGGCAGAAATTTCAAGATATACATTTCATTTGTCATAAAAATATCTCAAACATATGACATTTTAATCAAAATGATAAGAGGCATTTTCAAGAAAATCAAAATTTTCGAAAAATCTTCCATGTAAAGAGTAGTTTAGGGTGGGGCTATTTTCTTCAAAATGTTGGTGTCGCTTCCTTGAAACACATTACCAAGTTTGGCTGTTTTTGAGTTGGAATGTTTGTAGTTTTTGCAGTGTGTGGAAGGATGTGTCTGCCCTGGTTACTAAGTTACTAATAATCCCACTACCTACCTACCTAACTACGTGAAACAAATCATCATTCTGTAGGGAGAAGGAAGGATAAAGGTTAAGCGCACCTACTTAAGACAAGAGGCAAGTTTTCTTGCGAGTCACCTTTTATATCGTAAATTTGTCTTTACAGCCATAAAAATATCCTCAGTCAGAAGGATTACAAGTGGAAATTAGAAGCTATCGTTGTTCCGCCAACGCCATGCGCGCAACAACGTTCCAACGCTTCCCAAACATTCTTCACATATACGTAGAAACCCAGCAGATATTCCAACTGAATATTACTCCCCATCTTGCACTTCGCCCTATATTCACAGTTTGTTACGAGGACCTGGCTTCGATCTCCGGTACTGCTATGGGTGGTCTCAGGTCCCTAACCGGCCGGGAGGGACCGCGATCTTGGCCATCTCCCACTCATCAGTTCGTCACCCTGCTTATGACGCCTGTAGTGGGCAGAGGTGGGGGACGCAGTGGCCGGGCGGTAAGCTTGGGCTGGCTAGCTTACTTTATTATGATTATTGTTATTAGTGCACCTTATTATATTTTTATTTATACTTCTTTTAACCATTTTAACCCTGTTTCCTAATAATTCTCAGATCTCGAGTTAAAAACTTCCCCGACTTTACACTCCTTTTTTTTTCCTCCAGCGGATAGGCGTTTTACGTACACCTTTTTACTTTCTCTGCTGGTAAGTAGAGGAAGTATTGTGTTCCACCCAAAAATTCGATGTCGAGATTTCACCGGAAATATATGTTTTGAGGCCCCTTGAATCCAAAAAAAAAAGCATTTTTAGAAAAAGGTCCGTGTATGTGTCAGTCTGTCAGTCTGTGGACAAGATAACTCAAAAACGAAAAGTCGGTTAGAAACTAAAGTTGGTATTTAAGTTTAATCTCCTTCAAGCATGCGACACGAAGATTTTGAAGAAAATAGCCCCACCCTAAACTACCCTTTAGATGGAAAATTTTTCGAAAATTTTAATTTTTTTGAAAATGGCTCTAACGATTTTGATTAAAATGTCATATGTTTGAGATATTTTAATGACAAATGAAATGTATATCTTGAATTTTCTGGCTATAGCCCCTGTAGTCGTATTTACTCTGGACGAGTTTTGCATAACTGGTAAACCGTTAGAGATAGACCAAATCTTACTATACAAAAAATGTAGATCTTACTAAAATACACAACTTATGTCTCAATGAATTTTCTTGTAGGGTGAACCATTTCGGAGATATTCCTTGTTGTGTGTGTGAGTTTCGGAAAACTTCGAACTTTCGTGAAATGGATCATCGTTGTTCATTTTTTATATGTTAAGTGGGCAAAGAGAACAGAATCTCAAACATTTGATTATTGCACAAAGCCTACTGTATTCCCATATTACCCTTGTACCTACAAGGAAATAAGCAATAAGTTATACAAATGTTTATGTTAACACGAAGAAGATATAGGAATAAGAGTTTGTAAGAATGGTGAGTACAAGAGTAGAGAAAGTCATGTGAGTGCAGCACGTCAGATATTTTTCTATTGTTTTTTCGTATCATATATATATAAACCTCATGTCTTAATACATGTTCTACAAAAATCGATAAAACTGCGATCAAGTCTTGATTTTTAAATATTTAGCCACCAGACATATAAAAAGAGTTTAATTCAACATTAAATAGCTCTGTACTAACTACTAAATCTCCAGAATTTTAATAAAATTAAAACACCATATATTTAAGATATTTTTATATCAAATAAAATGTATACTTTAATATTCTCTGAAGTTCACTTTGATTTTTCTGTAATTGCTAAACTGTGAGATACAGAAAATATTACTTGCATCTTGTTAAAGCGAATAAGAATTTATGTGAAATAATTTTGTAGTGGAAATAGCAATTTGTGTATTAAGGTGAAATAGGGGTAGGTTGACTTGCGTCCCTTTAGCCCAGAGTCACCCCAAATCACGAGGGAAACAATATCGTAAATTTCTTTCTCCCGTCTTCTTGCGGCCGCGCGCGTCCCTTACTTATTTCAAACCCCAGACATAAAATCTACAGAAGATTATGTTAGCAGAAGGGTGGGATTAAGTCATTGTATCAGCCACAACAACAGAAACTGCAATCTTCTTCTTCATTTTCATCTTCACTTCCTCTTTCTCCTTCAACTACTCTCATTGCACTCACATAACTTTCTCTACTCACTCTTCTACAAGCACTTATACAGAATACAGTACACCTAAGGAACATTAATGTAACTAAAATTTTAATTTCAAATGGGCACCAACAAAATATTTTTATCACAAACGAAATTCTCAAACACTTTTTACTTTCTGAAAATGGAGGTAAATATTTACTAAATTTAAAATATATCACACATATTTAATATATTTTGTCACAAATGAAATTTTCGAAACTTTTTCATTTTTTGAAAACTATAGCTAAACATAAGCACCATATGCTTAAGATGTTTTCATGATAAATGAAATGTACCTATAAATAGCTAATTTGGAATCTTTTGGCCATAAATTTATAATTCTGACATACAAGTGTCACCAAAAGATAACTACATCAAATAAAATGTTTCGTGTCTTTAACTCTTTTGAAATCTTATATATTTAAACGAGCAATTCTTGTATATATATTCCGAGCAACTTGGAAACGGCTCTAACGATTTCGATCAAATTTTGTATTCAGATAGGGTTTTGCTTTTTTCACCTAAAAAATATTTTTTGTTCCCGCTTCTACAGTGCAATTCTGGTATATATACTCCCGGTATTTCATTCCCGGCTCTAAAGATTTCATTAAATTTTTATATAGATCCATATTACCTTCACAGTGTTTTCTCTACTCACTTTTAGGTAACACATTCACATCTCTTTCTCTACTCACTCTTCTATAAACAATTTTCCATAAAAAACGTGATTTTGCACCAAGAAACATTTTTATTCGCACTTTTAAAATAAGTCATACCATGTTCTGTATATATGAAATACAAATGCTATTACATTCACACTGTTTTCTCCTCTCACTTTTAGGTAACACATTCATATCTCTTTCTCTACTCACTCTTCTACAAATAAATACGCAATTTTCTGTATGTTTAAAATATAGATGCTGCATATTACATTCACAGTGTTATGTCTACTTACTTTTAGGTAACACGTTCACAATTCTTTCACTACTCACTCTTCTATAAACAATTTTCCATAAAAAACGTGATTTTGCACCAAAAACACTTTTATCCCCACTTTTAAAATAAGTCATACCATGTTCTGTATGTTTGAAATAGAAATACTACATATTACATTCACAGTGGTTTCTCTACTTACTTTTAGGTAACACATTCACATCTCTTTCTCCACTCACTCTTCTACAAACAATTCATATCATCTATACAACTTGGTTGTTTATATATATATCCAAATGTTAAGCTCAAAAACCGCTTAACCGATCACCGCGAAATTCGGTACGTATATGTATTTTTTATGGGGAAATTTTTTATGGCAACAATTTTACTACACAATAAGGCAAATTGAAAATGCAAACTTCGACACAGAAAAGATGAAGACGGGAATGTCTAATATGAAGATAGATCTATCGGAGAATACTGACGAGCGACTGGCCAGGGTAAAGTAAGTCATGGAAGAACTCAACGGAAAGATTGGCGAATGTGTTAACGCCCTGAAGTCAATCGTAGCAGCAAGGAACTGAACTCCATAATGGAACAAATGCTCGACGTCTGGGGGAGGTCTGCGTTCGGCATTAGATACTATTATCCATTGTGTTCAGGGGGCCTCAAAACATGTTTATGGTGAAATCTGGACATCGAACTTTTGGGTGGAATGGAATACTTCGTCTACTTATTCTACGTGGGAGAAAAAGTGACAAATATGGCATAGTGGATGGAGAAAATGATAACAGAGTGAACAAAAATAAATGGGTCACCAGTCTTCTAGCACTGCATTACCAATGGGTGAGCTATTTTATAGCAACAATATTTTCCTCAGAACTGGTCAATTTTTCGTGTCTAAACACATATCTAGTGTCCCTCCTATGCATCTTAGCAATAATTAATCACTTTAAAGAATTAAAGGAATACTCCGAGCAGCGTTTTCAGTCGTGAAGTAACTCGGCGGAGTTGCGTTGAGCTTGGTCAGGGAATTGAACCGGTTTCTGGATGTAAACAGGTGGGTCGTGTAATGTTTTTGGAAACAGCACTTCTGGTTGGTGTACACTCGCACAGTAAACATGGAAGAATACGGCAAGATACTTGTTTATGTTCGCGAGACATCAGGCTGCGGTGTTTATGTACTGAACTAGTGAAAGTGACACCCACACAGTGTCGCCAGTTTGTTTTCGACAAAACTAAAATATCTTCACAGGAAATCATTAGGGACAAAAACGTAAGATAGAGAATGTGTTTCAAATAGCGAGAGCTATCACTGGTTTAAATTAATGTAATGGCTTCCTTCCATAGCTATGAGAGATGACAGACGTATGACGTAGGTACCTAATATGATATGGAAAGTAATGATAAACCATGGATTGTAATGCACTTGGCATTTCAGCGAAGGCAAGAGTGCCTACTGAGTTTATTAATTCCAACAAAAATCAAAACATGTTTACGAAAACGAAAATGAAAAGTTTCACATTTTCTTACAAGCACATTGGAGAAAAGTAACTTGTAGTGATGACGTCATTGCTGTCTTGTTGCCATAGTAATTATGTGATTCATTTTGCGGCACCGTTTAAGACGTCATAATGCTAGGGTTGCATATTGACTTGTGGCTAGTGTCTTGTGGTGGTTTTACAAATAGCGAGCCAGGAACGTGGAATCCTCTCGTCTCTTCACACAATTTCCCATCTGTGTCCTGTTATCAGGAGTTATTACCTGATCACCAAGGACTTAGATACGGACGTGCAGGGAATGTAACACACAATTAACTCTCTCCACCCACACTCACCTCACCTTCTCTACCCACTCTTCTACTTCATGTTAATTCACATACAAGGGACAATATAGTGATATTTCTCCGCGTACCCGCAAATGCAATTTTCCATTCTAGCCAGAGTTATCTTTGATTCAAATAATGGATAACCGTATCTGAAATACCTCAATTTAAAATGTTATAATAAACTAGCTGATGCATGCTTCGCTGTGGCACTTTTTGGTTGCACGGATGAGAAATGAGGGAAAAAGATCTGATGTGTTACACTCACATGACTTTCTCTACTCGCTCTTGTACTAACCATTCTAACAAACTCTTATTCCTATATCTCCATGTTAGTTAAGATAAACATTCGTACAAATTATCTTACTGCTTATGTCCTTGTAGGTACAAGGGAAATATTAGAATATAGAAAGCTTTTTGACCTTTGAGATTCCGTTCTTTTTGCACACTTAACATATAAAAAATGAACAACGATGATCCATTTCACGAAAGTTCTAAGTTTTCCGAAACTCACACACATAACAAGGAATATCTCCGAAATGGTTCACCCTACAAGAAAATTTATTGAGAGATAAATTGTGTATTTTAGCAAGATCTACATTTTTTGTAAAGTATAATTTGGTCTATCTCTAACGGTTTACCAGTTATGCAAAAGTTGTCCAGAGTAAATACGACTACAGGGGCTATAGCCAGAAAATTCAAAATATACATTTCTTTTGTCATCAAAATATCTCAAATATATGACATTTTAATCAAAATCGTTGGAGCCATTTTCAAGAAAATAAAAAATTTCGAAAAATCGTCCATGTAAAGGGTAGTTTAGGGTGGGGCTATTTTCTTCAAAATCTTCGTGTCGCATCCTTGAAAGACATTAAACTTAAATACCAAGTTTGGCTTTTAACCGACTTTTCGTTTTTGAGTTATGCTGTCCACAGACTGACACACAGACACACACACACGGACCTTTTTCTAAAAATGCTTTTTTTGAATTCAGGGGGCCTCAAAACATATATTTCTGGTGAAGTCTCGACATCGAATTTTTGGGTAGAATACAATACAAAAGCATATGTTTCAAATTGCAATACTTGTGGGTATACAATATTTTTTTCTTTTTCCATTGTTTGCGTATATCGAGTAGTACAAGCACTCGTGTCCAACGTGTTTACTTCTTCTTCTTCTTCTTCTTCTTCTTCTTCTTCTTCTTCTTCTTCTTCTTCTTCTTCTTCTTCTTCTTCTTCACTTCAATGCGCTTTGTTCACATTGCTGGTGAAGCTAGCTGCTCGACTTACACACATGCGCGTTGGGGTTGTAGCCCCTTCATTTATTTTAAGGGTTGGAAAGTTGGGGAAGTTGAGCTATGATTTCATCATTTTACGCTAGCGCCTCTCGAGGATTACTCCACCGCGGCAGTAAACCGTTAATCCTTCCCCAGTTACTAACATGCAATCTTATACAGCCCCAGTGTACGGGCAACTCAATTACAATTACATTTTATATCACTTTATTTCACTTAAAAGTGATTCACAATTCAGAACAAAGTTTTTCACGAAAACTGACCTCTGTCGGTGCTGAGGTTGCCAACCCGTAGGTACGATACTTATGGGAGCATACGATAATTTTAATGTTTGTAAACATGGTTGCCAACCCTTAGGTACGATACTTATGGGAGCATACGATAATTTTAATGTTTGTAAACATGGTTGCCAACCCTTAGGTACGATACTTATGGGAGCATACGATAATTTTAATGTTTGTAAACACGGTTACCAACCCTTAGGTACGATACTTATGGGAGCATACGATAATTTTAATGTTTGTAAACACGGTTGCCAACCCGTAGGTACGATACTTATGGGAGCATACGATAATTTTAATGTTTGTAAACATGGTTGCCAACCCTTAGGTACGATACTTATGGGAGCATACGATAATTTTAATGTTTGTAAACATGGTTGCCAACCCTTAGGTACGATACTTATGGGAGCATACGATAATTTTAATGTTTGTAAACACGGTTGCCAACCCGTAGGTACGATACTTATGGGAGCATACGATAATTTTAATGTTTGTAAACATGGTTGCCAACCCTTAGGTACGATACTTATGGGAGCATACGATAATTTTAATGTTTGTAAACATGGTTGCCAACCCTTAGGTACGATACTTATGGGAGCATACGATAATTTTAATGTTTGTAAACACGGTTGCCAACCCGTAGGTACGATACTTATGGGAGCATACGATAATTTTAATGTTTGTAAACATGGTTGCCAACCCTTAGGTACGATACTTATGGGAGCATACGATAATTTTAATGTTTGTAAACATGGTTGCCAACCCTTAGGTACGATACTTATGGGAGCATACGATAATTTTAATGTTTGTAAACATGGTTGCCAACCCTTAGGTACGATACTTATGGGAGCATACGATAATTTTAATGTTTGTAAACATGGTTGCCAACCCTTAGGTACGATACTTATGGGAGCATACGATAATTTTAATGTTTGTAAACATGGTTGCCAACCCTTAGGTACGATACTTATGGGAGCATACGATAATTTTAATGTTTGTAAACATGGTTGCCAACCCTTAGGTACGATACTTATGGGAGCATACGATAATTTTAATGTTTGTAAACATGGTTGCCAACCCTTAGGTACGATACTTATGGGAGCATACGATAATTTTAATGTTTGTAAACATGGTTGCCAACCCTTAGGTACGATACTTATGGGAGCATACGATAATTTTAATGTTTGTAAACACGGTTACCAACCCTTAGGTACGATACTTATGGGAGCATACGATAATTTTAATGTTTGTAAACATGGTTGCCAACCCTTAGGTACGATACTTATGGGAGCATACGATAATTTTAATGTTTGTAAACACGGTTACCAACCCTTAGGTACGATACTTATGGGAGCATACGATAATTTTAATGTTTGTAAACACGGTTACCAACCCTTAGGTACGATACTTATGGGAGCATACGATAATTTTAATGTTTGTAAACATGGTTGCCAACCCTTAGGTACGATACTTATGGGAGCATACGATAATTTTAATGTTTGTAAACATGGTTGCCAACCCTTAGGTACGATACTTATGGGAGCATACGATAATTTTAATGTTTGTAAACATGGTTGCCAACCCTTAGGTACGATACTTATGGGAGCATACGATAATTTTAATGTTTGTAAACATGGTTGCCAACCCTTAGGTACGATACTTATGGGAGCATACGATAATTTTAATGTTTGTAAACATGGTTGCCAACCCTTAGGTACGATACTTATGGGAGCATACGATAATTTTAATGTTTGTAAACATGGTTGCCAACCCTTAGGTACGATACTTATGGGAGCATACGATAATTTTAATGTTTGTAAACATGGTTGCCAACCCGGACGATAATTGCGGGGGTGTAGGATAAATTGAATGTAAGATAGTTCGATATCGGCGAAATATCATTTTCAGTGGTTTGTCACTCCAGCGAAATTAAACGAATTACATAGGTACACCACTTTTGCTCTCATGGGCTGTCTCCACCCCTCTAAGACAACCGTTTCCAACTCTACTAATAAGCCTGCTACCCTTTATCCCCTTATTGCCAGTGTGCCCAGGTCTGATAATCTCAATGAAGAAGGCACTGTTCAGAAAATTAATGATCAGTGGAGAAAACTCTGAATACGTGATATTCTGAGTGAAATAAAGAATACGCCTAAACCTGACAGTTTCTGTTAAACACATGTCATCTTGCTGGAAATAATTATTTCAAAGAATTGCATTATCAGTGATTTCGTTGCCCCACAGAAGGCTTCTTGTGAAGGATATTTTTTTTTCCAAACTAGGTTTAATAAAAACCAAAGTTAGAAACAGATTGGCGCCAGATAGGGAAAATGGACTTATTCTGTCGTCTCAGCTTATGAAAGAATGTGTTGAGTCCGAAAATCTGCAAGTCACCAAAAAGAAGTTAAAGTTTATCTCAACAACAAATTTGTATAATGCTGCAACAGTTGAGGAAGGTGAACTTTCAGAGGAATAATGCGAGAAACATAAGTGCTAAAGTTGTAACACTTATTGAGGTCATCAATCTTGTAAATGGATATCATAAGCATGATTACTATTACATTTTCATAAGTGTTATACTGATGTTTTTATTGTTGCAGCATTTGGCTTATGATGTACGATAATTTTGAATCCAATTCTATAATTTCGAGTGGCTGGTACGATAATTTTACTTTTAAATGTTGGCAACCCTTGTCGGTGCCGACGCGATATTTTGCGAAGCCGACATTATTGCGCGTTGCCTAGCAACATAGTGGTGTGAGGTACCCTTCTTTAATGTGCGACCAGCGTGTGTCGTATCCTGGAAAGGTATTAAACTTAAATATCAACTTTGGTTTTTAACCGACTTTTCGTTTTTGAGTTATGATGTTCACAGACACACACACACACGCACCCGCGGACCTTTTTCTAAAAATGCCTTTTCTGTTCTCAGGGGGCCTCAAAATGTATATTTCCTGTGAAATCTCGACATCAAATATTTGGGAGGAGTGGAATATCTTCTCTGCTTACTATACACACAGTAGAGAAAGTAAAAACTGATGTGTTACACTCACATGACTTTCTCTACTCACTCTTGTACAAACACTTATTCCTCTATCTACTTCATGTTAATTCAGATTAATATTTGTACAAATTATCTTATTACTAATTTTCTTGTAGGTACAACTTAAATGATAGCGAAATGTTTTAAGAGTTAGGCACTATGCGATGACTCTCAAATTTCTCTAGCTACTACGTCCGTGATAAGGAAAATGAAACAGGTAGACGATGTAAGCAGATTCAAAGGTTCTGTAATATTTTAACCGCACAGTCCCTGACCAAGCAGATAAAACCCACTGCGGAGTTCGAACCAGGGACCCCAATCCGCAGCTTGCCATAAACTAAACCTGCCCAACATAAAACCATTAATTTGTAGTGTTTGTTCATTTAATACACAGTCGTATTCCCCTTGTACACAGAGCACAAATAGTAATAGACATCAAGGGGAACAGCAACTATAGCTGCATATACTACTCTAAAACAATTCAAGACAAAACCACGCACACCCGATCAATACAATGGCGTCCACAGATCGAGCAGTTAATGCAGCGTCTAAACAGAATATTGTTTTGAAATCTTTCGGTTGGCTTCTCTGCAACTGGTTCAAAAACAATTCCTCTATACCTCCCACCTCTCCCTTCCAGTTGAAGGAGGTGGCTATAGCTATGCTCGTATATTAGTTCGATACAAGGTGACAATAAAATGAAACCATGACGTAAGAAGTTAAGGAAGTGCCGACTTCTTTCCGTGCTGTCTGTACCTGCAAAAACATTAGTAATAAGATGATTTGTACAAATGTTTATGTGTATTAAATATAGGAATAAGTAATTATTGTTTATGCCAACAAACTTACTGTTGGTGTTTTTAAACACACAAGCCGTGTGTGGGCAAAGTTTGAGAGGTAGAACTGGAACTTAAAAATTCAATGCCACAACTGGGATTTGAACCACAGACCTTCCGCTTACCGGGCGGCTGCTCTACCACTCATAGGTAAGAGTCGAGTGAGCTATGTGAGTGTGTGTTTAGCATTTCCGAGCACTTATGTAGGTGGAGTGTTTCAGTTTTGCTCGCGCTAGCTGCTGCGTTGTTTGAGGAAGATCTACTGACGATTTAATCCCCAGGTTATTAAATCCGTTTTCTCCGCGAGGTTATATAAGTAGCAAGACTACACTAAATCAGCAGTCTTACCTTCTTAAGGGTGCACTATATCACCCAGACAAGCGACTTAGTGCTGTGTTTATGTGGATCATAAATGAAAACGAGATAAAAATCAATATTTCATTTTATTCCCGCGCTGGCACAGCACAGAAGGGCTGAGGGGAAAGTCACCGTCACATTGTCACAGATAAGAGGAATCACTCACTCCTCCTTTCATTCTACGAGCACAAACGAAATAAACTATACCATTCGAGAAACATCTTTTGAAAAACATTTACAAACGCTATGTCCCAATATTAAGAGGAATAAAAATTAAGATGTTACACTCATATGACATTCTTACAAATCATCACTACAAAAGTTTCTTGCTTTCTTAAGTACTAGAGGTATATACTATCAGAAAATGCGATGTAGAGATTTCATTGGAAATGCGCACTTTGACAGTCCCTCTCTAAAACACCCCAAAAAAGCATTTTTAGAAAAAGGTATGCACAAGAAAATTCCTCCACCCCAAGGTATGCTTCACAAGGAAAACGTGTCAAAAAGTTTATTTTCTTAAAATTATTTTGATTTAAGTGCCGTATATTTAATATATTTTCAACATAAATTAAGTGGTTATTTTGAATTTCTTGGATAACGATTTTGTATTAAAATATGACTATTAAATATATTTTCATAACAAATGAAACGTATTGTGCTTCATAGAAGCATTGCAATGACATTTTGTTCCTTGATCGGCCGATTTCTAAAATAAATGGTTTTTGTTCCAATTGGATGCGTAATTCAACAAGAATATACGAAGATGACAGTTTGTTACTTGTAAGATACGTAGAGCAGCTGTTTCAGACGTGAAGTAAGTCCACAAGGTTGCCTTGAGGTTGTCCCGGTTTCTGGATGTAAACATGGAAGGACACGGCAAGGTATGTGTTTACGTTCACGAACGCGCCGCTGCTATGTTTATCTAATGACCTAGTGAAAGAGAGACTCACATTCTGCAGTGCTGCCAGCTTGTTTTGGACAAAACTAAAATATCTCCGTAGGGAATTGTCAGATACAAAAACGTAAGATCCAAATACCAAGATCTACCACTGGTTTGAATTAATGTAATGTCTTCCCTTCCCTTACTGGACTCGGTAAGGCACCCGCCTACTATGCGAAGGGTACGAATTCGATTCCCGGTCGAGGGGTGGGAATTTCCGTTTAGCCAGGATTCATCGCTACTTGCAGATTGTGGGAGGATAGGGAAGCGATGCACCTTAAAGCTGTATTGTTGTGTGTGCAGCTGACCCTGTCGCACCTGTGCCGGAGTCCGACTGGCAGTGTCAACACGCCGGAGCCCAGCGAGGAGTGCAGACGACGGTTTGAACAGTGGTGGAGTCTCCAGCTGAGTTCCCACCAGCACCAGCAGCAGACACAGCAGCAGCAGCACCATCACCCCCAAGTGTCCCCGCACCGTCCCCAGTTCAGTCCAACAGGCGGCGGGGGCGGCGGCGGTCCACCTCCTGCCAGTAAACTGCTGGACCGCTCTCCCTCGCTACAGGAGAACGTTCATCCGGCCTTACAGGTAACTAGCTACTTCATCTTTAGTTTCTTTTCCATCTTCATCTCCTCCTCTTTCTTCATCTTCTCCTCCATCTTCTTCACCTCCTCTTCCTTCATCTTTTCCTCCTCCATCTTCTTCACCTCCTCTTTCTTCATCTTTTCCTCCTCCATCTTCTTCACCTCCTCTTCATCTTTTCCTCCTCCATCTTCTTCACCTCCTCTTTCTTCATCTTTTCCTCCTCCATCTTCTTCACCTCCTCTTCATCTTTTCCTCCTCCATCTTCTTCACCTCCTCTTTCTTCATCTTTTCCTCCTCCATCTTCTTCACCTCCTCTTCATCTTTTCCTGCTCCATCTTCATCTCCTCCTCTTTCTTCTTCTCCTCCATCTTCGTCTTCTTTGTCTCTCTTTCCACTTCTATTTCTCCGTCCTCTCCCCTTCTGCTTCTACCCCTCCTTCTAGTCCCCGTGTTATCCCCCTTCTCTTTTACGTTTTTCTTCTCCTATACTCCTCCCCTTTCTCCTACTTCTCTTCCTCCACATGGTGTCCATCTCCTCCAACGCATGCGCAGTTGCTCCACAAAGGAAATGTGCACTGTCCATCTGCACTCAACGGAGAAGAGAAACCTCTATCCCTGTCCCTGTCCTTGAAGACAATAGTAACCCAACCCTTACGTGCAAAGTTTCAGTTGACAACATTCTGTATTCCGCTTCTTTTGTGTTTCATTAGAAACCAGGCGATCGCCACTTTGTTAGAAGGTTTCGAAATGTACCACTGTGAAGTCAGATCAATGATTGGTCTTCTGAAACGTTACGCCTCAGCTGTGTGGGGTTTATACCCGGCCACACACAAACTCAAAATATGATTGCATCATTCTACGTACAGTATTAGGTTTAACACCAAGCAACTTTCATTTAAAGAAATTTCTGGGTGGAAAAGGCTTCAACGACGATCAAGTTGTGAAACAAGAAGTCACACCTTCAGAGTAACGCTGGGACAGACCAAACCAGTCCCTTGGCCTGGGTCTTACACTGTGCTCAGTTTTAGGCAACGACCCAGTGAGGTGTTTTTCATCTTGGCGCATTTGGAATCTTAAGATGTCTTACTTCTGATGTTTTTACCTTTTTAACTTGGCACATATAGAATTTAGAATGTTTCAACATGTTATTTCCTTCATTACCTTTTAAAAGTTTTATCAGCTTACGTTTTTAGTAAGTTACGCTTTTACCAGTTTTTAACTTTTATATTTTTAGACCTCGTTTTTGGTTCTTTTAACTACATTTTTTAAATTACTTTAACGTTCACTTTGTAACTTTTTAGGGGCGAGATTTTATTATTTGCTTGTTTTATTTTTGGACTTTGGGCCCTATTGGCCTAGTTGTGACGGGTCCTTAAACAACACTCACTCACTCGCGCACGCATTCTCTTTGTATGGCTAAGACAAAAAAAAAACCTCGGATGTGTTACACTCACATGACTTTCTCTACTCACTCTTGTACTAACCATTCTTACAAACTCTTATTCCTATATCTTCTTCGTGTTAGTTGAGATAAACATTTGTACAAATTATCTTACTGCTTATTTCCTTGTAGGTACAAGGGGAATATGGGAATACAGTAGGCTTTGAGCGATAGTCAAATCTTTTAAAGCTTTCAAATTCCGTTCTAAGATATAAAAAATGAATAGCGATGTTCCATTTGACAGAAGTATAAATTCTCCAAAACTTATACAAATAACAAGGAATATTTCCGAAATGGTTCACTCTACAAAAAAAAAAAAAAAAAAAAAAAATGTATTTGGACATAAATTCTGTATTTTAGCGAGATCTACATTTGTTGTGTAGTAAGATGTTGTCTATCTCCTACGGTTTACGACTTTTCAAAAGTCATCAAGAGTAAACAGAACTACATAGGCCATAGGCAGAATATCTCAAACATATGGTATTTTAATCAAAGATTTTGACAATTTTCCAATGTAAAGGTAACTTGGGCTGGGGGGGGGGGGGGGTTCTGGAAAATGTTCGTGTGCTTTCTTGAAAGACGGTAAACCTCAATGCCAAGTTTGGTATTTGAAGGAGTTTTCTTACTTTTTCTACTTCTTCTTATTGAGGGGGCCTCAAATGTATGTATATGTGCATTGAAGTCTCTAGCGAATAAGTTGCACTAACCATAGCTGGAATATTCTTACAGCAGTCAAACTAATGTAACTTGCTCTGTCGCGAGGAGGTGGTCTTGACTCGACTTAGGGCCTGTATTACGATCTCCGGTTAAGGTTTCGGTTAATAGTTAACTTGAAGTTACACCCAGATGTCAGTATTACGACCTTCGGTTAAGGGCTAACTGAGAGTTATTTCCGGAGGTACACTAACCGCAACCTCAAGAAGGGGTTAGTGCGTTAACTTGGAGTTTACTCGTGTTTCACACACAAAAATGGCGTACCTCCTATCACAATTGTATGTTCACAGCGACTCTGAGGATGAAATGCTGGCTCAGTATTTATTTAATACAAGAGCGAAGAGATTCAGAATGCGCAAAGATAATTTCGAGGAGTGAACGTGGAAGAGTTCCAACAAATATACAGGTTATCAAAAGCTTCGACATCCGGAATTTTAGCGGAAATAAGGCATCGAATAGAATTTACGACAGAAAGGCAGTTTTCAGCACGTATATAACATTATACCAGCATATTTGTATATTCCTGACATTCTTAAAATGAAATAAATGAAACCAACATAAATTGTAGGTATTTCTTGATGGCCATTAGGTTAGGGAAATATAATTCTAGAGCCCAGTAAGTGTAGTGGATTGGCACAAACAATACGATGTTTTGTGCGATTTTCATTACATCAGCACCACGTTTTAACTAACGCAAATGTAATAAACGGAGCATGGCAAATTACACATTTTGCGAACAGAAAATACACTGAAAACTATACAATATGTAGGTACACAAGTTCAAAAACACGCGGAATAAGATCATTATCTTTAACTAACGTTGCATGTTATTCATTGTGGACACAACGATTTTGCGCTTCTTCAAAGCACTTCAAGGCTCTGAATGAATAGTGAACAAAACAGAAGGTATTTTTAGGTTATGCAATGTCTACAAATCTTCAAACCATCACACACATCTGTGATGTGCTTTACCCACGAGATAGCGTTGCAAACACAGCAAAACCCTAGTGAAAAATGTTACCAACTGCTCTCAGGGCATCATAAGCTTCAGGATAACAAACGTACAGTTAAATTGGGTACGTAATACGAGGCACCGAGCCTAACTAACAGTTAGCGATAACTGAGAGGTAACAAACTGTGGCTAGTAACCGGAGATTGTAATACAGGCCCTTAGTGTAATTTTCCCCGTTGATTGTGCTTCCCTGGCGCACCTTTGACACTATACAACTGCCTGTCAGACTTGCAGAGGTCCTAGCGGACGACACCTACACATACGCATCTTCTAGTAGAAATTGTGAGTGAATGACACGTTTATATGTTTCTTTCCAGACAGTTCAGAGCCAGTATCCCACGCAGAAGACTAGAATGAGAACGAGTTTCGATCCTGAATTAGAGTTACCCAAGTTACAGAGGTGGTTTGCCGAGAACCAACATCCAAGTAGACAACAGGTGAGTACCTTCCTTGGTAATATCAATACCTTCATAAACAATGCTAGCGAAATAAATAATTCCCATATGTTAAAATTAATATGGAATTTGAGTTGTAATTTTAACAAGGAATAACTCCAAGACAGGGTACCTGTTATATGTTAGCAAAATTAGAAAGGCAAATAGAGCATAAAGTTTGGGGATAGAGAAAGTTTATGGGGGACTTGTGTTGAGCCCTGTTTCCGTAACCCTTCGAGTTAGCACTTCCCGACTCCCGGCAACTTCTCATTCAAGTTACAGTTTAATTCTACATCAGCTCAGTTCAAATAGATCATTTTATTAGTCTACAGATAACTTAACTGATGTTTATTCCTACGTATACGCCGAGAGTTACAAAGTATATCGTATGCAACATTTTATATGTAGGTACACAAAAGTGGAAAAAAGATCAACTAAGTAAAATACATTGGAAGTGATTAAGTCATGTGCTCTTTGTCGTTTAAATAACCACGTGTTTAAGCTTTAAAATATTTTAAGGGTATGCACGACTAAAAATTTAAAATTGTGAGCTAATAATGCTAGCTTTTTAAATGTATACGTAAGTGTAATGTAATCTGAGGATGTTACAGTCAAAATTTCGCTTATAACAGTTTGTTCATTTTTGTTACGTCACTAAGAAAGCACCCAAGAAAAAAAATCTGATGTGTTGCACTCACATGACTTTCTCTGCTCTTGTACTAACCATTCTTACAAACTCTTATTCCTATATCTTCTTCATGTTAGTTGAGGAAAACATTTATACAAATTGTCTTATTGCTTATTTCCTTGTAGGTACAAGGGGAATATGGAAATACAGTAGACTTTGAGCGATTGTCCAATATTTTAAAGCTTTTAAATTCCGTTCTCTTTGCACGACAAAGATATAAAAAATGAATAACGATCATCCATTTCAGAAAAGTATATATATTGCGAAACTCACACAAATAACAAGGAATATCTCAGAAATGATTAAGTGAGTTATTTGGACATAACTTGTGTGTTTTAGCAAGATGTATATTTTTTGTATACGGTTTACCAGTTATACAAAAGTCATCACGAGCAAACAAGACTACATAGGCTATAGTGAGAAAACTCAAAATATACATTTTAACCAAAATCGTTAGAGCCATTTTCGAGAAATTCAACATTTTCGAAGAAGTTCCCATGTAAAGGGTAGTTTAGGGGGGAGGGATTTTTTCCAAAATCTTCGTTTTGCATCCTTGAAATATATTAAACTTAAATGCCGACTTTGGTTTTTGAGTTAATTCTGCTCTCACACACACGCGCGCGCGCGCGAGGGTATTTTTCTAAAGAGTGACTGTTTACATTTTCAGTGAAATTTCGACATCGAATTTTAGGGTGGAATATGTAACTTCCCTTTACTCCCTATATAGAGTGCAAGGTAAGTCATTGCATTCATTCTAATGTGCTTCATAGAAGCATGGCAAATAAAAAAGTGTAGTGGTATTTTGTTCCTTGATCAGCCGATCCCACAAAAATAAATGGTTTTTGTTCCAAATTGCATGTGAAATCCCGCAAGAACATGCGAAGGTAACAGTTTGTTACTTATAAGATGCGCAGAGTAACTCATTTCTGACATGGGACATCAGATAGAGTTTCGAAATAATAAACTACTTAAAAGAATTAAAGGAATGTACAGACGTAACTCGGCAACGTAGCGTTGAGGTTGGTCAGGGAATTGAACCGGTTTCTGGATCGGTCGCTTGCAGGGTCGTGGAATGTTTCGGAACTGACGCTTGTGACTGGTTTACACTCGCACAGTAAACATGGAAGGACAAGGCGGGGTGTGTGTTTATGTTCTCTAGATGCACCGTCACTGTGTTTGTTTATGTACTGACCTAGTGAAAGTGACACTCACGCAATCTGCGCTGTTACCATCTTGTTTTCAACAAAACTAACATATCTCCGTAGGAAATGGTCTGAGACAAAAACGCGAGATACACAGTGAAGCCGAAATTGTGAACGCCATAATTATGGACATAATACTGCGTCACATGGCAGAATTAAATAATCAGGAAATGTTAAAGTCGTTACATGTATAAAGCTACAGAATCTGGAAGGATTAGTTAGGGTTAAAATTGTCGGAAGGGACACGTAATGTTGCAGGCAAGTCATTAGTGGTAAATTCCAGGTAGTCAGCCTGATACACAGTAATGCCGGTGTTCCTGGAAATCGCTCAGTGCCGGTGTTGAGCAGGAAAACAAGGGAGGGCCGCGGAGACTTCTTCGAAACCCGGACGGAACGGGTCAGTACACTTGTCGCCCAGATCTCCGAGCGAGCACTTCAGTCACGGGACTTGTATTCCGGATCCTCGAGTGTGAGGACACATTATATTTAATAGTAACAATCCTTGGTCTTAGTAAAGACACGGTAACGACTTAACGTTACTAATAGCGATCGGCAAATCTCACGCAGAGTTCTGGTTTTATTCGCAAATACCCACGCATACCCTGAGCAGCCGGAGCAGAAATCACCTGAAAGCAGCATTCCGCGTAGGATAGCGGAAGTAAGCAGCGTCAACAGTAGGTTCCAGATACCGATATCTATCACTGGTTTAAATTAATGTAATGACTTCCCTTCCACCATGTCTTCCATGTAGCAGAGAAACTAAAAAAGATTTAATTTTGCCCTGATGTTTCCTCTACTCAATTTTTCACATAGCAGTCCATGTCACAGTCAATTATAATACAGCAAATCTTTGGGACACGTGCGAGGCAATAAGGTTACCCCTTTCATTCCTTATGTCCCAAAAAGTTAAACGGAGCAACTTTGAGTCCTGCAAATGTTCAAGAGTTGAGAACACTGAGCGAGCAGGGAGGTCGTGCCCCTTATACTGACAGTGAGTGTTGTACTGTTGCAGATCCAGCAGTACGTGAAGGAGCTCAATGGCCTGGAATCCCGACGCGGTCGTAAACCACTCGATATTAACAACGTGGTTTACTGGTTCAAGAACGCGAGGGCGGCGCAGAAGAGAGCGGAACTACGCAGTGTTGGTCCAGGAGGTACGTCTTCAAAATAAACACAATCTTCTGAAAATATTCTCTTATATATGAGACAAGTCCTCACCAACTATTTTTAAAAATATTAATATTTTTCTTTTATGCAAACCAAGTAAGTACTCCATCTTAATCTATAGACTTATTTGTCACTCTTCAACATACCTCCACATCGTGCAACTTCTAAAATAAACCCACAATAGAACTCCATTTCGACTTGCAAATATGTTGTTGTTTTCTAGTGCCTTGCATCTGGCAATGAAGCCATTAGCATTCGTGCTTTCCAATACTTTTAACTGTAGTTTCTTCTGATCTTAATGCTTCACAGGTCTTCAAGTGTTCTTCATTCATTTCTGCTGGATCGTTACACAGGACACATATTGGTGAGGCTGAGATACCCATTCTGTAGAGATGACTTGCTAAGCAGTCATGATTTGTCAATAGTCGGAAGGCTGCAACCGCTGTTTTCCTTGGTCTCTGGGGGATTATATCTGGGTTGGAAAGTAGTGTAATCCATTTTTTATCTTTGGCATTTGTTTCTATTTCTTGTAGATATGAATGAGGAAACTTTTTAATGATCAAGTGTTTTATTGAGGAATATGAGAAATTAAATTTAGACTTTTGTTTTATTGTTGTGGCTTTCTTTGCAAGTGAGTCTGCAGCTTCGTTCCCCATGACTCCACAGTGTGCTGGAATCCATTGGAGATGAACAGTCTTATTAACTTTTTGGAGTTGTGTTAACATTTTGTAGCATTCTCTAATTTTTGTTGACTTCTTTGTAGTATTTGAACATATTCCCTGAATTGCAGCTTTAGAATCCGAAAGAATTACTGCCTTGTTAAATTTATTTAAGGGAAGATTTAATAATTGTCGGAGAGCAATGTATATAGCCTCTATTTCTCCATCATAATTTGTTGTGTCTCTGCCAACAGAATGATAAAAGGAAAAATGTGAACATGTAACTCCAGCTCCAGTAAGGTTCTCCTTGGAGGATCCATCAGTATATATGTGCAGCCATTCTTCTGTGGGATACCTAGTATTGATTGTTTCCAGAGCTAGAAGTTTTTGTATTTCTTTTGGTGTGTCTGATTTACTTATTTCCTCTATTAATTCCAAATTGAAGGTAGGTTGCAATAATTCCAATGGATTTTCTCTAATAAGTAGATTTTCTCTGGTGTTAGGAATGTTCAATTTGGATTTAATCTGTGTTACCTTTTCTAGGAAACTACTATGAGTTTTAAGGATTGAAGGGGGAGGTTCTCTTCTGTCCATTTAGAGTTTGGCAGTCGTAACATTTTCTCGTGTTGGAGCAATGCTTGTTCTTCTATTTTTGTTGTTATTGATGGGGTCCGTGTTAAGGCAAGCATGGCATCAATAGGTGTGGATTTAACTGCTCCAGTGATTAGGCGAAGAGCCTGATTTTGTATTTGTTCAAGTTTATTGATGTTAGCATTTGCTGCTGTTATTAAAGCTTCAGAACAGTACAAGAGGTTTGGTTTAATATACATTTTGTATGTTGTGTTAAGGACTCTCCTTGAGCAGCCCCATTTAGCACCAGCTAACCTTTTCAGGATTTGCAATTTCTTTTCAACCTTTTCTGAGATGTTTGTTATATGTTTTTTCCAACTTAGCTTTCTGTCGAAAGTGATGCCTAAGTATTTGGCATCATCAACTGCTTTGAGTGGTTTACCATTATAATTTATGCTAACATTAACTGGTTTGTATTTTAGTGTAAATAATTCATAATTTGTTTTTTCCACATTGATAGTCATGAGGTTTTTGGAGCTCCATTCATGTACTTTGTTTAGGGCTGTTTCTATTCTGTCTTTAATTAATTCAGGTTTTTTTGAAGAGCCTGAAGTCCAAATGACTACATCGTCAGCAAATAAAGCAATTTTGGTTTCTAAAGTTTTTATTATTGATGGAAGGTCATTTATATATATGTTAAAGAGTGTTGTGCTCAGAACAGCACCTTGTGGAAGTCCTCGGTGTGTTTGTTTATATTTGGAAATGTATGTATTATATTTTGTGGCACAAAATCTTTGTGAAATAAACTGAGTTATCCACTTAAGCATGTTACTTTTCGCACCTATTGATTGCAACTTCTCAACTAATTTATTTCTCCAGACTGAGTCATATGCTGATTTAAAATCAATGAATACTGCTAAGGTATCCTCCTTTCTATTGAAAGCTTCCTTGATGTCTTGGCTTAGTAGGAGTACATTTTCACTTGTACTATGATTCTGTCTGAAGCCGGTCTGTGAACTATTAATTAAGCTGTAATATTCTAGGAACCAGTTAAGTCTAGATGCCACCATTCTTTCCATCACTTTTGCAATAACACTGGTTAAAGATATTGGCCTGAAACTATTAATATTGTTTGAGGGTTTGTTTTTCTTTAAAATCGGGATGATAACGGCTTTTTTCCAGTCGGAAGGTACAGTCATTCTCCAACACGTGTTATACAGTTTAAGTAGGATTTCTTTTCCTTTCCTGCCAAGGTGTTTAATAAACTCTGGGTGGATCTTGTCAGGTCCAGGAGATTCGACTTGCAAATATAAACACTTAATTTTAGCCGCAAAAAGGTGTATATTTATTATTCATTAGTTAATTATGCACATTAACTGTTTTTCTGGATGAACGAAATATTGAAACAAAATAAGTACGTAATGAGAGTTTCTGACTTTACTTTTGAAAAATTTCGAAACACGAACAGTGGGACAATTTTAGGTTCCATTCTTATCGGTTTGTGTTCACCTGCCGTTCACTCCCTGCACGGACCGACATTCTTAACTTCCGGTAGCTCCGGCCCAACCCGGCCCGAGTCCTACAAGAGGATATATGTTGTTCGCAGCATTTCAACATCGGTAATAAATAAACATAAATTATTTGTCATCTCTTAATAATTTTCAGGCCCGGGACTACCTGAGCCCGACAAAGATTTTCAAATTAGGCCCGAAACCGGTCCGCGGGTTGGGCCCTGGCAAGCGTTGCTATAGTTACATCTAATATGGTTGATCGGTATTCTGGTCATTAGCGTGTTTTATGAACTTACGAGGAGAATATTTTAACTTATTATATGTTTATTGCTATGTCCCAATACAAACTATGGTTATAAACCACTTGACAGCGTCAAGACATTGTTTTCAAGTCTCTATCGATAACGTTCATATTGACACTTAATTACAGCTAACTAGCGCCTTTAGGAGGCTGCGGGTTCGATTACTATCAATCGCGTACTACCTTGGCACTTGACCAAATGCTACCACGGTTTCGTTTCTGCTTCATTCCATTTCCTTCAAGTGTACCTACTTGTAGGCTCGTAATGAATGGTGCTGCCGATGTAAACGTGGACTGCTAGGTCACGTGTTTACCTTCTCAAGGTGGGACGAGTACGTTAAGAACTTCCACGCGTCTTTGTGACCTGCCTCCCGTGGTTCTCTTACTTCCCCAGGTCTGGGCAGCAGCACGCTGCGGAAAGCCAAATGGATAAACAGTGTCCTAGCAGGGACTCCTTTATGACACTTTTGAAGTACTCTTCCCCAGGCCTGCTTTACCCTTTTTACATGTAACCATCAATGTAATGTAACTACTACAGTTATATAAGTAATCATTATACGGAAATAACTAACTAGTGATGCCCCGAAACCAAAGCACACAATAAATATAGTACGTTAAATATCGGCGATTAACTGTGAGTTTTCAAGATGTAGGATATCCTCGGTGAAGACTATTTGAATGTAACGATATAACTAAAACTGCCGAGTAAACTTCGTTCTGTTACATCCTAAACACGAGGCATTAGTCCACGTGTGTTAGTCGCAGCTGATACCAACACCAGGATATCACGGAGGGCGGGAGGGATACAAGGTGTGCATTTAAGCCTGGAGGGAGTACAGATAGTAAAGGAAGGGCATTGTTTATGTTGCAGGGCTCCAGTGCCACCTATCGCTGAATGGCTACAACAGTGCGAGCCACAGCCCCTCCCACCACGTGCTGAACGACCCGCGGGTCATGGGAGGTTCAATGAAAAGCCCCAACGTGTTCTTACACTCAGACAACTCCAACAACGGCAACAGCGACCAGGAGGACGACCTCGAGGAGCTGTCCCACCAGCACCACCAGACACAGCAGCAGCAGCCACTAGGGGTCAGGGGAGATCCTCGGGAGGAGATCATGAGGGCGGCGTCTGAAGGTGCGGGCGAGGGGGGACCTCCAAACAGTCCTGCACGGCCCTTGTCCTTAACCACAAGCGATAAGGACAACCGCAGCAGGAGTCACAGTCCCGCACCAGTGCCCCGCGCTTCAACACCCAATACTGCCACCTCGTCGCCAAAGTCCAACAGTAACAACAATAACAATCTGCCGGAGGTAAGTTAACTGGAGCACTTCCCAACCCCAACAATATTCACATTTCACTGCAAATACACTTCTGAGACCCCGTGAATGCAAAAGAAATTGGTTTTATAGAGAAAGGTCTGAGTCCTAGAACACTATAACTCAAAAAGGAAATGCTAGTTAAATACCAAACTTGATACAGTATTTAAGGTCAGCGTCCTCCAAGGATGCAACACAAAGATTTTCAAGAAAATTCCCCTCCACAAACTATCCTTTACATGAAACAATTTTCCAAAATACTTTGGTTTTCTGAAAAATAAATCTAATGATTTTAATTAAAATACCTCATGTTTAATATTTTTAATAACAAATTAAATGTATATCTTGAATTTTCTCGGAATAGTCTCTGAAGTCCACTTTATTGTGAATAACTTTTGTACAAGGCATATTTTTAAAGTACCATTTAAATGTTTTGCCACTGCAGCACTGCAGTCAGGATTTTGAGCACATGCAATGTTTAAATCATTCATTAAGCAGCTAGACGCAGCTGTCAGCCACCGTCAATTTGTTTTTTCCTATTGGTGAAGTGTTTCAAAACATTGAAAACAATCTAACTGTGAAGTCAGATCGGTGACTCATTCTTTTAATACAAGGAATGTAATGTTAGTAGATATTCACCCTCAATTACGTGAGGTATATGGGGAAACTATGAGTGATGATGCCCAACCGCACACAGCCCAAACTCAAGATCTGCATATTTGGTTAGGAAGAATTTGACCACACTCACTATAGTCTAATTTGACATCAAGGGATTTTATCTGAAGAAATTCCTTGGTGGAAAACATTTCAGCATCAATGACGTTAAAAAGAAGTGCAGACTTGGCTTATATCACATGTGGGAACATTCTCTGACAAAGGCTTACAAAAACTGCTTTTTTCTTATGATAAGTCACTAAGGACAGTAACTAAGTGTACAAGTAGCAAAAGGTTATGAGTGATAATAAGGTATTTGGAGAATAAGGTTTTGTTATTATTTATTTATGCCAACAAACTTACTGTTGGTGTTTTTAAACACACAAGACGTGCGTGGGCAAAGTTTGAGAGGTAGAACTGCTTTGAGAATTCAATGTCATTCTGGCAGGTTGTCACAGTAGCTTAATGGTTAGAGCACCCGCCTAGTAAGTGGAGGGTCTGTGGTTCAAATCCCAGCTGTGACATTGAATTTTTAAGTTCCAGTTCCACCTCACAAATGTTTGTTATTTTTTTAAAAAGATTGGTACTTACTTTAAAAATACACTTTGTACGATATAACTGGTAAACTGTAAGAGATACACTAACTATTACTCACCAAAAAATATACTTCTTGCTAAAACACACAATTTATGCCAAACACATTTTTTATGGAGATAGCTGTTTCCAAGATATTCCTTGTTATTGGTTTGAATTTTCAAATACTTATCCTTATGTCAAATAGGAAGTCATTTATTTTTGTTAAAACACATACATCTTTTTTTTGTGGAGCAAACTATTGGCAAGATATTCAAGATGCTCTCGGGCTTCGAGCCAGGTGGCTCGAAGCCCGAGAGCATCTTGAATATGTTCGTCGCCAGGAAAGCTACAAATCTTATTTTATTGGCAAGATATTCCTTGATATGCGAAACATGAGAACATTGATCGACTGGACCACGGCCTACAAGCCACGGCCATCTATTGGATCAACGCCGGCCGTGAAACCCTCAGCATGTATATTCCTTTATATGGTTTTGAATTTTCAAATCCTTGATACGTTTGAAGTGCTAAGTTTCCATGCTTTACTTCTAATAGTCGTGCAAAACAGCACACAATAACTAACATTTATAGCTTCAAAAATGTGTACCTAAAATATTTCTACAAATATTCATGTCCGAGTAGAGTAATTAATGTGAATGTAACACACAAGGAAAAGTTGTAATGTTGAATTGACATTTTCACTCGATGATTTTAGCAAGTGGAAGCCATCAAGCAAGAACCTCCAGATGATGATTCCTCACCAGTATCACCTACAAGTCACCATGCCAGTAAAATGAAGGAAAGTAACAATAATAATAACCAGGAGGACATGTCTGATGTGGAGGATGAGGAAGAGGACGAGGAACCTGATGACCTAGCAAGAAGAAAAGAAGATGATGAAGAAGATGAAGAGGAAATAGGTAACTCATGTTTAGTTACTTACACTTAACTGCAGTAAAGGAAGAGTGAAGTAAAATGCACTTCCACTATCCTGATGTAGCAGTGTGTCTTTTGTAAGGTGTTCATTTCTTAAACGTTCTTCTAGACTAACAGATGGAGCTGGTGGAGATGGTGGTGGTGGAAGAGATAGTGGTGGTGGTCGTGGTGCTGGCGGTGGTAGTGGTGATAGTGGTGGTGGCGGTGGTCGTGGTGCTGGCAGTGGTGGTGGTGATAGTGGTGGTGGCGGTGGTCGTGGTGCTGGCGGTGGTAGTGGTGATAGTGGTGGTGGTGGTCGTGGTGCTGGCGGTGGTAGTGGTGATAGTGGTGGTGGTGGTCGTGGTGCTGGCAGTGGTGGTGGTGATAGTGGTGGTGGCGGTGGTCGTGGTGCTGGCGGTGGTAGTGGTGATAGTGGTGGTGGTGGTCGTGGTGCTGGCAGTGGTGGTGGTGATAGTGGTGGTGGCAGTGGTAGAGATAGTGGTGGTGGTCGTGGTGGTGTGGTGGTAGAGATAGTGGTGGTGGTGGTGGTCGTGGTGCTGGCAGTGGTAGTGGTGATAGTGGTGGTGGTGGTCGTGGTGCTGGCGGTGGTAGTGGTGATAGTGATGGTGGTGGTCGTGGTGCTGGCAGTGGTGGTGGTGATTGTGGTGGTGGCGGTGGTCGTGGTGCTGGCGGTGGTGGTGGTGATAGTGATGGTGGTGGTGGTCGTGGTGCTGGCGGTGGTAGTGGTGATAGTGGTGGTGGTGGTCATGGTGCTGGCGGTGGTAGTGGTGATAGTGATGGTGGTGGTGGTGGTCGTGGTGCTGGCGGTGGTAGTGGTGATAGTGGTGGTGGTGGTCGTGGTGCTGGCAGTGGTGGTGGTGATAGTGGTGGTGGCAGTGGTAGAGATAGTGGTGGTGGTCGTGGTGGTGTGGTGGTAGAGATAGTTGTGGTGGTGATGGTGGTTGTGATGGTGGTGGTTGCAATGATGGTGGTTGTGATGGTGGTGGTTGTGGTGGTGGTGGTTGTGGTGATGGTGGTTGTGATGGTGGTGGTTGTGGTGGTGATGGTGGTGGTTGTGGTGGTGATGGTTGTGGTTGTTATGGTGGTAGTGGTTGTGATGGTGGTGGTTGTGGTGGTGATGGTGGAGGTTGTGATGGTGGTGGTGGTGGTTGTGATGGTGGTGGTGGTGGTTGTGGTGGTGATGGTTGTGGTAGAGATAGTGGTGGTGGTCATGGTGCTGGCGGCGGTGGTGTTGATGGTGGTGGTGGTGGCAGTAGAGATAGTGGTGGTGGTCGTAGTGGTGGCGGCAATGGTTTTCGTGGTGGGGCCGGTGGTGATGGTAGAGATAGTGATGGTGGCGGCAGTGGTGGTAGTGGTTGTGATGGTGGTGGTGGTTGTGAAGGTGGTGATTGTGGTGGAATGTTCATATTGATGATGCTAGTGCAGTTAGAGGTGGTGATGTTAGAGTTGAGATAGCAACAATGCTGTTGGTTATGTTGATATTGGTATTGATAGTGGCAGTGATTTTGATATTAGCATTGGTAGTTGTGGTGATTGTCTCAGCAACTTTACTGTTCTTTAAACTTATGAATTAGGCCATGAAGTGCAAAGGTCAAAACGTTGAATTTGATAGATTTGAGATGGCTCATCAACCAATAAGCTGTTATTATTGTTCTTGAAATTCTTGTAAACACACCATTTTTGTATATTATGTGAACAGCCGATAATCTTGTACACATATTGCTACAGTATCTGTTACCAGTCCACAATATCATACATCGACTTTGTTTATAGCATGTTAACTGAGTTTTATATATAGTGAGCATTTATTTCTATATATTAAATGATAGTTGCTGCATTTGCTCATCCAATATCAAGAGTGCAAACTGCTTTAAAATATAATAACTTTTCATACTGCTTCTAGTAAATTATTTTGTAATGATTACTTCTTTATAGCACCATCATACTGATTACTAAGCTTTTTATCAAATGTGTTTGTAATGTGCTCATAAGCTTTTTTCAATATTATATATATGTATATGCTTATAAGCAGATTACAAAAGAATTAAAGAAAAGACATCTTTGTGCAGGTACCATGCACCCAGCACGTATAGGCGAACTCTCACGCCAGCAACAACAACAAAGGTTTCGCAGTCCTAGCCCCAATGATCTTATAGTAGCACGCCACCCACCACCTGGAGGGCCACCAGGGGCCGGTGGAGGACCTAACTTGGGTTTTCCACTTGTACCCAACTCCATGTTCTCACACAGTATTATGTACATGAGCCACTACATACCAGGGTTACACCATCATGCTCTGGGTCCTGCACCACCTTCCTCCTCTGGTGGTTCAGGGGGACCAGGAGGTGGCTCTCCTGTTGGCAGCACTGGCCTCAACCTCTCCGCACTCGCTGCTGCTGATGAGAGGCGCAAGCGTAATCGAACGTTCATAGATCCTGTAACAGAGGTAAGATCCTTCAGTCCATTTCAACTACTTGAATACCAAACATGAAGCAAATGATGTCTATCAGTTAGAAAGCAAATTACTGGTACTTTACTATGATAAAACTTAAAACAGGATTAGTTATAAGAAGGCAGTTTTTGATCTCTTCTTGTCTGGTAAAGCAGTAGTTATATATCTTCCACTCTTGGTCAGGCCGAGTTTCTCGATATGCTTTTCCCTGGGATTTTCCCCTATCCTGAAAGGACTAATGTGGGTATTCTGTTGACCCTGGGTCCATTTCAGCATCATTTTATTCATTTCATTCACTCTTCAATAAGATCTGTCTAGTTAAAGCACATTAAACTTTAGAAAAGAAAAAAGAGAGAGACTTTATATAAATAATTCTGAAATCTTCACTGTAGAAATATTTCATAAATAAAATTGCAAGAAATTATAATCATTTATTATGTAACTGAATAATAACTGATGTATTTCAGTTACATGGGCCTTTTTGGAAAGCAAACTGTCATACGTATACCCTATTTTCTGTATGCACATATGTTGTGTGCTAAGTATCACAACAATCAGTTTCTCGATTGTTGCATGAAACGTTAAACACACACAAGAGAACCAGTCACTGTATTTACTTGCACAATTGTGACCATCGCTTATTGGTTGCACCTTGATTTCTACACAAGCAGTTTACCATATAAGCGTTACATCAATATTCCATGTGTTCACTACCAACACAACTGCTGCCAATCAATGAATGTGATTAATTTAACTGTCTAAAGTTCAGGAATCAGCAGACCTGACTAGGAGATATGAAACATTTGGTTAGTATGCACCAAGTCAATAAACATCTAATTCTCCGACTGAGTGTGACTTTGTTTCTACGTTATTCTAACAAGTACTTGTTGTGTTAATCACCAGTTAGGAGGAATACAGAGCTTCTAGAGCAGGTTATAAACTAAGAGTGATTGCACTCATGGAGCGGAATGGTAACTGAAGTTAGCTAAATTATACATTCCTTCAGTAGTCTAATAATTGGACTGCAGCTAACAAGCACATGTGACTCAACATATCGTAAATGAATTAACTTATTTGAAGCTTTGTAACAGTGACTGAATGTTGTGAGTTGTGTTTTGGAACACTCGCTTGACTTATACAGTAAATTAACAGGATATATTTCAAAAGCATTCACTTCCATCATCTGCTGTAACTCGACTGGTGACATTGGCGTCTCCTTCTCTCTGGTCCCTGTAGATGGCGTCATGAACTTGGTATAGGTGTCAGGTGGTGGGATTTCAAACTTCATAGAAGTGAACCACTCGCCAGAACATGCCACACGGGAGAGGATATTCATTCAGTAACACAGTCATAGAATTATGAACTTTAGAATGCCATCTTCTGGCATCTGTACCAAGTTCATCACGCCCTTTATCAGGGATCAGACAGGACAAGACGCCAACGCCACCAGTTGATGGAAGCAAAAGCTTTTGAAACATGTCCTGTTAATTTACAGTGTAAGTGAAGCAAAGGTATTACAAAACTCTACTCACAATATTCATTCAATTAGTATCATACATGCTTTTCTAAATAATGTGAGTCTTAATTTAATAATATATTCAAAGTAATATGTTTTATTATTTTTATTTATTTAATGGGGTAGGTGTTGCCATTGTGTTGTCAACATCACTTTTTCCCTCCCCTCTCTGTTCTTTTCAACTACAAACAGTGCAACATGGCCATGCTCCAGTATGCTCAGATTTGCTCTTGCACCTGTTCTACACTAGTCACTGAACATTAACATAAAATAATAAAATAACTTATTCTCCATTTACTGGTCACACTGTGTATTTTTACTCTACGAAGAAAGTATAAAAAACGTGATGATTTTTTTATGATATATGTTATACATGTCGGTGTCGTTAGTCATTCAGAACGAGAAATTTCACTAGCCAAATCAATATATGATAATGAGAAGGGAAAATATCCTATGTATTACTTTCACGTGAATTTCTCCACCAGCTTTTCTATAACCTACTTTAACAAAGGATTGTTACTTTCTGTATCACGTACATACATGGTAGGTAGGGAAGCTATTGAATTCCATAGGTACCAAGATAAATACAAGTTTTGAAAATCTTATATTACATCCCTGCAGGATGAAATTAAATACCAACTTTCGTATTTAACACATTTTTTAATTAGTGTACTTACTCAAAAATAAGACACCCTTTTTTTAATGGAATTATAGTAGAAAAATTTGGAGGGTCTTACAAACAAATATTTCAGAAAACAAAAATAACAAATAAATGTACGTATGAATTTAGTAACTATATTTTATTAAACACTGCTGTTTCATTTGCACTATCTTCTCTTCTCTTTCACTGCTGCATGGTGCCCTTTCTTAGGGCCAGTTCCCTTTATCATGGCTTTAACTTTATCTCTCAGTAACAAGTCATGTTTGGCTGTACATTAGGAGAGCACAATATTTCTAAGTGCCTTGCAGTGTGGATTATACAAGTTGATATTTCCAACATGCAGCTGAGTTTAATGTTGGTTCTGTTCCGCATGTTATCATCTGTCGGACACACAAATAGACTGTTTCTTGTATCACCACTCACATTTGTATTTGCAAGTACATATATATACATGTCTAACATTTGCATCCTACATGTATTTTTGCTAAAATTTGTCTGCAAAGCTTGACAGGTCTTACACTTGAGGATGTTTTATTTTCAAGTAAAATGGTATTCTATTCACAGACACTTTCTAAAATTCCTTTTCTTGGGTGGAATGTATTTATGTAATTGAGAAGGGTAATGAGTTAGAATTGTAACAGTAGTTTATGTTGCAGGTACCAAGACTGGAGCAGTGGTTCTCCCTCAACACTCATCCCTCACATAACCTCATTCTCAAGTACACAGAAGAGCTCAACAGAATGCCCTACAGACAGAAGTTCCCTCGCCTAGAGCCAAAGAACGTGCAATTCTGGTTCAAGAACCGGCGAGCAAAGTGCAAGAGGCTCAAAATGTCTCTATTTGAGACAACGCCACCACCAGCACCGCCACCTCACCACCAGTTACCACCGTACCACCATACTTCTCCACCAGGTAGTGCAAGTGATCACTTACATACAAGGGACTAGTGAAGATGAAACACAGAGAATTCATATGCTCCAAAGTACAAACTTAATACTCTTCTGTGTGCACATAAGGCGATAATGTGTGCTAATTTTGCCAGTCATACAGATAAATACTTCTACCAAACCAAATCACATATTCTTAAATTTGCAGTTTATTTCAAATGACAGTGAATGAAAACACACAAATTTCTTCAACAATTAGTGCTTGCTAGTTCCTTTGAAAAAGCATTATCAAGCTTTGAAAAGTTCTAAAGTTTTTAATATTTGGTATAATTGGTTTTTAATACTTTCCAACTTTTTGGGTTGCATGTAAAAAGTGTGCAAAGGGAGGTCTGTGGGCGGATTCAGAGAGATATGCGTTTTCACAACATGACAAAACAATGGATGGAGTAAAACAGAAGCTACAGCCTTCAGAAACTTAAGGAATTGTACTGTCAATAGACTGCAATGCAGTTTTAACAAGTTACAATTACATATTTAAACTTATACTTATATCTATAATTACAAATTTATAATTCATCCGCAGTATACAATGACTTGTTTATTAAATAATTCTTGAGCTGACACCTAAAAGTATTAGTTATGTTAGTTTGTTTTATTGAATTTGGTACCTGATTATAAAGATACAACCAGCCTCATTACACAAGGGTCTTTGTAACTAATATTTAATTTAAAACCTTGTCTATAAAAGTCACAGGTATGCCGCATGTTATAATGTTGACAACACTGTCAATTGCCAGGATTATATCAGAATTTATGCTCCAGTTTTGACCTGTAGGAGTTTCTTACATGTCAGCAAACCTAGTGATATGAAGCTGTCGCTTTTAAGTACATTTAAGAGCCCTTGAACTGGATTGGGTTTGAACCAATGACCTGGTAGTGAAAAGTTCAAGTCAAACTGCAGTGAAGAAACAAATGTTAAAACTATGTAGTCCAGTTCCTTTTTGTCACTTTATTTGCTGTAAAACTAAAGCAGAATTCACAACTTGTAACCTTGTATCTCACAGCTAGTAACCTATACAAAACACTGCGCAAGTGTTTACAGCTTGCTCTCAAAAAAATGATGACACTCACTAAAAATTTACCCATTACAAATTTCTCTGTCTGTGCCGACTCATTTATATAGCCAAGAATTAGGTACCAGGAATTTCTCTAGGAAAACATGTTGCATGAAGCTTCTTATAAAAGGCAGTCATTTAAAGCTGCTTTAAGTGTTCTTGCCACACGTTGCCTTACATGTAACAATATGTACCTGCAAGAAGACTGCTAACCAGGAAAAGTGACAATATAACATGTATGGACTACTCAAATGTGCATAGCCAAGGAAGTGTTCTTCTTTGTTTTAAATGCATGTATTATGGTAGAGGTAACACAACAAAAGCTTTCCAATGAGAGCTGCATGAAACTTGAATATTACTCAGATAAACTCAGGTTACCTTGCTCAATTGAAGACCACATGTCACTTCAACTCCCTGCATTACACCTGCTGGTCCAACTGTCTACTTACCCTCTACTCATTCACTGCTATAAGACGTTAGATACTGGTGCCTGTAATAGCAGTAATGCCACATTCAAAAAATAGTCTGCTGAACCTCCTGCAACTGGCAAGCTTTCGTTCTGCTAGATCTACCAGCAACAATTTCAGAAAGGAACATCACTACCAGGACTTCCAGGGTTCTTATAAACATTTATATATCCCAAATTTCATGCTGGAAAATTATTATTCTTTGCTGGTCAACTAAAGGTTTTACAGATTTTTAATTTCAGTAAGTTGGCAAGCATGAGACTTCAGAGAAAGAATGATCTCAATTTATTGACAAAATAATGGAATAGGTATATACTTAGCATAAAACATACAAACATTGAGGCAGGATTTTGGGACTTTCCCAATTTCTTGCCTGTGAAAATATTCAGTTACTGTAAAGTCCTTTGGAGAAAAGTGACTGTATTTATATGAACAACAGGACTGTGAAGTTTGATCATTGTCATTTTGAAACAGACTGCATACAAGTGATAACAGGGATAATCAGGAAAAGCAAAGCAACTTTTACTAGCCATAAAACTGAAATTAACAGTAAGTTATTATAATATATGGGATTTGGTTACAAAACTTGGCCGGTCACTTCAGCAGTCATTCAGAATAAAGAGGACTCCATAAAATACTCACAGAAAATTCAACATATGCATTTCATTTGTTATGAAAATATCTTAAATATATGGCATTTTAATAAAAATTGTTAGACATTCTTGAGGAAATCAACATTTTAAAAAAATGCTGCATCTTTTGTGATGGGGGGGGGGGGATATTTTTAAGAATCTTTGTGTGAAATCTTTAGACATTGCTGAACTTATTGCCAGGTTTGGTATTTAATGTCACACATACCCACAAACATGTTTTTCAATAAATTATTCTATTGTATTCGGGGGGTTTCAAAACATGTACCTATTTGTGGTGAAATCTTGGTATTTAATTTTTGGATAGAATACAACACTTCCTTTATTTACTATACTTACACACAAGAGAAAATAAAATGTGTTCTTCTAGAATTAACAATTGAATTTTCAGAGATGAAGCCACAACGTGATACTGCTTGCTGAGTGTTGAGAAGCCGAGATATTAAATAGTGGCCAAGTTTTGTAGCCAAATCAATATGCACATACAACTTATTTCATACCAAGGTCAACATATTATTTTATAAACTTAAAATTTTCCCTCATTTTATTCAAAATAATACTAAATAGAAATTGTGTTAATTTCAGTGTTAAATCATTTTGATACTGTGATAAAATTGAGCATTGGTTGGTAAAACAGGCCCTTAGTGCAGCAACTGTATGTTATCATATGGTGCAACAATCACTAGACTTCTCTTGTTTCCAACACACTAACCTCAAACAGAACCTATTTTACGCTTCTCCCTCTTTATCCTTGTTTGCCATCTGAAATTTACCAGTAATAAGAATAGAAAAAAAGCATCTTCTGGCAACTGTTGTTAACTAAAAGGGTTTCTTACAAATTATGTTTAAAATAATAAAACATCTAGTCCATGCTGAGTGAGGTATTAATAGCTAATAATTGCACAGAAAAGGCTTAGTCATTTTAATAGGCTTATACTCAAAGAGCAGAAAGAGGCTATCTATGAAACAGTTCTTTTGTGCTGTTGATTGAACTGTGTGGTACAAATGTATGCAGAAAGGAAAATAGCTAGTTTTAATTTAAAGAAAAACCAAATGAGAATATGCCTGTGAAACACTCCACATTGCCTAATGCAGTTTTATTGCAACATTTTGTGCAAAAGGAACTTCTTTTATCATGATGAACATTTCAATATTTATGATTTGATTTCCCCTTCTCTTAAAGTGGGTGTCTCTTGTTTCATGTGGGTTGTCCATGAGGACCTATGCCACTCCTAAGCACTAAGCCACCATGGCACATGCAAGATCCGTCCTTAGTTCAAATCCTGGCTATGGAATTGAATTTTTCTCTTCTGACTCTACCTTTTAAAGTTTACCTACAGTGCAATAGCTTGTGTGGTCAGTACAGTCATGGAAAAATTATTAGCAGAGTAGAATATTTGTAAGTGCCATGTCGTGTTTACACAAGTCGACATTTCCAACATGCAACTCAGTTTATTGATAGTCTTTTCCATATGTTATCAGACAGACAAATAGGCACCACTCAAATTTGTATTTGTTCATGATAAACAAAGGGATCATGTAGCAAACTGCCTGTGCATGTTGGAAATATCGACTTGTGTAAACACGACTTGGCACTTAGGAATATTCGGTTCTCCTATACACTGCCATGGCCTGATACATGTGGACTATTAAGTAGCTCTATTGGTAATATTTATAATTATGGATCATACATTTCACAAAGGTTGCCCATTTTATTTTAATTTTGGGCTCAACTCTACCACACACGTCATGAGGATTTTTCTAAGTGCAATGTGAATGACAGTTTTTCCAAGTATAGCATAACATTTTGTACTCTAAGACAGAGTTACAATTACCTTTTAGTGTAATTTGATGTTAAAGAACATTTTCTGAACACGAGTTAAGTTTATAATTCTTTATTTCCTTAACTACTGCACACATAGGCATATTGATCCAAATTCTTGTTTTGTTTCACTTAAAACAATACAGCCAACAGCCTTGTTTGTCCCTAAATCAGTTTCACAGCTAATTTCTTAACTTAACCATTGCTAGCCAAAACTTCATATAAATCTAATCACTTCGCTACAGGGACGATCTGCCTAATATTTTCCATAAGTTGTTGGATAAACTCTGCTGAACAGTTGTCGCAGTCAGTCAGCAAGCCACAAATCTGCATCACCATCCATGTGCTCAGCAAGTAGATTCCAGAGCATGTGTGCATTGCTGAAGCTTTGGATTTGGATTTTTCAATCTCTTAAGTTGTTTCATGCATGCAGATAAGCCAAGTGAAGCCAGTTAACAGATGGTTTCCATGACATGCACATATTAGAACACATATATGTTAAAGGAGTGACAGTTTCTATGAAACTAAATAGTTTTTATTTACTTTATTTTTATTGAAACAGGATTTTTTAAATTGAATGGCATCCAGTAGTTACTTCTGTCCTAAGGAAATTGTTTTACTCAAGAGCGCAGCTGGTTAAAGCACTGAAGAGTACTGGCAAGTTAGAAATTATCTAAAAAAATTTTGAATCCTTGCTGTGGTACTACCAAGTCTGTAATAAAGGATGGGATGGGCGCACATAAAATGGTGACTGACACACAAGAATTTGACTTAACTTCAGTAGCAGTACATTAAACTGATATAAACAAAAACCATTATAACATGTTAATAAAATTCTATATATTATTTATTTTAACCTAAGCTGACCCTTAGGACACTAACACCTAATGATATTATATTGCATCACTTGGTGCAAAGAGTTAATGATTTTCATTTATAATAATATCTGCCCCTAAATTTTCTTTAACCCTTACAAAGCAATGGATATTATTTGTGTTTTGAAGAACTACAGATATAAACCATAGAGAAAAAATAAAATAATTTGTATTGTGCTCTAATTTTTTAATTTTACTGAACCAAAATAACATAAATGTACAAATCTATTTATGTCACTCTAATGGCAGTTGGTAACTTGGATGTTTCATGCATATTTGGTTGTCTCAAGCATAGTGGGGACTCTTCAGGTACGCTGGCCCGTGTGTCACGCGATTCTTTAGCAAATCTTAACATCAATGCTTGAAATATAACGGTGACACTCAACATTTTTAGAAAAACACATTAAACAAAAAGAAATCACAAGTTGCTAGGTCAGGACTGTATGGTTGTTCAGTTGTTAGTTTTGTTGTATATGTTGTCATTATGTAAAATTATTTTGTCTTTTAGGCATTTTACGTGAACTTTTTCAAAAATTTGCTGTAAACAGACATTTGTATACAAATCTGAAGTAAGGGTGAGTCGATGTTCTAAGCAATATGCCTGTTACGGTAGAAAAAGAAGTACCTACCAAGCATCTTGTTACCAGCACTGCCAATTCATTGTCCTTTTGTACACTTAGGTTCTGTTCAAAAGACACATTGGTCCAATTAACTTTTCTTTTCAGCACCAAGATTCATCATCAATAATGCTATCTCAAACCAAGCCTTGGAATTTTTCCAGACTTTTTCAGCTTTTCAGTTTTTGACTGGTTGTCAGTTTATATGGAATTCATGGACAACAAAGTTTTTCCACATCTACCAATCAATGTAAAATGTTTTGAATTTCAGTTATACCAATGTTGCCCAGATAAATTCATAAGATCTTCAAGCATTGCTGGAACAATGACAACAGTTTCATCAGTAACAACAGTTCCTGGGCATTCTTCACAAAATTTATTAGTAATAAAAGTTCTATCCCTTTTGAAGTTATATCAATTATAAGTTGTTGTCTCAGAACTTCTTCAACACATATATTTCTAAGCTGACCTTGTTTAGTAATTAAAGATAATTTAAAGATCATACAAATATCTTAGCCCAAAATTTCTCTAGTCAAGTTCATTTTTGGGAGGACAAAATCTTTAAATATTGATAACTAATGACGTATTAAAGTAAATCAAGTAAAACAACATTACAAAATGGCTGTCAAATATAAACAAATTCTATTTATTTTTAGAAACATGGCATTTTAAAAATGTTCGGTGCCGCCTCATAATTACTGGCTCAAATACTCGTATAGTGGGGACTGCTTCTATTGGCTGGCCTGGGTTTCATGCAGTTCTTGGGAATTAATGCTTCAAAAATCTTCTCAATCAGGGTTTTGTAAATGCTACATGCACACATTCAAGGAGTATGGCTCATAAAATTCACAAATTGTTGCTTCAACAATGGTTTGAAAGTCATTGTTACAAGAACAGATGAAAAGCAGTTAGAAGGATAATATAACTGAATAAAACTAATTAAAGATAGACGCTAAACTGTAATTAAAATAAAATAATTAACTGATCTACCTCTTAAAACGGCACAAGGTATAATAGTATGAGGAGCTTTTGTAACAATAAGAAGAGAGTTATGTATAAAAATGTTGAGCTTGTTGTGTACTTATTTTAAATAATATCTTCTCTATGAATAGTTTATGTATTTGTGTTTTGAAGAAGTTTTGGAAGGAAGTAATTGTTAATGAAATATTTTGTATTGTTAAAGTACTACATGAAGCTTCTTGTATTGTTGCATTCAGTGGCTCTTATATTTGAGCATCATTTGTTTACAGACGACTCCATTCTGCAGCGCCCCTGCATCACCCCCAGGACCTTCCTCTCTACCACAGCGCTCTAATAGTCAGGACTGACAACATTTAAATTGTGCTATCAAATGTATGTATACATGTTTCTTGTTGAATAGTTGTTATACCAATTTGCTGTATATATGACAAGTTTTTGTGAAATGTTCTCTCACTTTTTGTTCAAAGTGATAATACAAATAATCTCTGGCATGAGTCAAATCCTAGATATGGATGTAGCTAATACCAAAGAAATGTCTTTTTTTAATGGAATAATAGAGTATTAAAATAGATGAAATGTAAATATATGTAGATAAAATCGACAAAATATTAAAGAATGTCTTATTATAAAAGAAATGTTATTTATCAGCAAAGCCTAACCTAACCTAACCTAACCTCTATCCTGGTACTGCCTTAGTAATATTACACATAGTTGTAGCTCACTAATTATGATATACATGAAGTTGATAAATGATTTTCCTGCAAAATAGAATATTACTGAAAGAACTTATAAATTTGAACTTTTCTTATTTTTATTTTGGCAAAGCATTAATATTGGTGGCCAAACTATAGAGGAAACAATTGAATGGCAGTTCCCAAGATTTAAAATAGACAATGTTACAGTATTGCCAACCTTACAATGGGATTACTACTTTCAAGTCAGTTAGTAAATACTGTATTGCAACATTTAGTGCTGGAATGTGATTTTATCCAGAAGTCTTAAGCCATTCACATGCTCTTGCACATATACACAGATCTGCCCATTCATAAAATGTTTTGTAAACAATTTTGCAAAATAGTGCTGGTTTGAAACAATCTTTCTAGATTAAATAATTTTGCAATGCTGAATATTATTGCATATTTATTCCAAAATTTTGAATATAAAAACATTTACAAAGTATGGCACACTTATGTAAGCCCCAAAACAACATCTTGATACCAGCACATTCAAGAATATATAATTTGGGTAGAATAAAGTGACAAAAATTGACATTTTCGGTTTTTAACTGAAAAAAAATGCTACGATTCTTTCTGGTTCACAATAGAAGCCAACAGGATGCGGCCCATACTGGAAGCCAAGAAAGAAGTCATGGACAAAGCCCATGAAAGTCTTTATAATTAATTATTCAAAATATATGTGGTTTATTAATTGTTTTCAAACGTTCTACTTATATTACACCTATAACATTGAATGTCATATCAGTGGCTTTTAACCGTTGGGACAATTGCTCAAGAGCAATGGTATTCACTCATTTAATTGTGGTTTTGAATTTGTATTACTTTGGTTTAATTGTTACGTACATTAAATTGACACACACGTTCACATTCCCATGCATACTTGCAGACTCTAGGGAGGATGGGGGACAACTCTACTCATCCAGGAGCCCTAACACAGCAGGCAGGTGCTCTTGGGGCCATCCTATATGGTTTATTGGTCACTTAACCCTCCAAAAAGCATTGAAATTGACAATGCATGTCTTTAAACCTTACAATACTATGCCCATTTTATCTGAAAATTTTAAGATTTCAACTATTTATAAGATAATTATCTACTGAAAGGACATCACTATGTTCCAAATTGTATAACATGTTCAACGTCGCTGAGCTATGCTCGCAGTGGGACCAAACAAACAAGGAGTCCCAGCTCAAAAGACGTACCGCTACAAATCAGGGGACAACATCTGATGCAGCTAATGATGATAGTCCCCTAGAATGTACTAAACTGGGTCATACTTTTCAAGCTAATTTTCATCTACAATCATCTTAAAAATACATTTATTCCTGTTTTTCAAAAACCATAAAAGCTATAAGGCTCAAATTTTGCACACTTGTATTAGATAATCTATTACATAGACTGAACTAGAGTTATATTTTTAAGTGTAATACATTTTTAAAAACATGAGTATACTGTTTCAAGAATTTATGTGTAAATTTTATTTCATATTGTTTACACACAAAAAAGAATTATTTCCTGTTCTAGTATTGACAACTTAGTTTCCCTACTACAAGGCACAAGGTCCTCGTATGTAATAGGAATCTCAGTCTTCTGCACCTACTGCTTAGAGACCTAAACATGTCACTTATTTACCAAACTTATTTTAATGATGATACATCTTATTAGACAAACTACAAAACATATGATTATAAAACTTTAAAAGACATATGTCCATGTATATAAACTATTCAGTAATTTTTTTATATTTGTAAATTACTGCCAGAGAAATATACCTTCTTTTTGGGTTTAGCTGTATGCCCATATGTGCATTCATTTTAAATTCAGTGTTTTACACACCAGCAAAGTAATGGCTTTGTATCTAACCGAGCAGTTAGACGTAAACCAACGCTGTCATATGTCTAACATGGGGACAGTTGTAGCAGCAGTTAGTCGCTGGAATTGTCACCAGTTGAACACATGGATGTCACCAACTGAACACATGGATATACCAACTGAACACATGGATGTCACCAACTGAACACATGGATGTCACCAACTGAACACATGGATGTCACCAACTGAACACATGGATGTCACCAACTGAACACATGGATGATACCAACTGAACACATGGATGATACCAACTGAACACATGGATGATACCAACTGAACACATGGATGATACCAACTGAACACATGCATGTCACCAACTGAACACATGGATGATACCAACTGAACACATGGATATACCAACTGAACACATGGATGATACCAACTGAACACATGGATGATACCAACTGAACACATGGATGATACCAACTGAACACATGGATGATACCAACTGAACACATGCATGTCACCAACTGAACACATGGATGTCACCAACTGAACACATGGATGTCACCAACTGAACACATGGATGATACCAACTGAACACATGGATGATACCAACTGAACACATGGATGATACCAACTGAACACATGGATGATACCAACTGAACACATGGATGATACCAACTGAACACATGGATGATACCAACTGAACACATGGATGATACCAACTGAACACATGGATGATACCAACTGAACACATGGATGATACCAACTGAACACATGGATGATACCAACTGAACACATGCATGTCACCAACTGAACACATGGATGTCACCAACTGAACACATGGATGTCACCAACTGAACACATGGATGATACCAACTGAACACATGGATGATACCAACTGAACACATGGATGATACCAACTGAACACATGGATGATACCAACTGAACACATGGATGATACCAACTGAACACATGGATGATACCAACTGAACACATGGATGATACCAACTGAACACATGGATATACCAACTGAACACATGGATGATACCAACTGAACACATGGATGATACCAACTGAACACATGGATGATACCAACTGAACACATGGATGATACCAACTGAACACATGGATGATACCAACTGAACACATGGATGTCACCAACTGAACACATGGATGTCACCAACTGAACACATGGATGATACCAACTGAACACATGGATGATACCAACTGAACACATGGATGTCACCAACTGAACACATGGATGATACCAACTGAACACATGGATGATACCAACTGAACACATGGATGATACCAACTGAACACATGGATGATACCAACTGAACACATGGATGATACCAACTGAACACATGGATGTCACCAACTGAACACATGGATGATACCAACTGAACACATGGATGTCACCAACTGAACACATGGATGTCACCAACTGAACACATGGATGATACCAACTGAACACATGGATGATACCAACTGAACACATGGATGATACCAACTGAACACATGGATGATACCAACTGAACACATGGATGATACCAACTGAACACATGGATGATACCAACTGAACACATGGATGTCACCAACTGAACACATGGATGATACCAACTGAACACATGGATGTTACCAACCGAACACATGGATATACCAACTGAACACATGGATGATACCAACTGAACACATGGATGTCACCAACTGAACACATGGATGATACCAACTGAACACATGGATGTCACCAACTGAACACATGGATGTCACCAACTGAACACATGGATGTCACCAACTGAACACATGGATGATACCAACTGAACACATGGATGATACCAACTGAACACATGGATGATACCAACTGAACACATGGATGTCACCAACTGAACACATGGATGATACCAACTGAACACATGGATGTTACCAACCGAACACATGGATATACCAACTGAACACATGGATGATACCAACTGAACACATGGATGTCACCAACTGAACACATGGATGATACCAACTGAACACATGGATGTCACCAACTGAACACATGGATGTCACCAACTGAACACATGGATGTCACCAACTGAACACATGGATGATACCAACTGAACACATGGATGATACCAACTGAACACATGGATGATACCAACTGAACACATGGATGTCACCAACTGAACACATGGATGATACCAACTGAACACATGGATGTTACCAACCGAACACATGGATATACCAACTGAACACATGGATGATACCAACTGAACACATGGATGTCACCAACTGAACACATGGATGATACCAACTGAACACATGGATGTCACCAACTGAACACATGGATGTCACCAACTGAACACATGGATGTCACCAACTGAACACATGGATGATACCAACTGAACACATGGATGATACCAACTGAACACATGGATGATACCAACTGAACACATGGATGTCACCAACTGAACACATGGATGATACCAACTGAACACATGGATGTCACCAACTGAACACATGGATGTCACCAACTGAACACATGGATGATACCAACTGAACACATGGATGATACCAACTGAACACATGGATGATACCAACTGAACACATGGATGATACCAACTGAACACATGGATGATACCAACTGAACACATGGATGATACCAACTGAACACATGGATGTCACCAACTGAACACATGGATGATACCAACTGAACACATGGATGTTACCAACCGAACACATGGATATACCAACTGAACACATGGATGATACCAACTGAACACATGGATGTCACCAACTGAACACATGGATGATACCAACTGAACACATGGATGTCACCAACTGAACACATGGATGTCACCAACTGAACACATGGATGTCACCAACTGAACACATGGATGATACCAACTGAACACATGGATGATACCAACTGAACACATGGATGATACCAACTGAACACATGGATGTCACCAACTGAACACATGGATGATACCAACTGAACACATGGATGTTACCAACCGAACACATGGATATACCAACTGAACACATGGATGATACCAACTGAACACATGGATGTCACCAACTGAACACATGGATGATACCAACTGAACACATGGATGTCACCAACTGAACACATGGATGTCACCAACTGAACACATGGATGTCACCAACTGAACACATGGATGATACCAACTGAACACATGGATGATACCAACTGAACACATGGATGATACCAACTGAACACATGGATGTCACCAACTGAACACATGGATGATACCAACTGAACACATGGATGTCACCAACTGAACACATGGATGTCACCAACTGAACACATGGATGATACCAACTGAACACATGGATGATACCAACTGAACACATGGATGATACCAACTGAACACATGGATGATACCAACTGAACACATGGATGATACCAACTGAACACATGGATGATACCAACTGAACACATGGATGTCACCAACTGAACACATGGATGATACCAACTGAACACATGGATGTTACCAACCGAACACATGGATATACCAACTGAACACATGGATGATACCAACTGAACACATGGATGTCACCAACTGAACACATGGATGATAGCAACTGAACACATGGATGATAGCAACTGAACACATGGATGATACCAACTGAACACATGGATGATACCAACTGAACACATGGATGATACCAAATAACACTATTGTTTAAATTTTGATGTGAAGAACAGTTTTTCTTTAGCATACAAATGCTATAACTCATATCTTTTACAGTTTTTGGTAAAAGAAGAATGACTTGAGTACAAACTTGCAACATGTGGAACAGTCTGCCGACGCCCATGTTTGTATGGAATATCTACCCTTTAGCTTCAATTGTAACCTCTATAATAGTCTTCTTGGAGAATGGAATATTGTCTAACATACTAGCTTCCAAGCCCGGTAGTCCCCAGTTCAGCTCCCGGCAGCAGGACGGGCAGTTTTCTGGTACTAGGTATATTAGCATAGGGAGAAAAGAAACTGTCGTTTTTGTATTGAACTGTATAACGAATCGTCGCTTAACTCTTAGAGGCTGCAGTATATAACGCCATAGTTTTCTTCAAATTGCTTGTATAGGTAAATGTACATATGTGAGGAATGAGATCTCTTAGGTTACTTAACCTCACCTCTCTAACTTGCTTTACGAGTGTAACACTAAGATTTAAATATTGGCGGCGCAAGCGTTGCTTACATCTCAGAACCAAGCAAACAGTCTGCTTACATACAAATATGGCATACTCATTAAACCGTAATACATCTCACTTATTACCATTAGCACAAATAACATTCACTTTCTTTCAGCATTTGTGGAGAGGTAGGTAAGAAGAAGAAGAAAAGTACAAATCACGCGAAACTAGCAGATCCCCTCCCTGCCTTGCATGCTCTCCTCACGCAATTTGTTGGCGGGTTAGGCCACAGATTCTTTAGTTATTTTGCCTTCCTTTTTTATCATTATTATTTTCATCCTAAGTAGGAAACAAAATGCATATTTTTAACACGTTTCTATGCAGAAGAAAATGTTTACCTGCCATATTGTAACGTTTTGCCGGTCCTAACATTGGAATCAAATGGCGTCGATCGTTTTAGTCTATGTACAATAAGAACTTGCCAACCAGTAGCACATTTGACTTGCTCAGATATCGCCACGGAGAAGAATTGCGGCAGAACCACGAAATGCACAAAAGAACGAAACATAAACAGTGTTCTTCACTTACATTCATGGAAAATATCCTTCTGTTGACGTAATCAGTTGTGTAGCAAATGTTCCACGCCCTCTGTTATAGGATTCGCACTGGCAATTGTTTGTAGAAAATAAACAAGTGAATAGGAAAACAGGAGTGGGCAAATTAGTCAAGGTGATTCCAGGAATGATGACGTCACTGAAGGCAACCCCGCATGTGCACGGAGTAAGAGTGCTTCCAAAATCTCCTTGTTCGAACCGTGCATGACATACACATGTGCATGCATGTTCAGTGACGTCATTATTTATGCAAATGCGCTGATCTTACTTAAATATTAAGTAATATCACAAAAAGTATTCAAATTATTCTTGAACACGTTCCATTGATCTACACAGTGAATTCAGGAAGTATTCTACAGTAGAAATATTATCGTTACTTTATTTATCATGTACACAGTAGGCAGAGAAAGTTGCATTCCACACAAAAATTCAATATCAGGATTTCACTCACCGGAAATACAGGTTTTCAGATTCCCTGAACAATGTGCTTGTGAATAGCACAACTGAAAAACGGAAAGTCGGTTAAATATAAAACTTGATATTTAAGTTCACTATCTTTCAAGGATGCCTCATGAAGATTTTCAAGAAAATCCTCCCACACTACCCTTTACGTGGAAAGAAATTCGGAAGTTTTTATTTTTTCAAAAAATGGCTTTAATGATTTTGATTAAAATACCATATGTTTAGTACATTTTTATTACAAATGAAATGTATATTTTGAATTTTCTAGGAATACTCTCTGTAGTTCTCGTAATTCTGAACGTCTTTTGCATAATTAAGAAACCATAAGAGACATACAAAAGCTTATGCCAAAAAAAAAAAAAAAAATGTTCTTGTTAAAACATAACGTTATGTCAAGTTTTTTATTGGAGATAACCGCATCTAAGATATTCCTTGTTATTGGTAGATGAAGAGATATTCACAGAAAATTCATTAAATGCATTTCATTTGTTATAAAAGTGTACTAACATATGATATTTTAATCAAAATGGGGTCAGGCACTTTTGAAAAAAATCAATATTTTCGAAAATTGTTCCATGTAAAGGGCCGTTATGGTGGATGGGGGAATGTTCTTGAAAATCTTCTGTCGTGTCCTTGAAACAGGCCAAACTAAAATACAAGTTGTGTTTTTAACCATGTTTTCTGTTTTGAGTTATGCAGTTCAGAGACATAAACGCACTTGGATTTTTCCCCTAAAAGAGTTGTTTCAGAGCCGGGGGACCTTAGAACTGTATTTCCAGTGTAATTTTGGTATACATATAACTTTTGGGTGGAATAAAATTTCTCCTGCTAGAGAAAGTAAGAACGAAGTATAAATCCACGTATAAGAGGACTATCGGCTATGTACCTGCGGTCCCACAAGTCCAATCCAAGTCCCTAACACTTCCAGACTGAAGCTCCCCGGTGCACATCGCCGAGAAACGAGGTTTACAGAGAACATTGTTTCCCCTGCTATATAGCGCCCGACCCCGGTCAACTCTGTGGGATGTGATGCGAAATAGAACAAGAGTAAATTGGAACGTTCCAAGCATTCGCCCAGAGATCCGACTGAACATCCAAGGGATTCGAACCCAGGACCTGTAGAAGGTAAGTCTCAGAGCCATCTCCCATGTCTGTCGGTCGGTCGGTCGGTCGATATGAGCACATCCCTTGATCCGCTCGTCAGACAAGTAAATAACTGCTTCAAGAGGGGAAACCCTCTCTGTAATATAATCGTTAATCTTTTCCCTTCATTTCTTTAATCCCACTTCTCATTTGATCCTGTAATTAAGATCTCCCCCTTTTCAAATAACTTCTTTCTCTGCCGCTCGCTGGATTGGCGCCAGCGCACAAAACAAAACACACGCGAATATCGCATTACACTCTCATATTCGATATCGAAAGTTCACCGCAAATACGTGTTTTGAGGCGCTCTAAATATAAAAGGTTAGATGAAATACATTGTATTTAAATTGTCGCATTTCATTATCACCTCCTCTGATTTTCTTGTGTTGTGATCAGGTTACAGAATGTCATAGGCGCAACAGCTGATGTCATTTGACACTACAGAGCCGCTATATATGGCTGACTTTCGCTCATTTAATGCTGAAATAGATGAATTCTTCGAAGAGGGAGACCTCAAAACACTGAATACAACAGGAAATATGTTTGGAACCAGTTTCGCAAATTTTATATTGAACAAAATTATAAATTAACAGCAAGTGTTCCAACTACTCACATTGCCAACATCTCAACACGCTTGAATACGTCATTTATCATACTTAAAACAGTGTTAATAAATGCAGCTCCTGATAGTCAAATTCTCTACATAAACTGACAATCACTCGCGATATTACTTACGATAATTTTGCGAGCTCGAGAAACATTAAATAAATATAAAAACCTCGAGTGTTTGTTTAGAGTATTCCGTGATATAATTAATAATTCATTTACCTAATACGACAGTGATTTAGAAGTTATCTACATTAGAATAATTCTTTTGGAAACATTTATAATTGAATGCGGTGGCGTCGCCATGGATACGAGAAAAGTAACAGGTTAGTTAGGTTAACTGCGAAACTAAACTTAAATTGTGTTAAATTAATGTAGATATGTGGGGCCAAGTGAGTGTGAAAGTAAAGGTAATATATAACTGAGAAATTGATAAAGTTAGAGTACATTTTAATTGTCAGTACAACTAATGGAGCAGGATGTGAGAATAGCAATAATCCAGGGAAATGAATTGCGTATGAATGAACGAATTTCGTTAGTAAGCTGTTCATTAAGGGTAAGTTTACTGTATTTAAAATTACAGTTGTTTTACTTCGCCTCTTCAATATGCTGTCTAGAATATGTGTGTGCATGTCGCACTAATTGCTTTTAGTGCACATGGATGCTGGAGATTAAGAAAACGAGTGAGTGATATCAGTACCAAGGGTTGATAATGCCTTGTGAGTGAGTGCAATAGTCAACAAATTCCCCCAGCGCTAAACATATGTTCAAGGTGTTTTTATAACAAGTGAAATTTATATCTTAACCTAGTGGTTCCTCAGGGACGTACGAGGCTGAGTGCACCCGGAGCCTCATCTCCCATCAGCAGAAACATCCTCACAATATTACCGGGAATCGAACCTGGGTCCTGCGCAATAGCGGCACCACCGAGGACAGGAATGTTTACCCTCTACTACATATGTTCATAACATGAAAAGTCAAGATACAATTTGGTCCCTAAGTATTTTTAAAATAACTGCATACAAATGGCAGTATATATTTATATACAAGAATTGTTCGTTTACAGATATTAAATTTCACGTTAGTGTGCTCTCAAGAAGAAGAAGAAGGCGGACGACTGGCAACAATGTCAGAGAATGAATGACGTAATTAGCATGACAACAAGACAGGAATGACGTCATCACCACCAAAGTGTCTGTAACAAAACCTAAAATCGTAACTCTTTCTCTCTCCCCCTCCCTCTCTCCCTTCCCGCTCTCCCCTCCCCCTCTCTCTTTCTCTCTCCCTCCTTTCCTCTCTCTCCCACTCCCTCTCTCCCTCCCACTCCCTCTCTCCCTCCCGCTCTCCCCTCCCTCTCACCCCTCTCCTCTCCCTCTCTCCCCTCTCCCCTCCCCTTCCCTCTCTCCCTCCCCATCCCTCTCTCCCTTCCCCTCCCCCTCCCTCTCTCCCTCCTTCCCTCTCTCTCCCTCTCTCCAAATGTGACACTAGCCAACACAAGTCAACTTCCTAGGAGCCGATATAAACATTTTCAAACTATCATTTCTATAGAAAAAGTTTCGGAGTTTACATTATCTCAAAAAAAAACTATTTTTACTTTCTCTACTACGTACAGTAAGTAGAGGAAGTATTCTAATCCACCCACAAATTCGATATCAAGATTTCACCAGAACTACATGTTTTGAGGCCTCTGAATAAAAAAAGGCATTTTTAGGAAAACCTCTATATGTCTGTCAGCCTGTAGACAGCAAAACTCAAAAATGAAAATTCAACTCAAAACCAAAGTTGCTAGAGTGGGGCTATTTTCTTCAAAATCTTCGTGTCAGATCCATGAAAGACATTAAGCTTAAATTCCAATTTTGGTTTTTAACCGAGTTTTCGTTTTTGACTCATGATGTCGACAGATTGAGAGATACACACAAGCACCTTTTTGTAAAAATGCTTTGTTTTTACATTCAGGGGCTTTCAAAACATGTATTTCCGGTGAAATCTCGACATGGAATTTTGGGTGTAATACAATACTTAGTATCTACCTACACGTGGTAGAGAAAGTAAACATTAATGTGGACAGAAACAATAAGTTGTGTTAATTATTATTTATTTATGCCAACAAACTTACTGTTGGTGTTTTTAAACACACAAGCCGTGTGTGGGCAAAGTTTGAGAGGTAGAACTGGAACTTAAAAATTCAATGCCACAACTGGGATTTGAACCACAGACCTTCCGCTTGCCGGCAAAATTGGGTAAAAGGTAGGTACGGTGGGTCCCTAACAGATGCAGGCAGTTCTTCAGCACGACTGAGTTCCAAGTCACTGAGACAGCCGACTAGTCAATGATGGCGGTCGGTTACCACAGCACCTCCCCTCTGCTGAACACCGTATATCCACAACTCTTACCCCTGAATCTACCACATCGAATAAAGTTACTTAGGTTTCTCGCACGAGTCATTATGTATTCGGAGAGGCACTGTGTTCACAAAACACACACATCTGTATGTTTCATTCTCATGACTTTCTCTACTTACTCTCCCACTAATTATTCCTGCAGAAACCTATTAAAGAAGAAGCTTGATGAAGTGCGCAAGCGTGAACGAGGACATTCGCCTACCAATCCGGGAACCCGTAACAAAGGTGCCATTCCGCCACTGAGGTGCAGGTTGAGGGCGCAAAGAATCATCTCCCTTCAACATCCGCCGGAAATGAAGCGTTTCCAGTATTAAAGAACCAGAAAGAATTAAAACCCTTGCGATTAGTGACAAGACCCCCTTGCCATTTATGTTCTATATCTCAGAGCAAGAGTGGCTCCACACACATATATAGATCGCAGCTTGTTTCTTTCCTTACTTCACATCTATCGATCACTCATGTGTTACAGTCACATCGTTTTCTCTACTCACTCTTGCAGCAACAACATAGGCACAAACTGACCACTGTCCTCTATTTCCTTATTACTTTCTCTACTGGTAAGTAAGGAAGTATTGTATTCCACCCAAAAATTCCATGTCGAGATTTCAACAGAAATATGTTTTGAGGCCCCCTGAATCCAAAAAATCTGTGGACAGCATAATTAAAAAACGAAAACTCGGTTAAAAACCAAAATTGATATTTAAGTTTAATGTCTTTCAAGGTTGCAACACGAAGATTTTGAAGAAAATAGCCACACCCTAAACTACCCTTTACATCAAAAATTTTTCGAAAATATTGATTTTCTTGAAAATGGCTCTAACGATTTTGATTAAAATGTCATATGTTTGAGACATTTGTATGACAAATGAAATGTATATCTTGAATTTTCTGGCTATAGCCCCTGTAGTCGTATTTACTCTGGACGACTTTTGCATAACTGGTAAACCGTTAGAGATAGACCAAATCATACTATACAAAAAATGTAGATCTTGCTAAAATACATAATTTATGTCTCAATAAATTTTCTTGTAGGGTGAACCATTTCGGAGATATTCCTTGTTATGTGTGTGAGTTTCGCAAAACTTAGAACTTTCGCGAAATGGATCATCGTTGTTCATTTTTTATATGTTAAGTGTGCAAAGACAACAGAATCCCAAAGCTTTAAAACATTTCACTATCGCACAAAGCCTACTGTATTCCCATATTCCCCTTGTACCTACAAGGAAATAAGCAATAAGATAATTTGTACAAATGTTTATCTCAACTAACACGAAGAAGATATAGGAATAAGAGTTTGTAAGAATGGTTAGTACAAGAGTAGAGAAAGTCATGTGAGTGTAACACATCAGATTTGTTTTATTATAACATTAAATTCACCCCGTCATTCACATTTCCACAGCCAGTGGAATAATAGTCCAGCCGGGACTGGAACCCGGTACCTCAGCATTTGAAGGTTAGGATGCTGTTCGCTAAATCATTTTTTGTTTCCTTGGTCAGGACATAAAAAACGAATGACAAACTCCTATTTGGGGAAAGTATAGACATTGCAAAATTCAAATTCTAACAAGAATATCTCGGAAATAGTTTGTCTCACAGAAAACGTTATTTAACGTAAATATGTTTGAAAAATTTGAATAAGAACTATACGTAAGTTTAGTGAGAATGGAGGAAGCTTTTTGTCCGTAACGTATTGATGGTGCTTCACGTCTCTTGTGCCACTATTGCAGTGAGGTCGGGGATTACGCTTGGGTTTGCTTTTGCGGCTTTCTCCCTCAGCTTCTTCTTCTCCTCCTTCTCGATTTTTGCTCGCTCTCTCTTTACCGTTTTAAGGTTAACTTAAGAACTGCTGTGATGTACAGGCTGCGGAAATGTGTGGAAGATATCAGAAATCTGCTTCTTTCTCACTTGTAGTGCAAGGGAACAAGGATGCCACAATCTCTTCCTGCTACTGCAACTGCAACTAGCTGGGACTCAGTCCTTTCATAGGTCATGACTTCACCTGCACAAACATCAAACCACTTAATATACAAACAATATTGTTGTTGTTAGCTAATGCTGGATTTCTGACAATGAAGTCATTAATCCTCTTGCTCTCCAATATTTTTCACTGATGGATGGGAAGGGCGCTGGAAGTGGCCGGGCATATTTGAAGGTGGTCTTGGTCCATTTCCTCTTGCAGATCACATAGAGGACAGAGTGGTGAAGAATATATCCCAATTCTGTTTAAATGTTTTGCCAGACAATCATGTCCCGTAATCAACCTGAAGGTTGCAACTGCTGTTTTTCGAGGATACTCAGCAATTACTGTTTGAATGTTTGATAGTTCCCATCTTTTATTCTTTGATTTTTCATAGTAATATTTTGCAATAATTTTTTTGAATTCAGAGTTGACTAATCTTTTAGCTGCATAAAATGGTAGATTAACTACAGATTTTTGTACACTGCTGGTACCCTTTTTTGCAAGAAAATCAGCTTTGTCATTACCAGTCAGTCCACAGTGAGCTGGTATACATTGGAAGACTAGGTGTTTTTGAAGTGCTGTTAGATTGTTGTTGTAGTGTTTAACGCCCGCTTTTACTACTACGGCACCGCAGGCGGTGACACTGATGATACATGGAATGAAGATGGAGCACCGGTGGAATGAGATGGCGGGGGAAACCGGAGCACCCGGAGAAAACCCGCCCTGACGCCGCTTCGTCCACCACGAATACCACATGCGGGTCCCTGGGATCGAACCCGGGCCGCCTAGGTGGTAGTGCTGTTAGATGGGTAAGGCTTTTCCAACATTCTATAATTGTTTGGTTTTTTGGTGACAACTTGGAAGTAATTGCTATAATTGCTGCCCTGGAATCTGACAGAATAACTGCTTGATTAAAATGTGAAATTCTGTACAAAAGATTTTGTAGGGACATTCGAATTGCTTCAATTTCTCCATCAAAGTCCGTAGTTGCATAACTTAAAGATTTGTAATATGAAAAGAGGTGACATGTGACTCTAGCCCCTGCTCCATCTTGGTTTGATATTGTGACTTTTGGTGGGTTGTGAAGTAAAGGAGACAGATGTAGTCTAGATAAAGAAACACTTTTATTTCCGTAAACAGTAACTTTGTACACTCGTTGCAACAGTAAGAAAGTCTTTTTCCATTCACCAACAGCACGGCTCCGAACTAGTAACACAACAACTGTCCCTTCTCCGTCGGCACGACTCCTCAACGCTTCACATACGTCTCTTCTTTCCGTCGGCACGACTACTCAACGCTTCACATACGTCTGACTGACTCTTCTGTCGCACTTTGCCGCTATTTATATCTCCCAGGCACTATTCTGGAAAGTTCAGTTATTGCGGTGAAATACAAAGCAGAAGATTCTCGAAGTCTCTATCCTTTTCTCTCTTTCGGCAAGCGCCCCAACAATGCGGCCATTCTCTGTCTCCTTCCTTCGGCTCCTTTGCGGTAGTGCCCGCAATAATGCGATGGGTGACACTGCTGTTGTCGGCAATTAGATGCGGCGGGCGCGGTGACACTATCAATGATCCATCAGTATAAATATGGAGCCATTCGTGTTCTGGAAATCTAGTATGGATTGTCTCTAATATCAATAATTTTAGAACACTAGTTGGAGTATCACTTTTCTTAACCTCTTCTGTCAGGTGTAAATAATATGTGATGTCTAATGTATGTGTTGGATTGACTTTAGATATGAAGTTTTCCTTTGAATTAGGAAGGTATACATTCTTCTTGATGTCTTGAATTTTGGAAAGAAAGCTCTCCTGAGTCTTCAGTGTATGTCTAAAATTTATCTTGTGCCATGTATTGAATGGGAGTCTGATCAACTTTTCGTGTTGAATAAGAGCTGCTTTTTCTATTTCATATTCAATGGGGCATTGGTTGGTTAGAATTTCCATAGCTGCTATTGGTGTGGTCTTGATAGCACCTGTAATTAATCTCAGACTTTGGTTTTGAAAGATTTGAATCTTTTTTTTTTTTTTTTTTTTTTTTTTTTGCTGTTACAAGAACTTCGCTGCAGTAAGTAAATAATGGCTTTATTTATACATTGTATGTTGTGTTAAGAGTTGCTCTGGAACATCCCCACTTCATTCCTGTTAGATCTCACTAAAATACACAATTTATGTCTAAATCTATCTCTTCAAATGCGAGATTGTTATTCATTTTGTATGTTAGCCGTGCAAAAGAACGGCATCTCAACGCGTTATAAGATTTGACTATCGCTCAAAGACTACTGTATTATAACATTCTGCTTGTACCTACAGGGAAATAGCAATAAGATAATTTGTACAAATGTTTATCTTAACTAACACGAAGAAGATAAAGGAATAAGAGTTTGTAAGAATGGTTAGTACAAGAGTAGAGAAGGTCATGTGAGTGCAACACGTCAACATCTTTTCGGTAGTTTTCCCGGGTTACTAGGTGAACGCTCGAAAGGATAGCTGCATCCCCAGACTTTCAATTCATTTCACTTCTGTTTTCAACCGTTCGGTTCTTGAACTGTTGACACCCTTCGGACGCTGCATGGCAAGGTAACAGGAATGTGCCCACTTCCAGCGGCAGGTGGCAGTGACGGTTTAGGAGCCTCAGTTAGCCAGACGCTGCACTCTTGATCCCAACGTCACGGTTCAAACCTAAACCAATGACATTTAATTATTCTGATAAATGACACAATCAGCCGGTAGTTTTCTATCACTTTATTATCTTATAACATTTTATCACAAATACATAGTTTTCTTCACGTCATTGACAAAGCGTTTTATGATATTACAACTCACAACTGTTTACTGCTCATAACCTTGGCTCACTCCTTTCAGTGTCTTTCTTCACTTTCTCTGTCTCTCTCTCTCTCATACACTAATTACACAAATACACAGTTCTCTTTTACTGATGTTAACACAGTCTACAGTCTTTCATGATATTACAACTCACAACTGTTTACTTCTCATAACCTTCACTCACTCCTTTCACTGTCTTTCTTCACTTTCTCTGTCTCTCTCATACATTAATTACACAAATACACAGCTCTCTTTTACTGATGTTAACACAGTCTACAGCCTTTCATGATATTACAACTCACAACTGTTTACTTCTCATAACCTTGACTCACTCCTTTCACTGTCTTTCTTCACTTTCTCTGTCTCTCTCTCATACACTAATTACACAAATACACAGTTCTCTTTTACTGATGTTAACACAGTCTACAGTCTTTCATGATATTACAACTCACAACTGTTTTCTTCTTATAACCTTGACTCATTCCTTTCACTGTCTTTCTTCACTTTCTCTATCCCTCATACATTAACTACGTCGTTAAAATCACTCGATGCTCGTTAAATCTTTTTAGGAGGCTCCGGCACACGCACAGCTATCTTGCACTCACTGTAACTGCAACTGTGCTGTTTTCTCGCCTCCTTATATAGCGGGGATGACGTCACACGGATTGTTGTCGAGTTGCACAAACACGTCGTGATGGGGTAGCAGTTGGGAACAGTGTCGCGATGCAACCTCGCCTTGAGCGCCTGTGTTTGCTCGCCGTTCTAGTATGTGCTATGAAGAGTTTAACCCCTACAGTTCTTTGTTGTGCGCCGAGCCCTGCATCACACTGTAATGTAATATATACCGTACATAAATATGTTGTTTTAACAGTGATATTGTGCATACAGGATACAAGAACCACGTAAGTCGTGTTCATTCAAGAATAATATACAGAACATGACGTTTGGAAAATATGAAATTGTTTTATATACGCAAAAGTAGTAATAATAACATAAGTGAGTATCCAGAAATATTGGTATCGTGAGATGGGTGTTTGAATGTGATTTACGTTTGAATATATGAGTTAGTAAGGGGTTTCATAGTTGAGGAAGTGTATTTGTGGGAGATACGTACATAGCAGGAAAATCGGATTATGGATGTGTCTGTCCTGTAAGAGACTGGAGAATAAAAGATCCTTCTGTCTGTATATCTGTCTCCATCTCGTGTTCCCCAACGTCGGATAGAGGACTGACATTCTAATGGACAATGGACTTACTTCTTGGCTTACCCACGTCTGTCTTCTTCTCTTGTAAAATGACCGGATATAAAAGCTGCAAGTTTCCATAGCAACTAATAAGACAAGCATCCCGCCCCTGGGCCGCATTTGAATACTGCACATGGAGTTGTGCCTGGCCACACAGCATACATACATGCATACGTGTATGATTGTAATGTATCTATAGCAGCTCGACAATGGATGTGTTGCATAGGCTGCCAATTTTCCATAGTTAAGTCTAGTTGACGAAGTGCTTGCCGAGGAGCATGTTTGGAAAAACAATCCGCCATGAATTAGTATTGTTGGCGCCAAGCGTCTTGCCCTGTATTGTTCGTGTGTGCGTGTTTTACAGTTATAGGTGCTGTTAGTGTATTACGATATTCAGTGTTATCCAAAGTGTTGCCGAAGCTGAATAGACCCACCAAGTGCTGTGGGGTTTACTAAACAACTTCACAAGGTATCGCAGCAAGATGCTCAAATAGCAAGTTCGGTATTTGCGTGTGGACCTCCAATGGTAACTTGGGTGGGATACAATGCTCCCCTTGCACAAGTAGCTCTCCCTTTCAAAATGCTTCTTCAATAAATCTACACGACAGTTAGATTTTTCAAATATGTTTATTTTGAGGTTTGGTCTTGGCAGAGTCAAACTTAACAAGCCGTTTATCAAATCTCTGTATAAAACGAAGGCGTTGTTCTGAAGGAACTGAAAGTGTCGTTTCTTTAAGAAGTAATTACATATATATACCTACATCTCACATTGTGTCAATAAAACAAATAATGTTAAAAAGGCCGTTTAGGTTAGGTAAGTGAAGAAGTGATGTTATTGCAGCAGTCGATGTTGCCAACATGCCGATCCCCGGCCATGTTGAAGTAACTGGTAAAATGACGTCATCACAAATCTAAGCTTAAATACGAGTAAATAGTGGTTAACAATATGCTAGCTTTATCTCTTTGCAAGCAGTAAGCCAGGATTTCTCAAAATGTTAATATATAAACGTAATAAACATTCCAAAGAAACTGTGTACATTAATAAAATTATTTAAACTCGTCGAGAAATAGATTTAAAATGTATTAGATTAGTAGTACAAACTGTCAGCTGGCTATTGAGTTTACTAGGCAGCTTGTGACGTCATAGTGTCCAGTTTTCAACAGATCCAGCTGCAATTTCTGGAAGGCACGTAAACGAAACATTACGTAGGTAGGTATATTGGGATAGTTGTGTGTTACTAACAACTTTCCCCAGCAATAAGTGTGATAGATATCGTACATCCAACACATAACACTGCTCAGCTTGTAACATACGAGTATAAAGCAAAACCTGCCTATTCATTACATAACACGCAATATAGGCACCTACATATTCACTTCCTCTACTACATACAGCAACTATTCTATTACACACAATTAACTATCGAGAAGTCATTAGAAATGCATGTTTTAGGACCTCTTGGATCCATAAAAAAGAATTTTCTAGTGAAAAGATTGTAACACGTGCACCTTCGTTTATTAACAGCTTAACTCAAAAGGAAAAGTTGTTCAAAGACTAAACTTGCCATTTACCTTCAGCGTCTTCCAACCTTTATATGGAAGATATTCAGAAAATGGCTCTAATGATTTTTACTAGCCTACCATATGTTTGAGATATTTTCATGACAAATAATACAAACTTTTCCAGTGCGATTTTCCTTGTCATTTCACTTTTCTTGGTCACGTAATAAAATACGTTTAAATCAGCCTGTTCTTTGAGAGTCGAACACAGGAGTCTCTTATATCTCGCAGAACTAGTACGTCACAAATGTGCTTGCACAGCCGGTTCAGCAACTCACTCACAAGAATGCTCGTTTGTATAGCAGCTGAAATCTTCCTCAGAATGTTCGACAGCTGCAGAGAGGTGAAACTTCCAGAAGAAAGCGCCTCTGGTGTTTATGTTGGACAAGAGGATTTATCTCCCGGGCAGTCGATCACTTGAGTGATTCCCCATGTCAGCCGGGAATCGAACCCTGGATCTGTGCACTGAGAAGCCGCAGAGCTACATGAATCAGCCGATATTTTTAATTCCTATGTCCTTTTGTCCTCTGCAGAACAAAAGGAAGCGAGGAAGGTGGATAGAGTTAATCTTCTTAAGATACGCTTTGTAAAAGAATGTGCAATTAAATCACTTTTAATGGTGTCTCGTAGAGATAAAAGCTGTTTTCTGCATGCTTTATAATATTCTTCAGCCAGAGATTTAAAACTTACAACCTTTAACCTCCCCTCTCTCATTTTTCGTGGAAAGGAGCCAAGGGTAGGTAGGTATATACATAAGACATTCTTTCTGTTCCTTTCCTTCATAAAGCCAGGGGGTTGGATAATGAGGGTAATCCGATTTTTCCAATTAAAAAGGACAAAACTTAGCGACAGCCCTTATATATATTTTTTTACTTCATCTGTGCTCCTTGAAGGAAGATATTAAATTGAGCAGATATCCGTCTTTAATGAAGTAGAAAAACGCGAGTATGTTTAATCCTGGCTGTGCCTTTGAGAAGTAACTCAACTTGCTTTGTCAACTCCTGGTTTAAGCTTCTACATGCCTACTCCTTGATATTGTTATTTTGAAGGGAGACTGCTGCAGGATCTCCAACTTCCGCACAGGCAGGTACAATAAAACCTAATCACTCTCGGGTCTGCTCCTAAGATCGCGGGTTCAAACCCAACGGATGGCGACCAATTATTTCGGGCATAAAATCTTTACGATGGCTTTCTTTGCAAGGGAAGTAAAGTCGGTGCCCACATGTCGTGGATTTACGATATGTAAAACAATCTCCAGACTGATAAAGACATCTCTGAACAAAATTAAGTGATCTTTCATTTCTCTGAGCTAACAAAAACATAGCAACAGCATTACCAACATCACATTTTAGCATTTAGTTATGAGGTAAGATTGACATTACTGTGGATGGTTGTCTCTCGCGTTAATTTAACGTTAGGTATACATAACTTTTATGTTTTTCTTAGCTAGCACGTGTACCAACAGCATTTAGTTATGAGGTAAGATTGACATTACTGTGGATGGTTGTCTCTCGCGTTAATTTAGCGTTAGGTATACATAACTTTTATGTTTTTCTTAGCTAGCACGTGTACCAACAGCATTTAGTTGTGAGGTAAGATTGACATTACTGTGGATGGTTGTCTCTCGCGTTAATTTAACGTTACACATAACTTTTATGTTTTTCTTAGCTAGCACGTGTACCAACAGCATTTAGTTGTGAGGTAAGATTGACATTACTGTGGATGGTTGTCTCTCGCGTTAATTTAACGTTACACATAACTTTTATGTTTTTCTTAGCTAGCACGTGTACCAACAGCATTTAGTTATGAGGTAAGATTGACATTACTGTGGATGGTTGTCTCTCGCGTTAATTTAGCGTTAGGTATACATAACTTTTATGTTTTTCTTAGCTAGCACGTGTACCAACAGCATTTAGTTGTGAGGTAAGATTGACATTACTGTGGATGGTTGTCTCTCGCGTTAATTTAACGTTACACATAACTTTTATGTTTTTCTTAGCTAGCACGTGTACCAACAGCATTTAGTTATGAGGTAAGATTGACATTACTGTGGATGGTTGTCTCTCGCGTTAATTTAGCGTTAGGTATACATAACTTTTATGTTTTTCTTAGCTAGCACGTGTACCAACAGCATTTAGTTGTGAGGTAAGATTGACATTACTGTGGATGGTTGTCTCTCGCGTTAATTTAACGTTACACATAACTTTTATGTTTTTCTTAGCTAGCACGTGTACCAACAGCATTTAGTTGTGAGGTAAGATTGACATTACTGTGGATGGTTGTCTCTCGCGTTAATTTAACGTTACACATAACTTTTATGTTTTTCTTAGCTAGCACGTGTACCAACAGCATTTAGTTATGAGGTAAGATTGACATTACTGTGGATGGTTGTCTCTCGCGTTAATTTAACGTTATACATAACTTTTATGTTTTTCTTAGCTAGCACGTGTACCAACAGCATTTAGTTGTGAGGTAAGATTGACATTACTGTGGATGGTTGTCTCTCGCGTTAATTTAACGTTACACATAACTTTTATGTTTTTCTTAGCTAGCACGTGTACCAACAGCATTTAGTTGTGAGGGAAGATTGACATTACTGTGGGTGGTTGTCTCTCGCGTTAATTTAACGTTAGGTATACATAACTTTTATGTTTTTCTTAGCTAGCACGTGTACCAACAGCATTTAGTTGTGAGGTAAGATTGACATTACTGTGGATGGTTGTCTCTCGCGTTAATTTAACGTTACACATAACTTTTATGTTTTTCTTAGCTAGCACGTGTACCAACAGCATTTAGTTGTGAGGTAAGATTGACATTACTGTGGATGGTTGTCTCTCGCCTTAATTTAACGTTATACATAACTTTTATGTTTTTCTTAGCTAGCACGTGTACCAACAGCATTTAGTTGTGAGGTAAGATTGACATTACTGTGGATGGTTGTCTCTCGCGTTAATTTAACGTTAGGTATACATAACTTTTATGTTTTTCTTAGCTAGCACGTGTACCAACAGCATTTAGTTGTGAGGTAAGATTGACATTACTGTGGATGGTTGTCTCTCGCCTTAATTTAACGTTACACATAACTTTTATGTTTTTCTTAGCTAGCACGTGCACCAACAGCATTTAGTTGTGAGGGAAGATTGACATTACTGTGGATGGTTGTCTCTCGCCTTAATTTAACGTTATACATAACTTTTATGTTTTTCTTAGCTAGCACGTGTACCAACAGCATTTAGTTGTGAGGTAAGATTGACATTACTGTGAATGGTTGTCTCTCGCCTTAATTTAACGTTAGGTATACATAACTTTTATGTTTTTCTTAGCTAGCACGTGTACCAACAGCATTTAGTTATGAGGTAAGATTGACATTACTGTGGATGGTTGTCTCTCGCGTTAATTTAACGTTAGGTATACATAACTTTTATGTTTTTCTTAGCTAGCACGTGTACCAACAGCATTTAGTTGTGAGGTAAGATTGACATTACTGTGGATGGTTGTCTCTCGCCTTAATTTAACGTTACACATAACTTTTATGTTTTTCTTAGCTAGCACGTGTACCAACAGCATTTAGTTGTGAGGTAAGATTGACATTACTGTGGATGGTTGTCTCTCGCGTTAATTTAACGTTATACATAACTTTTATGTTTTTCTTAGCTAGCACGTGTACCAACAGCATTTAGTTGTGAGGTAAGATTGACATTACTGTGGATGGTTGTCTCTCGCGTTAATTTAACGTTACACATAACTTTTATGTTTTTCTTAGCTAGCACGTGTACCAACAGCATTTAGTTGTGAGGTAAGATTGACATTACTGTGGATGGTTGTCTCTCGCCTTAATTTAACGTTAGGTATACATAACTTTTATGTTTTTCTTAGCTAGCACGTGTACCAACAGCATTTAGTTATGAGGTAAGATTGACATTACTGTGGATGGTTGTCTCTCACGTTAATTTAACGTTAGGTATACATAACTTTTATGTTTTTCTTAGCTAGCACGTGTACCAACAGCATTTAGTTGTGAGGTAAGATTGACATTATTGTGAATGGTTGTCTCTCGCCTTAATTTAACGTTACACATAACTTTTATGTTTTTCTTAGCTAGCACGTGTACCAACAGCATTTAGTTGTGAGGTAAGATTGACATTATTGTGAATGGTTGTCTCTCGCCTTAATTTAACGTTACACATAACTTTTATGTTTTTCTTATCTAGCACGTGTACCAACAGCATTTAGTTGTGAGGTAAGATTGACATTACTGTGGATGGTTGTCTCTCGCGTTAATTTAACGTTACACATAACTTTTATGTTTTTCTTAGCTAGCACGTGTACCAACAGCATTTAGTTGTGAGGTAAGATTGACATTACTGTGGATGGTTGTCTCTCGCGTTAATTTAACGTTACACATAACTTTTATGTTTTTCTTAGCTAGCACGTGTACCAACAGCATTTAGTTGTGAGGTAAGATTGACATTACTGTGGATGGTTGTCTCTCGCCTTAATTTAACGTTACACATAACTTTTATGTTTTTCTTAGCTAGCACGTGTACCAACAGCATTTAGTTGTGAGGTAAGATTGACATTACTGTGGATGGTTGTCTCTCGCGTTAATTTAACGTTATACATAACTTTTATGTTTTTCTTAGCTAGCACGTGTACCAACAGCATTTAGTTGTGAGGTAAGATTGACATTACTGTGGATGGTTGTCTCTCGCGTTAATTTAACGTTATACATAACTTTTATGTTTTTCTTAGCTAGCACGTGTACCAACAGCATTTAGTTGTGAGGTAAGATTGACATTACTGTGGATGGTTGTCTCTCGCGTTAATTTAACGTTACACATAACTTTTATGTTTTTCTTAGCTAGCACGTGTACCAACAGCATTTAGTTATGAGGTAAGATTGACATTACTGTGGATGGTTGTCTCTCGCGTTAATTTAACGTTACACATAACTTTTATGTTTTTCTTAGCTAGCACGTGTACCAACAGCATTTAGTTGTGAGGTAAGATTGACATTACTGTGGATGGTTGTCTCTCGCGTTAATTTAACGTTACACATAACTTTTATGTTTTTCTTAGCTAGCACGTGTACCAACAGCATTTAGTTATGAGGTAAGATTGACATTACTGTGGATGGTTGTCTCTCGCGTTAATTTAACGTTACACATAACTTTTATGTTTTTCTTAGCTAGCACGTGTACCAACAGCATTTAGTTGTGAGGGAAGATTGACATTACTGTGGATGGTTGTCTCTCGCCTTAATTTAACGTTATACATAACTTTTATGTTTTTCTTAGCTAGCACGTGTACCAACAGCATTTAGTTGTGAGGTAAGATTGACATTACTGTGGATGGTTGTCTCTCGCGTTAATTTAACGTTATACATAACTTTTATGTTTTTCTTAGCTAGCACGTGTACCAACAGCATTTAGTTGTGAGGTAAGATTGACATTACTGTGGATGGTTGTCTCTCGCGTTAATTTAACGTTACACATAACTTTTATGTTTTTCTTAGCTAGCACGTGTACCAACAGCATTTAGTTATGAGGTAAGATTGACATTACTGTGGATGGTTGTCTCTCGCGTTAATTTAACGTTACACATAACTTTTATGTTTTTCTTAGCTAGCACGTGTACCAACAGCATTTAGTTGTGAGGGAAGATTGACATTACTGTGGATGGTTGTCTCTCGCCTTAATTTAACGTTACACATAACTTTTATGTTTTTCTTAGCTAGCACGTGTACCAACAGCATTTAGTTATGAGGTAAGATTGACATTACTGTGGATGGTTGTCTCTCGCGTTAATTTAACGTTATACATAACTTTTATGTTTTTCTTAGCTAGCACGTGTACCAACAGCATTTAGTTATGAGGTAAGATTGACATTACTGTGGATGGTTGTCTCTCGCGTTAATTTAACGTTACACATAACTTTTATGTTTTTCTTAGCTAGCACGTGTACCAACAGCATTTAGTTATGAGGTAAGATTGACATTACTGTGGATGGTTGTCTCTCGCGTTAATTTAACGTTACACATAACTTTTATGTTTTTCTTAGCTAGCACGTGTACCAACAGCATTTAGTTATGAGGTAAGATTGACATTACTGTGGATGGTTGTCTCTCGCGTTAATTTAACGTTACACATAACTTTTATGTTTTTCTTAGCTAGCACGTGTACCAACAGCATTTAGTTATGAGGTAAGATTGACATTACTGTGGATGGTTGTCTCTCGCGTTAATTTAACGTTACACATAACTTTAGGTTTTTCTTAGCTAGCACGTGTACCAACAGCATTTAGTTGTGAGGGAAGATTGACATTACTGTGGATGGTTGTCTCTCGCCTTAATTTAACGTTACACATAACTTTTATGTTTTTCTTAGCTAGCACGTGTACCAACAGCATTTAGTTATGAGGTAAGATTGACATTACTGTGGATGGTTGTCTCTCGCGTTAATTTAACGTTATACATAACTTTTATGTTTTTCTTAGCTAGCACGTGTACCAACAGCATTTAGTTGTGAGGTAAGATTGACATTACTGTGGATGGTTGTCTCTCGCGTTAATTTAACGTTATACATAACTTTTATGTTTTTCTTAGCTAGCACGTGTACCAACAGCATTTAGTTGTGAGGTAAGATTGACATTACTGTGGATGGTTGTCTCTCGCGTTAATTTAACGTTACACATAACTTTTATGTTTTTCTTAGCTAGCACGTGTACCAACAGCATTTAGTTATGAGGTAAGATTGACATTACTGTGGATGGTTGTCTCTCGCGTTAATTTAACGTTACACATAACTTTTATGTTTTTCTTAGCTAGCACGTGTACCAACAGCATTTAGTTGTGAGGGAAGATTGACATTACTGTGGATGGTTGTCTCTCGCCTTAATTTAACGTTATACATAACTTTTATGTTTTTCTTAGCTAGCACGTGTACCAACAGCATTTAGTTGTGAGGTAAGATTGACATTACTGTGGATGGTTGTCTCTCGCGTTAATTTAACGTTACACATAACTTTTATGTTTTTCTTAGCTAGCACGTGTACCAACAGCATTTAGTTATGAGGTAAGATTGACATTACTGTGGATGGTTGTCTCTCGCGTTAATTTAACGTTACACATAACTTTTATGTTTTTCTTAGCTAGCACGTGTACCAACAGCATTTAGTTGTGAGGGAAGATTGACATTACTGTGGATGGTTGTCTCTCGCCTTAATTTAACGTTATACATAACTTTTATGTTTTTCTTAGCTAGCACGTGTACCAACAGCATTTAGTTGTGAGGTAAGATTGACATTACTGTGGATGGTTGTCTCTCGCGTTAATTTAACGTTATACATAACTTTTATGTTTTTCTTAGCTAGCACGTGTACCAACAGCATTTAGTTGTGAGGTAAGATTGACATTACTGTGGATGGTTGTCTCTCGCGTTAATTTAACGTTACACATAACTTTTATGTTTTTCTTAGCTAGCACGTGTACCAACAGCATTTAGTTATGAGGTAAGATTGACATTACTGTGGATGGTTGTCTCTCGCGTTAATTTAACGTTACACATAACTTTTATGTTTTTCTTAGCTAGCACGTGTACCAACAGCATTTAGTTGTGAGGGAAGATTGACATTACTGTGGATGGTTGTCTCTCGCCTTAATTTAACGTTACACATAACTTTTATGTTTTTCTTAGCTAGCACGTGTACCAACAGCATTTAGTTGTGAGGTAAGATTGACATTACTGTGGATGGTTGTCTCTCGCGTTAATTTAACGTTAGGTATACATAACTTTTATGTTTTTCTTAGCTAGCACGTGTACCAACAGCATTTAGTTATGAGGTAAGATTGACATTACTGTGGATGGTTGTCTCTCGCGTTAATTTAACGTTAGGTATACATAACTTTTATGTTTTTCTTAGCTAGCACGTGTACCAACAGCATTTAGTTGTGAGGTAAGATTGACATTACTGTGGATGGTTGTCTCTCGCGTTAATTTAACGTTAGGTATACATAACTTTTATGTTTTTCTTAGCTAGCACGTGTACCAACAGCATTTAGTTGTGAGGGAAGATTGACATTACTGTGGATGGTTGTCTCTCGCGTTAATTTAACGTTATACATAACTTTTATGTTTTTCTTAGCTAGCACGTGTACCAACAGCATTTAGTTGTGAGGGAAGATTGACATTACTGTGGATGGTTGTCTCTCGCGTTAATTTAACGTTATACATAACTTTTATGTTTTTCTTAGCTAGCACGTGTACCAACAGCATTTAGTTGTGAGGGAAGATTGACATTACTGTGGATGGTTGTCTCTCGCGTTAATTTAACGTTACACATAACTTTTATGTTTTTCTTAGCTAGCACGTGTACCAACAGCATTTAGTTGTGAGGGAAGATTGACATTACTGTGGATGGTTGTCTCTCGCGTTAATTTAACGTTACACATAACTTTTATGTTTTTCTTAGCTAGCACGTGTACCAACAGCATTTAGTTGTGAGGTAAGATTGACATTACTGTGGATGGTTGTCTCTCGCCTTAATTTAACGTTAGGTATACATAACTTTTATGTTTTTCTTAGCTAGCACGTGTACCAACAGCATTTAGTTGTGAGGTAAGATTGACATTATTGTGAATGGTTGTCTCTCGCCTTAATTTAACGTTACACATAACTTTTATGTTTTTCTTATCTAGCACGTGTACCAACAGCATTTAGTTGTGAGGTAAGATTGACATTACTGTGGATGGTTGTCTCTCGCGTTAATTTAACGTTACACATAACTTTTATGTTTTTCTTAGCTAGCACGTGTACCAACAGCATTTAGTTGTGAGGTAAGATTGACATTACTGTGGATGGTTGTCTCTCGCCTTAATTTAACGTTACACATAACTTTTATGTTTTTCTTAGCTAGCACGTGTACCAACAGCATTTAGTTGTGAGGGAAGATTGACATTACTGTGGATGGTTGTCTCTCGCCTTAATTTAACGTTAGGTATACATAACTTTTATGTTTTTCTTAGCTAGCACGTGTACCAACAGCATTTAGTTGTGAGGTAAGATTGACATTACTGTGGATGGTTGTCTCTCGCCTTAATTTAACGTTAGGTATACATAACTTTTATGTTTTTCTTAGCTAGCACGTGTACCAACAGCATTTAGTTGTGAGGTAAGATTGACATTACTGTGGATGGTTGTCTCTCGCCTTAATTTAACGTTACACATAACTTTTATGTTTTTCTTAGCTAGCACGTGTACCAACAGCATTTAGTTGTGAGGTAAGATTGACATTACTGTGGATGGTTGTCTCTCGCGTTAATTTAACGTTAGGTATACATAACTTTTATGTTTTTCTTAGCTAGCACGTGTACCAACAGCATTTAGTTGTGAGGTAAGATTGACATTACTGTGGATGGTTGTCTCTCGCCTTAATTTAACGTTACACATAACTTTTATGTTTTTCTTAGCTAGCACGTGTACCAACAGCATTTAGTTGTGAGGTAAGATTGACATTACTGTGGATGGTTGTCTCTCGCGTTAATTTAACGTTAGGTATACATAACTTTTATGTTTTTCTTAGCTAGCACGTGTACCAACAGCATTTAGTTGTGAGGTAAGATTGACATTACTGTGGATGGTTGTCTCTCGCCTTAATTTAACGTTACACATAACTTTTATGTTTTTCTTAGCTAGCACGTGTACCAACAGCATTTAGTTGTGAGGTAAGATTGACATTACTGTGGATGGTTGTCTCTCGCGTTAATTTAACGTTAGGTATACATAACTTTTATGTTTTTCTTAGCTAGCACGTGTACCAACAGCATTTAGTTGTGAGGTAAGATTGACATTACTGTGGATGGTTGTCTCTCGCCTTAATTTAACGTTACACATAACTTTTATGTTTTTCTTAGCTAGCACGTGTACCAACAGCATTTAGTTGTGAGGTAAGATTGACATTACTGTGGATGGTTGTCTCTCGCGTTAATTTAACGTTAGGTATACATAACTTTTATGTTTTTCTTAGCTAGCACGTGTACCAACAGCATTTAGTTGTGAGGTAAGATTGACATTACTGTGGATGGTTGTCTCTCGCCTTAATTTAACGTTACACATAACTTTTATGTTTTTCTTAGCTAGCACGTGTACCAACAGCATTTAGTTGTGAGGTAAGATTGACATTACTGTGGATGGTTGTCTCTCGCCTTAATTTAACGTTATACATAACTTTTATGTTTTTCTTAGCTAGCACGTGTACCAACAGCATTTAGTTGTGAGGGAAGATTGACATTACTGTGGATGGTTGTCTCTCGCCTTAATTTAACGTTATACATAACTTTTATGTTTTTCTTAGCTAGCACGTGTACCAACAGCATTTAGTTGTGAGGTAAGATTGACATTACTGTGGATGGTTGTCTCTCACGTTAATTTAACGTTAGGTATACATAACTTTTATGTTTTTCTTAGCTAGCACGTGTACCAACAGCATTTAGTTGTGAGGTAAGATTGACATTACTGTGGATGGTTGTCTCTCGCGTTAATTTAACGTTACACATAACTTTTATGTTTTTCTTAGCTAGCACGTGTACCAACAGCATTTAGTTGTGAGGTAAGATTGACATTAGTGTGGATGGTTGTCTCTCACGTTAATTTAACGTTAGGTATACATAACTTTTATGTTTTTCTTAGCTAGCACGTGTACCAACAGCATTTAGTTGTGAGGTAAGATTGACATTAGTGTGGATGGTTGTCTCTCGCGTTAATTTAACGTTACACATAACTTTTATGTTTTTCTTAGCTAGCACGTGTACCAACAGCATTTAGTTGTGAGGTAAGATTGACATTACTGTGGATGGTTGTCTCTCACGTTAATTTAACGTTAGGTATACATAACTTTTATGTTTTTCTTATCTAGCACGTGTACCAACAGCATTTAGTTATGAGGTAAGATTGACATTAGTGTGGATGGTTGTCTCTCACGTTAATTTAACGTTACACATAACTTTTATGTTTTTCTTATCTAGCACGTGTACCAACAGCATTTAGTTATGAGGTAAGATTGACATTAGTGTGGATGGTTGTCTCTCGCGTTAATTTAACGTTACACATAACTTTTATGTTTTTCTTAGCTAGCACGTGTACCAACAGCATTTAGTTGTGAGGTAAGATTGACATTACTGTGGATGGTTGTCTCTCGCCTTAATTTAACGTTATACATAACTTTTATGTTTTTCTTAGCTAGCACGTGTACCAACAGCATTTAGTTGTGAGGTAAGATTGACATTACTGTGGATGGTTGTCTCTCGCGTTAATTTAACGTTACACATAACTTTTATGTTTTTCTTAGCTAGCACGTGTACCAACAGCATTTAGTTGTGAGGTAAGATTGACATTAGTGTGGATGGTTGTCTCTCACGTTAATTTAACGTTACACATAACTTTTATGTTTTTCTTAGCTAGCACGTGTACCAACAGTATTTAGTTGTGAGGTAAGATTGACATTAGTGTGGATGGTTGTCTCTCACGTTAATTTAACGTTAGGTATACATAACTTTTATGTTTTTCTTAGCTAGCACGTGTACCAACAGCATTTAGTTGTGAGGTAAGATTGACATTAGTGTGGATGGTTGTCTCTCGCGTTAATTTAACGTTAGGTATACATAACTTTTATGTTTTTCTTAGCTAGCACGTGTACCAACAGCATTTAGTTGTGAGGTAAGATTGACATTACTGTGGATGGTTGTCTCTCACGTTAATTTAACGTTAGGTATACATAACTTTTATGTTTTTCTTAGCTAGCACAGCATTTAGTTGTGAGGTAAGATTGACATTACTGTGGATGGTTGTCTCTCGCGTTAATTTAACGTTAGGTACACATAACTTTTATGTTTTTCTTAGCTAGCACGTGTACCAACAGCATTTAGTTATGAGGTAAGATTGACATTACTGTGGATGGTTGTCTCTCGCGTTAATTTAACGTTATACATAACTTTTATGTTTTTCTTAGCTAGCACGTGTACCAACAGCATTTAGTTGTGAGGGAAGATTGACATTACTGTGGATGGTTGTCTCTCGCGTTAATTTAACGTTATACATAACTTTTATGTTTTTCTTAGCTAGCACGTGTACCAACAGCATTTAGTTGTGAGGTAAGATTGACATTATTGTGAATGGTTGTCTCTCGCCTTAATTTAACGTTACACATAACTTTTATGTTTTTCTTATCTAGCACGTGTACCAACAGCATTTAGTTGTGAGGTAAGATTGACATTACTGTGGATGGTTGTCTCTCGCGTTAATTTAACGTTACACATAACTTTTATGTTTTTCTTAGCTAGCACGTGTACCAACAGCATTTAGTTGTGAGGTAAGATTGACATTACTGTGGATGGTTGTCTCTCGCCTTAATTTAACGTTACACATAACTTTTATGTTTTTCTTAGCTAGCACGTGTACCAACAGCATTTAGTTGTGAGGTAAGATTGACATTACTGTGGATGGTTGTCTCTCGCGTTAATTTAACGTTAGGTATACATAACTTTTATGTTTTTCTTAGCTAGCACGTGTACCAACAGCATTTAGTTGTGAGGTAAGATTGACATTACTGTGGATGGTTGTCTCTCGCGTTAATTTAACGTTACACATAACTTTTATGTTTTTCTTAGCTAGCACGTGTACCAACAGCATTTAGTTGTGAGGTAAGATTGACATTACTGTGGATGGTTGTCTCTCGCCTTAATTTAACGTTACACATAACTTTTATGTTTTTCTTAGCTAGCACGTGTACCAACAGCATTTAGTTGTGAGGTAAGATTGACATTACTGTGGATGGTTGTCTCTCGCGTTAATTTAACGTTAGGTATACATAACTTTTATGTTTTTCTTAGCTAGCACGTGTACCAACAGCATTTAGTTGTGAGGTAAGATTGACATTACTGTGGATGGTTGTCTCTCGCGTTAATTTAACGTTAGGTATACATAACTTTTATGTTTTTCTTAGCTAGCACGTGTACCAACAGCATTTAGTTGTGAGGTAAGATTGACATTACTGTGGATGGTTGTCTCTCGCCTTAATTTAACGTTAGGTATACATAACTTTTATGTTTTTCTTAGCTAGCACGTGTACCAACAGCATTTAGTTGTGAGGTAAGATTGACATTACTGTGGATGGTTGTCTCTCGCCTTAATTTAACGTTATACATAACTTTTATGTTTTTCTTAGCTAGCACGTGTACCAACAGCATTTAGTTGTGAGGTAAGATTGACATTACTGTGGATGGTTGTCTCTCGCCTTAATTTAACGTTACACATAACTTTTATGTTTTTCTTAGCTAGCACGTGTACCAACAGCATTTAGTTGTGAGGTAAGATTGACATTACTGTGGATGGTTGTCTCTCGCGTTAATTTAACGTTAGGTATACATAACTTTTATGTTTTTCTTAGCTAGCACGTGTACCAACAGCATTTAGTTGTGAGGTAAGATTGACATTACTGTGGATGGTTGTCTCTCGCCTTAATTTAACGTTACACATAACTTTTATGTTTTTCTTAGCTAGCACGTGTACCAACAGCATTTAGTTGTGAGGTAAGATTGACATTACTGTGGATGGTTGTCTCTCGCGTTAATTTAACGTTACACATAACTTTTATGTTTTTCTTAGCTAGCACGTGTACCAACAGCATTTAGTTGTGAGGTAAGATTGACATTACTGTGGATGGTTGTCTCTCGCGTTAATTTAACGTTACACATAACTTTTATGTTTTTCTTAGCTAGCACGTGTACCAACAGCATTTAGTTATGAGGTAAGATTGACATTACTGTGGATGGTTGTCTCTCGCGTTAATTTAACGTTACACATAACTTTTATGTTTTTCTTAGCTAGCACGTGTACCAACAGCATTTAGTTGTGAGGTAAGATTGACATTACTGTGGATGGTTGTCTCTCGCCTTAATTTAACGTTACACATAACTTTTATGTTTTTCTTAGCTAGCACGTGTACCAACAGCATTTAGTTGTGAGGTAAGATTGACATTACTGTGGATGGTTGTCTCTCGCGTTAATTTAACGTTAGGTATACATAACTTTTATGTTTTTCTTAGCTAGCACGTGTACCAACAGCATTTAGTTGTGAGGTAAGATTGACATTACTGTGGATGGTTGTCTCTCGCCTTAATTTAACGTTACACATAACTTTTATGTTTTTCTTAGCTAGCACGTGTACCAACAGCATTTAGTTGTGAGGTAAGATTGACATTACTGTGGATGGTTGTCTCTCGCCTTAATTTAACGTTAGGTATACATAACTTTTATGTTTTTCTTAGCTAGCACGTGTACCAACAGCATTTAGTTGTGAGGTAAGATTGACATTACTGTGGATGGTTGTCTCTCGCCTTAATTTAACGTTACACATAACTTTTATGTTTTTCTTAGCTAGCACGTGTACCAACAGCATTTAGTTGTGAGGTAAGATTGACATTACTGTGGATGGTTGTCTCTCGCGTTAATTTAACGTTAGGTATACATAACTTTTATGTTTTTCTTAGCTAGCACGTGTACCAACAGCATTTAGTTGTGAGGTAAGATTGACATTACTGTGGATGGTTGTCTCTCGCCTTAATTTAACGTTATACATAACTTTTATGTTTTTCTTAGCTAGCACGTGTACCAACAGCATTTAGTTGTGAGGGAAGATTGACATTACTGTGGATGGTTGTCTCTCGCCTTAATTTAACGTTATACATAACTTTTATGTTTTTCTTAGCTAGCACGTGTACCAACAGCATTTAGTTGTGAGGGAAGATTGACATTACTGTGGATGGTTGTCTCTCGCGTTAATTTAACGTTACACATAACTTTTATGTTTTTCTTAGCTAGCACGTGTACCAACAGCATTTAGTTGTGAGGTAAGATTGACATTAGTGTGGATGGTTGTCTCTCGCGTTAATTTAACGTTACACATAACTTTTATGTTTTTCTTAGCTAGCACGTGTACCAACAGCATTTAGTTGTGAGGTAAGATTGACATTACTGTGGATGGTTGTCTCTCACGTTAATTTAACGTTAGGTATACATAACTTTTATGTTTTTCTTAGCTAGCACGTGTACCAACAGCATTTAGTTGTGAGGTAAGATTGACATTACTGTGGATGGTTGTCTCTCGCGTTAATTTAACGTTAGGTATACATAACTTTTATGTTTTTCTTAGCTAGCACGTGTACCAACAGCATTTAGTTGTGAGGTAAGATTGACATTACTGTGGATGGTTGTCTCTCGCCTTAATTTAACGTTACACATAACTTTTATGTTTTTCTTAGCTAGCACGTGTACCAACAGCATTTAGTTGTGAGGTAAGATTGACATTACTGTGGATGGTTGTCTCTCGCCTTAATTTAACGTTACACATAACTTTTATGTTTTTCTTAGCTAGCACGTGTACCAACAGCATTTAGTTGTGAGGTAAGATTGACATTACTGTGGATGGTTGTCTCTCGCGTTAATTTAACGTTAGGTATACATAACTTTTATGTTTTTCTTAGCTAGCACGTGTACCAACAGCATTTAGTTGTGAGGTAAGATTGACATTACTGTGGATGGTTGTCTCTCGCCTTAATTTAACGTTACACATAACTTTTATGTTTTTCTTAGCTAGCACGTGTACCAACAGCATTTAGTTGTGAGGTAAGATTGACATTACTGTGGATGGTTGTCTCTCGCCTTAATTTAACGTTACACATAACTTTTATGTTTTTCTTAGCTAGCACGTGTACCAACAGCATTTAGTTGTGAGGTAAGATTGACATTACTGTGGATGGTTGTCTCTCGCGTTAATTTAACGTTACACATAACTTTTATGTTTTTCTTAGCTAGCACGTGTACCAACAGCATTTAGTTGTGAGGTAAGATTGACATTACTGTGGATGGTTGTCTCTCGCGTTAATTTAACGTTAGGTATACATAACTTTTATGTTTTTCTTAGCTAGCACGTGTACCAACAGCATTTAGTTGTGAGGTAAGATTGACATTACTGTGGATGGTTGTCTCTCGCCTTAATTTAACGTTATACATAACTTTTATGTTTTTCTTAGCTAGCACGTGTACCAACAGCATTTAGTTGTGAGGGAAGATTGACATTACTGTGGATGGTTGTCTCTCGCGTTAATTTAACGTTATACATAACTTTTATGTTTTTCTTAGCTAGCACAGCATTTAGTTGTGAGGTAAGATTGACATTACTGTGGATGGTTGTCTCTCACGTTAATTTAACGTTAGGTATACATAACTTTTATGTTTTTCTTATCTAGCACGTGTACCAACAGCATTTAGTTATGAGGTAAGATTGACATTAGTGTGGATGGTTGTCTCTCACGTTAATTTAACGTTACACATAACTTTTATGTTTTTCTTATCTAGCACGTGTACCAACAGCATTTAGTTATGAGGTAAGATTGACATTACTGTGGATGGTTGTCTCTCGCGTTAATTTAACGTTACACATAACTTTTATGTTTTTCTTAGCTAGCACGTGTACCAACAGCATTTAGTTGTGAGGTAAGATTGACATTAGTGTGGATGGTTGTCTCTCACGTTAATTTAACGTTACACATAACTTTTATGTTTTTCTTAGCTAGCACGTGTACCAACAGCATTTAGTTGTGAGGTAAGATTGACATTAGTGTGGATGGTTGTCTCTCGCGTTAATTTAACGTTACACATAACTTTTATGTTTTTCTTAGCTAGCACGTGTACCAACAGTATTTAGTTGTGAGGTAAGATTGACATTAGTGTGGATGGTTGTCTCTCACGTTAATTTAACGTTAGGTATACATAACTTTTATGTTTTTCTTAGCTAGCACGTGTACCAACAGCATTTAGTTGTGAGGTAAGATTGACATTAGTGTGGATGGTTGTCTCTCGCGTTAATTTAACGTTAGGTATACATAACTTTTATGTTTTTCTTAGCTAGCACGTGTACCAACAGCATTTAGTTGTGAGGTAAGATTGACATTACTGTGGATGGTTGTCTCTCGCGTTAATTTAACGTTACACATAACTTTTATGTTTTTCTTAGCTAGCACGTGTACCAACAGCATTTAGTTATGAGGTAAGATTGACATTACTGTGGATGGTTGTCTCTCACGTTAATTTAACGTTAGGTATACATAACTTTTATGTTTTTCTTAGCTAGCACAGCATTTAGTTGTGAGGTAAGATTGACATTACTGTGGATGGTTGTCTCTCGCGTTAATTTAACGTTAGGTATACATAACTTTTATGTTTTTCTTAGCTAGCACGTGTACCAACAGCATTTAGTTGTGAGGTAAGATTGACATTACTGTGGATGGTTGTCTCTCGCGTTAATTTAACGTTATACATAACTTTTATGTTTTTCTTATCTAGCACGTGTACCAACAGCATTTAGTTGTGAGGTAAGATTGACATTACTGTGGATGGTTGTCTCTCGCGTTAATTTAACGTTACACATAACTTTTATGTTTTTCTTATCTAGCACGTGTACCAACAGCATTTAGTTGTGAGGTAAGATTGACATTACTGTGGATGGTTGTCTCTCGCGTTAATTTAACGTTACACATAACTTTTATGTTTTTCTTATCTAGCACGTGTACCAACAGCATTTAGTTGTGAGGTAAGATTGACATTACTGTGGATGGTTGTCTCTCGCGTTAATTTAACGTTACACATAACTTTTATGTTTTTCTTAGCTAGCACAGCATTTAGTTGGTGATGTAACAAGAAAATTAGCGACCGTCTTCTTTTCAGAAGCTTATCAAACGGTGCCTGCAGTTAAAATTTTGGTTTCGTTTAGTTAATATTCCACTCAAAGAAGGTTTATAGTGCTGATCTTAGAGTTGTAGCATGTTTCCAGGTATGTTGGTACCTTACAGAAAGACGAATCATGCATCCCCAATGACGTCACATTATCTATGGCCCGGGCCGATCAGCTGATAGCCGAGAACCTGGCATTCTAACAAACATGGCTACCAGTGTGGGGTGTTATGGGGCAACACGTGTTAGTTTTGTTTAATTGAAGGTGAATTAGTGGCTGTATATGCAGTTTCAGTGATTGTGTTTATTTGTAAATATTGTAAATTAATCAAAATTAATTTTTCAGTAGTTTTCTTGTTGTAGTACGAGAATTATAACAGATGTTTTTCGCTGCACTTTTTAACGGTTTCTTTTGAACAGTTTTTCGCCTGGTTTTCGTAAGTTCTACTTGTTATAGTTGAACTATTAAACTAAAATGACTATTTTTATTTATAGTGTGTAATTTTAAGTGATTTAAGAAATGGCTAATTCTTCAGTGAAGTTATTCAAGAATCCATAACCTATATTATAACATAGTGATACCGGTACTGAAAGGTATGTAATTCTACTTTTGTTTTAGGTGTAGAATTGAACAATATGGGTCGATGTAAAACTAGTTAGGACAGTATATATATGAAACACTTTGAAAGGACAAATCTACACCCAAAAACTGTTGAACTAAAGATGGTATGGGTTTTTGTTAAACCATTCTGGTAACAGTTAAATGCAATGAATGTTAACAAAACATTTACCAAGTTAATCAATAAATTTAGAAATCAGGCAGTAGCTAGGTCATTTACATTTTCCCCACCTTCATCAAAAAGGGAAAACTATTATACTTGTGTCAAATTTTGTCCCCTGTCTTTACTCACACATGATGGTATTATGCAGGCAACGACACCTATATGAACAGGATGACAGAGTCCTGTGTTATCAGAGGCAGCATCCACACCTGCCATCAATAATAATATGCAACCCTAACCTAACTTTATAACATATCTCAACTCTTTCTCCACTTTTACAAATTAACACAGGTATCACAGCTTAGCCTATTGTTGATAATTGCTATTTTATGTGCAAATTTACCAAACCAGCATGGTAAATGTGGATAGACTGAGTTTAATTAGTATTTTGCTTCAATCTCTGGGATCCCTATCTAAAGTACAAATCCACACCCAAAAACTTCTAGGTATGGTCACCGTATGGGTTTTGTTAAACCCAAAAACTGTAAACTTTGTGAATATTTATAATTGTAAGCTAATGTTATTTGTAGCCTGTAAGCCGGGTCGTTTGTACCGGCACCAGGCAAACTTTTTCTCAATAAACAAAACTGAAACTGAGAAAAGTATAATATATCCCCGCTGATAATAAGTTAAACTTTATAGACTCCATCATTAATTAATATTATTTAAGGTAAGTGCAAGTGATATTGAAAAATAAGTCTTCCAGCTTCTCCAGGATAGGCAACCTATCAATATTACCATTATTTTAATATGATTGACTAGTTATAATAATATATCGGTTAGTCACAATGGGCCATTAAAAATCAAAATATTGGGGATGGAATATTTCCATTTACATGTATATATTCAGTTTCAGTGGAATTAAGTTTGGCAATAATCACGTGTCTCATGCTTAAAATTTGATGATAATAACAGCAGCTATTGAGATAGTTAATTTTTATTATACTGATATGTGATTTATTATTTATGTTACGTATTATAATATTGTGCAGGTATTTTTACGTGTTTTTACTTTCAATAATGAGTGACAGTTCAATGGATATCACCTCCTTACGCTGTTCCTCCAAACGGGGAAGTCATATTCACGTTCGACTTCGGTCGGTTCCCTTCAATCAGCTGTTCCTAAGATGACGCAATTGAGCCGTAGTCTGAGTTTCGCGCAAGCCTCTATCTGAGCCAGTGAGTCACGTATTGGAGCAAAACGGTTAGTCTATCTGACAGGAGCTGTTCATTCCGTGACGCAGTTACCTATGACCATGCAAAATAGATCAGGTAGTAAGGTTTGGAGAGAAAAATAACACACACAAGTATATACATACGAGATTACCTATATCAACGTCCTCCAACCTAGTGTCATATCGGACGGTGAAGTGATACTCAAATGAGCGAGCCTGAGGTACATAGAGCTTTAAGTTACTGTCTTCTCAGGATAAGGCAAAACCTTATCTGGATAACTCTCCCTAAGCGACCTCCTGGACGTGAGGCAGACGCTACAGAGGCGTGTACCTCACATCCTCAATATATATATATATATATATATATATATATATATATATATATATATATATATATATATATAGGTACGTAAAAGCATAATTTCCATTTATATAAGTGGGAAGAGAAGAAGAAGAAGGTGAAAAATAATAATAATAATAATAATAATAATAATAATAATAATAATAATAATAATAATAATAATAATAATAATAATAATAATAATAATAATAATAATAATAATAATAATAATAATAATAATAATAATAATAATAATAATAATAATAATAATAATAATAATGCTAACGCTAAGGCTAAGAGGTAAGAGCTTTCTGTATTCAAAAGGCCATAACTAGAGCTCGGAAGTTCATGCATTTGCATGTTTTTTCATAGAAGTTAAAAATGTATGCTTTTACATTATGTGCACGAATCACGGAATTTTCAGTTATTTGGACATGATTTTATGATGCATATAACTGCATATTTTCTTGATTTTTGATAAATGCATATTATTTCAATACTATAGTCCCTATATTGCATATTTTAATGATTTTTATGACTTTTATTACTTTTTTCTATCTGGATAATATTTTTCATATTGGCAGTATTGCACATGATGATGAAATTCACGAAGATTTCAATATTATTGCCCCTATATTGCATGTTTTAATGATTTGTATGCTTTTTTATTTTTTCATATGTATAATATTTTTCATATTGGTAGCATTTCTGAGACAATGATTCTTTCCCATTGGTAGATAGATTTGTGTCCGGTACGAAGATAATTTGTGTTAAATCTCCTAAAAGAGTTAAGTTGTTTAGATCAACAGCACCTAATATCTGACTTCCTCCTGCACCAGTGTTAACTCAATGGGGAACATGGGTCGATGCAGTTTTATATTATGCTGAGCACATAGAAATAGTCGAAGAGGTTGTTAACTGATTGGACTAGAAAGATGCTTCATCAATACAAACTGTGCAAAATATTCTGTCAGGCACTGGGTTAAAAGAGGATCTTAGTTTCATATCTGCCCATTTTTCTATCTTACCAACAGCGATAACGGCATTGGAAGCTGTAGGACATCCATTGCATGAATCACTTACTGTCTTTGAAACAACAATATGTGTTCTAAATTCGGTTCCTGGTAGCATAGGACAAAAAGTGAACTATGTAATTTCAAAAAATTCTGGTTATAAACAGATGTGCGATATTCGAGACATCCTTGAAAGAAAACAATCTGTCACACCAAGAGACTTGACTCTCTCTCTTTGAAGCAGTTAACATCATTTAAATATGCCCCGATAACATCTTGTGACGTGGAGAGAAGTTTTTCACGTTACAAAAGTGTTTTGCGAGACAACAGACGATGTTTTACAGTTGAAAATTTGTGTAAAGTGTTGGTTGTGAACTGCAATTTAGCAGTTAATACTAGCAGCAGGACCACTTCTGCTTCAACCTCTAAGGAATAAGGTAACTTTATTTATTATTTATACTAACTCGTCTTGTCTACTGCAAAGGGACATCAATCGTTTTAATTAAATAGTGCATATTTTCAAGTTTCTAAGAGCATATTTGCATACATATTTCAGTGTTTTTAGGGCATGAACTTCCGAGCCCTAGCCATAACCCGGTTCACTCGCGCGCGCATCTTTGGAGTTCCGTGCCTGGCGTGGTAATAGGTGCAAGTGTGCAGGAATATTGTCCATAGCCCATGTTCACTTTACAAGTTATACAAAAGTCATCGAGAATAAAGAGAACTTCACACAATATTCAATGTATACACTTCATTTGTCATGAAAATATCTTAAACATACGCTACTATAATAAAAGGGGTTAAATAGTTTTTATAAAATGAAACTTTTCGGAATAATGTTGGATGCAAAGGGTAGTTTGGGGTGGGGAATATACTGATACCTCATCCTCAGAAGATGGTAAACTTGAATACTACATAAACATGTGTAATGTTGATGGGGTGCAGCAGCAGGTGGGGAAGTCTGAATCATGGCTGCTCTGGTCAGTGTTGTAACAAAAGACGGCAGCTTTATCGCAGCAAGTTGGCAAGACAGGACGCCCTCTCTCCTCTCCTGTCCAGTCCAGACCAGTCCAATCTCTGTGACAACAAGTAGGAATCTTGGGAGATCGATCATTTACCTACTCGCTGCTGTTTAAAGACAGGAAGACTTTTGTTCCGAAGACCAGAACTTTGGTGGTTTGTTGTTGCTGTTGCTGCTGCCTGGCAATACATATCTGTGTTAAGTTTTACTTCACTTCCCCCGCCCCGCCCCGCTCCAACAGAACCAAAACTTGGTGTTAAGCTTGCCAAAGATAGGTACAACACGGTCGTTTCCCTCCGTGACGTATGAGAGATATCTGCTGCACTGTTCTTGTTGTTGTTCCTTGTTATCATGGGGGAGGGAGCATTGTGGTGGCTTACGGCACAGCGCAGGGCTTTAGAGTGCCTATGTGTGTATCACACTATTATACCACACACTCAAAACTTCCACTCATGCCACCTAATCACTATTATCATTAAAACCTTCTGCAATTCCTGCAATGTTAGACAACGTCCTGAAAAATCAAACAGAAATGCCTTGTATATTGTGATGGCTGTGGACAAAAGGAGCTTAAAACTCACATGACTTTCTCTACTCTTGTACTAACCATTCTTACACACTCTTGTTCCTATATCTTTTTCGTGTTAGTTGACATAAACATTTGTACAAATTATCTTATTGCTTATTTCCTTGCAGGTACAAGGGGAATATGGCAAAATAGTAGACTTTGAGTGGCAGTCAAATGTTTTAAAGCTTTCAAATTCCGTTCTCTTTGCACGGTTAACATATAAAAATGGATAACGATGTTCTATTTGACAGAACTATAACTATTCCAAAACTCAAGGAATGCCTCCGAAATGGTTCACTCTACAAAAAATTTATTCGGACATAAATTGTGTGTTTTAGCAAGATCTAAAATTTTTGTACAGTAAAATTTGGTCTATTTCTTACAGTTTATCAGTTATGCAAAAGTCATGTAGAGTAAACATGACTACATAGGGTATAGTCAGAAAATTAAAAACATACATGTCGTTTGCCATAAAAATAACTTAAACCTATGGCATTTTAATCAAAATCGTTAAAGCCATTTTCGAGAAAATCAAAATTTTCGAAAAATGTTCCATGTAAAGGGTAGTTTAGAGTGGAGTTATTTTCTTCAAAATCTTCGTGTCGCATCCTTGGGAGATATTAAACTTCAATACCAACTTTGGTTTTTAACCGATTTTTCGTTTTTGAGTTATGCTGTTCACAGACTGACAGACATACACACACAGACACACAAAGACACACAGAGCTTTCTCTAAAAATGCTTTTTTGGATTCAGGGGGCTTGTTCTAATTACTGTACGCAATAGAGAAAGTAACAATTGATGTTAAAACCTAATCAGTCTGTACATAGGTATAAAATGAAATGTGCGTTAGTGAAGTTGCGTGTGTATGCCGAGTGGTGTTCAGTGACGTCATTATTCCTATAATTGGGATGACCAATTTACCGACTCCTGGTTTAGAGTATTCCACGAGACAATTAGTAATTCATGTTTTATATTAAGTGTTTTATTACATACAATAACTTGCATTTTCACAGTAAGCAGACGTAACCAGTCATGTTTACAGTCCACTCACTATATGGGTACAATGAACGACTGCATCGTGTGACAGGGCCTTTACGCTTTGTAAACAAAAAGGTTACATTATAATCCATTTTCAGGGTAATATTCAAATTCATTCAATAATTTGATTCATTCTGTAACGAATTAACTATTTGTTTAAAGCATGCTAAGCAACAAAAGAGAAATAAAAACAGAAAATACGCAACTAACATGCACAAATACGTGTTTACTGATTATACTATAATATTAAGCTTTTGAAATTATAGTTTAAACGAACTGTATGAACATTGTTTGTAAAAGTGCAATAAAATGTTTGCTATGATTCGTAACTTTATTGCAAAGTTGGAATCAGCTTTATGTTGAGTAAACTGGGTGCTACTCCGTGATATCCAAGCAAAAACTTAGTTACTTGAAACACAATTTTACCAGACACCTCGCAAAACAGAAGAGTACAAAAGCATGACAACATAATGACAACCTTTAACACCGCACAGATAAAGTCGCATTTGCGGCTAGGTGCTGTGCAAGTAAACATACCGTACAGGAGAACCTGTACACTAACTACGACGATATAATCGGTGGACGCTCACGATGACCGACACAGCTGCCTCACACTCACTGACCGACTACTCCTGTTTGTAACTCTCCCTTCTGTCCGTCCGACGCTCGGCCTGAAGCTTTCTTCTGTGTACGCACCCCCTCCCCAATAGGATTTAACCGCAGGTATTTAAAGGATAGGATATTTACGGTGATTTGTTTTAATTTTGGACGGTTTGAGTTTAAAAACCAAACTCTTGCTCCTCCACAATTGCTTTAGAATGCAGCAGTTACTGCACCCTGGTGGCTGTTTCCTCACCTCCTTATATAGCGAGGATGACGTAACACGGTCCTTTCTGGAACTACTACAAACACGTCGGCCGCCGAATGCTGTTCAAAACTTTCAACAGTTGTTTGTTATGTGCCGTGCTCATTGTTAGTCACCTGTACAGAAACAGTAACACGAGGGAGCTTGACCTCAAGCGCCTGCTATGTGTTGTGAAGTAGCTTAGCCCCGACCGTCCTTTATTGTGCGTCACAACACTCACTACGTAATGATGAAGGTTGAAAATGTGATACGTTTAACAGATTAGTATCGTGTCAAATTGTCATGTGCTTTCCAGCCTACTCTGTCTTACAGCTGGTTCACATTGCCGTGTGCAGATGGCAGCACAAGCATTTCTCTGCATTTCAATTAAAGATAGAAGGAAATATGAAGTAAGAGGAAGTATATTGGGAGAATATGACAAGGATAGGTTAAGTATTGCTCATCTATATACCTACGTGTCATAGGTAATTATATAGACGAAAGTTAATAAACAAAAGTATCATAACCCTACAGTTTTAAATGTCAAGTTCTGTGTGACTCTTCCTTTTTCTGGTCATTTGCGTTACAATGATGCTCGTCTTGTGAAGGCTTGTTTAGGAATGACATTTTGTTTCACACATGTCATAAATATATTCGACCCATGTGTGTCTAGTTCATCTATTAATTACTGTAGGTACTTATATTTAAGTGGTTATAAAACTGACTGATATTGATGGATCAAGCACACAAAATGGCTATCGAAGTCTTGAAACTTTTTCATGACAAATGAATCTAATTTCAATTTCATAAAATTAATTACATTCCTAATTAAAATATTAAAATGGTGACATCTTTGTATGCTGAAACAAGGTTAATTTCTTGTGACGCCGGGCTCGGTGCACAACAAAGGACGGGCAGGACCCAGCTATTTCACACCACCTGCCCGGCCGGCAGCCGTGCAAACGCTTTCAAGGTAAGCTTGCCTCGCACGTCTGTTTGTCTAACGACAATCGAAGCGGCTATACAAAAGGCATTTCTCTGGAGCCTTCGAGAAAGATCCAGCTGCGTCGCTGCCGGCGTGTTTGTAGGAGTTCGCAAAAGCTCCGAGTCACGTTATCCAGCTGTGTGCGTTGTCGCGAGAGATACGTCGATCGTCGTGAGGAAGGTTCTATAGCGAGTGTGTGAGAAACAGAGGAAGTAAGTGAATGAAGACACTGAAAGGACTGAGCAAGGTTACGGACTGGTGTGTGTCAGTGCCGTTTTATTACCTACCATATTCACTATTTCAAACATATTACAATTAAAGCGTCAACTTTGTTTTAGGCAAATTAACACAACTACGTCATAAATAGTAGAATTTTTTTAATTTCAAATTAGCAAAGTAATTTTTCGACATTATTTAAACATATTCAATGGAGGAACAGGAAATTTTGAGGACATGGAAATACTTTGCAGCATTCGCCTGGCGACCCGGGAAACATCCGAAAAAATCCATGGGTCAGGAATATCGACCCCACGGTCTCGTGACTGTGAACCACGGACTTTACCGCCTGGAACATCCCTTTCGGTTTGTGGTAGTGGAAATAAAGCTTAAGTTATATAGAAATAAAGTGATATGCCTCTGTTGAAGGAAGACTTAGCCGATGTGACCTATGCCAGGCTGCGATCACTATCGGCGCGCGAGGAAGAGCAATTAGGAGATAAAAGCCTCGGCGGCTCTGTCGGTCTGTGATCCGATTAACCCCTAACGCAGCAAGGGAAGCGATAAAAATAATAGGGCTTATAACAGTGTTCTTCTTCTTCTTCTTCCTGCCCTGATGATTCCTGTGGTCAATTTCTTCCAACTCCATAACGTCTTCTGATTACGTCAGCTGCCCCGAATTATAGACTTAATCCGAGATGAAGCTTTGCTGAGGTTTCCTGCACCAAAAACGGATTCTTCCCTCTCGGAATGCAAGAGTGTCATGCAACGAATTTCTGCTGCCACACATACAAACGGCTAAACTTTACAGTTCTATGATACCTTCGCTTACTCACAATCAACGTGCAATTTGCCCATATATATCTACACTTGTTCACGTCAAACTCGAGCATAACTTACAGTAAAAATTCAGCGTGTTGCACTCACATGACTTTCTCTACTCTTTTACTAACCATTCTTACAAACTCTTATTCCTATATCTTCTCGATGTTAATATAGATAAACATGCGTACAAATTTATCTTATTACAAATTTTCTTCTAGGTACAAGGGGAATATAGTAGACTTAAGTGACACTCAAATGCTTTCACAGCGGTCGCTGTATGAGTGTTTGAAGTTCCATTCTCTTAACATGACCAAGAAATAAAATAATAAAAAATAAAATAAAATAAACAACGACCTGCTATTAGATAATGTCTATAACTACTGGAAAATTCTAACAAATAGCAAAGAACATCTTCGAAATAGTTCAAAAAGTTCATTTGGCATAAATCATGTGTTTTAACAAGATCTACATTTCATCTCTTACGGTTTACCAGGCAATCCAGAATAAATAGGACTTACATAGGATATTAACCAGAAAATTCCAAATATACATTTCATTTGTCATAAAAATATCTTAAACATATGGCTTTTTAATCAAAATCATTAGAGCCATTTTCAAGAAAGTGTAAAGGGTAGTTTAAGGTAGAGAAATTTGCTTCAAACTTTTCGTGTCGCATCTTTGAAAGACATTTAACTTATATAGAATTTATTATATTATTATATTCCACATGAACTTAGATATTGCGAAAAGAAAAGAATACCTGCGTTGTATTTGAGAAATATTTAAGTATTTCAAAACTGAAATCAATAACAAGGAATATCTCTGAAATGGTTAAGTCCACAAAAAATGTATTTAATATAAATATTTGTAAGAATATTACGTTGTTGATGTGAAGGGTGGTCTGGGTTGGTACTGTGGAATATTATGAAGAAGCTGTATTTGGAAAAGCGGTGCAGTCATTGTGCTAAGGTCGCTTGAGTCACTCTTCCGTTGACAAGCAGGGAGCAATTCTCTGAGATGAGGTGCAATTTTATGAAACCCGCCAAGAGTGTGTGTGAGAGTGTAGCCGAATTATCTATAAGCCAAGGAACCAACCCAATCCTTTCCTCCCCATTCTTCGATTAAATAAAACGACCACTTTAATTGAAAGAGAGCGCTTCGCGTCACAATTTAGACATTGCACTCACATGATTTTCTCTACTCTTGTACCAACCATTCTTACAAACTCTTATTCCTATATCTTCTTCATGTACAAATCGTCTTAATGTTTATTTCTTTGTAGGTACAAGGGGAATATGGGGATACAGTTGGCTTTGATCGGTAGTCAGATTCCGTTCCATTGCACGGCTAAGATATAGAAAAATGAAAAACGATGTTCCATTTGACGTAAGTTTAACTATTATAAAACTCAGAAGTAACAAATAATATCTCCGAAATACTTCATTTCATAAAAAGATTTATTTCAACAAAAATTGTGTTTTTCAGGAACATCTACATTTTTGTACAGTAAGATTTGGTCTATCTCTTACGGTTTACTAGTTATTCAAAAGTAATCCAGAGTGAACAGGACTACAGGGGCTGTAGCCAGAAAATTCAAAATGTACATTTCATTTGTCATAAAATATCTCAAACATATAGAATATTAATAAAAATCGTTAGAAGCATTTTCGAAGAAGTTTCCCTGTAAATGGTAGTTTGGGGTTAAGGAATTTTCTTTAAAATGTTCGTGCGACATTATTTAAAGACATTATACTTAAATACCAACTTTGGTATATGTATTTAGGCTTTCACGGCCGGTGTCTTGACTATTCCAAATGTTTAGTTCTTCCGGGCTTGTAGGCCATGGTCTAGAAGGCATGGTAGACACCAACGTTTCGCCAAGTACTGCGCTTGGCATCATCAGGGTAACACGATGCTCCGTCTGCACTGGTTGCTCGCTAGCTGGCGAGTGTTTCTACTTTTGATAGTAACAGAAGTGCAGATATAGATTAACGCCTAGTACTCCATACGACCGACATATATAATGGAAAACCAACCAACGACTTTAGTTGTACGTTTTGTTGAACGAGATATAATTCGACTGATTGCGTTTGAAATTCATGAGTGGATTTTCGATACACTGAAATTAGATGAAGGTGATGTTGCGGGTTTACAGGTAAATGGAATTTCTATAGAAATTTTTATTCAAGAGTGTTGACACAGTCAAATGGGGAAGCTAATTTTGTGCTGTCAATTAATGGGCAACGCACTAAAGTAATAATTGATGTAGCTGGATTTGGGAGACGTGTGGTGAAAGTTTACAATTTGCCCCTAAATTTCGCCTTGCAGCCTTACGGTGCGGTGTTACAGGTGAAGGAACAAGTTTGCAATGAGACTTTTCGTTATAAAGTTACTAATGGGGTTCGTACTGTGAATATACTCCTAAAGAAGCACATTCCTTCGTTTTTGTCATGAAGCTGGTCAGTGTCCCCGCAGATTCGTTCCTCGAGTACCGACTGCTGATTATTAACCTGCGACATGGGCCAAGCTGGTTACACGGAATTTGCCAAAACCACGAACACCGTTGAGCTCAGAGCCAATGACCTCCAATTACCGACTATTACAATGGAGAAAGAGCAAGGTGAACAGACAAATGTGACGACAGATTCTCCACCAATCCTACAACCGGAAGAAGACAAACGTAGTCCAGAAGTGTCTGCTGTAACTTTGGAACACTACGCCAGTGTCTACTGTGGACTCTCCAACCAGTGAGAAGCCTCCTCTTAGATAGTCAATAATTGTGTGGTGGAGGATCTAGCGAAAGAAGAAACTGTGAAGGTCCAAGTGGAAGTAACAGATGCCGTTACAGCAGCAACTGGCGGTTTCAGGCGAGGAAATGGAATTTGAGGATTTGGTGAGTGTGGGTGGATTGGAGTCCAGGAGTACGGTGCATGGTGGCAGGATGATTCGGCGACATACCCGATTGGAAAAACGAAAAAAGACTCGCAGTGCATAAGGAAGGGTCAGCTACAAGAAACTCATTACCCTGTGGAACAGTGATTGACTACTTTGTGAATGAATGCACCCTTCAGTGTTTCTCCTTATGGTGGCGATTCTTCAGACGTATGCAACGGTGAACGTAAATTGTTTACGTAGTAAACCTTGTTATGAGATTTTACATTTGATCACGACCTTGATTTTCTTGTTTTTGCAGGAGAACAATGAACCACATTTAAACTTTTTTGGCCCGAAGTATAATTTTGTTTCCAATGTTGGTGAGGACCAACAAGGCACAACCATAGTTTATCGCTCGTCCCTGGGGGTACAGTTGACGGGAAACCATGCCAGTGGCCAAATTGTTTCCTTATTGCCGTTCTTTTTGCGCCACCGATACGACAAATTGATTTTCGGAGGGGATTTTAATTGTGTCCAAACTGGGCAGTATCTACCGTCCCCCCATGTTAGATCGCATTTGCAAGTCATTGGAGCCGCAGGAACATCTATATGATACCTACGTTGAATATACCTTTCACCGACATACCACAGCTTCCATAATCGATAGAACTTATATTAGTGCAACCCTGAAGCAGCAGATCCGAAGCGTGAAGGTGCGGCCTGTACCATTTAGTGACCAGCATCCTCTGATTATGACACTGGTACACCGTTAATGGGCAGAAGTTATTGGAAACTAAACAACGAGCTACTCCAGGATCAGCCGATTCCAGAAAGGTTTCAGCGATTGTGGACTAGGTGGAAGAGTAGGTCTACCAGTTTGCTGCAACAGTGGCTATATACGTTCAAACCTGCGAATCGTAACTTTTATAAAGGTGAAGGTATTGAGCGGGCGAAAATGCGCCGTCAACGGTTGAGTTGTTTCTACGACTTGCTCAATGAATTATACCAGCAACGGTGTGATGGCCGAAATGTGACGCAGAATATTGCAGCAGCCAGGAAAAAACTTTGTTGCTTACATGAGGAACTTTGCCGGAACTTGCCTGACATTATCGGCACAAGACAGATCTGTGGTATTCCAGATAAAAAGATTAGCAATCTTGGCTTTGGATTTTACCACAGCGTTTGACAGAATCCATCACGGTTATCTATGGGGTGTGCTGCGACGCTTTGGGTTCGCTCCTTCAATTATAAATGTCCTACAACGACTATATACAAATGCACATTCCAGGATCCAAGTAAACGGATTTTTCACGCAACCAGTACTCAAGAACAGTCGATTCGTCAGGGATGTCCACTGTCGATGATCTTGTATACCTTGTGTGTGGAACCCTTGATAAGAGGATTGGTCTGCGTGCTCTACAGGAGGACCCCCCTGAACTTTGAGAGACTGTTTGCATATGCGGATGACATTATCCTAGTGCTTGCTCACGGATGCTGGTGACTTCGTAGCAATTGAAGCAGAGTGCATCAGGGGCTTTGATCAACTACAGTAAATCGCTTCTCCTGGCCCTGAATAACTGGACAATGGAGGAAGCTCGATTTACACATCAGTCAGTCATTAAGGCCCTAGATCTGCATCTCACTTCCAGCCTGGAGGAACTACTAGCCCTAAACTGGCAACGAATTGTTAACCACTGTATATATACATTGACCAGGAATTTGAATTTTGGTCAGAAAATCTGGCATGTTAATACCTTTGTGCTCCTGCAGCCTTTCGGCAGCTGCGAAAACATTATGGAAGAGTATTGCATTTGATTGAAAGGGCAACAACGATATTAACATCCAATTTAAAAAATGTGGAAGCAGAGAAGTAGTGGAAGTAATGACCGTTAACGTCCGTTACGGTTATTTATATGGGTGGGGGTGGGCGGGGCATTGTTGCGCTGGCTACGGTAGTGATTGGCCAGTTGTAGGTGGGGTTGTGTGTGTCTCAAAGTTTAAAAAATATAAATATTTACACGTGTATTACGTACGCAGTGGTCTGTGTGTTTGTTTCTCAGTTTAGTATATTTCATAATGGAGTTTTTAAACTTATGATGGTGTATTTTGGTTTGTATCATCAGATATTTAAACAACTCTGGTTATAATGGTGACTTTGTTCCTCTTCTTACTATCTGGAGATCTGATTTATATTATCATGTTGTTTTAATAATTTATTATTTATTATTTCTCAATTCACGGTGAAGTTATTTGTACCAAATTGTTCCACTGGTGGTTCGTCACTTCACAAAATCGTCTAGCAATCATTTTGGCTTCTTTCCCTTCGTACACGTCAATTCAACATTGAAACTAGTTTCTCAGGAATTGTTATCTCCCCAAAAACTTTATTTGACATAAGTTGTGTGTTTTCGCGAGATGACATTATTTATGTAGCAATATTTTATGTATCTCCTAAAGTTTGTCAGTTATACAAAAGTTATTCAGAATGAACTTCATGGAATATTCAATATATAATTTCATTTGTTGTGAGAATATATTTAACAAAAATCTTTACTATGAATTTTGTTTCACTTTACTGAAGTGCAAAGTGAAGTAGTTTACATTAGTGAAGTGACAGCACGAGGTGAAGCAGTTCGTTCACATTAAGTGATATTAGTGAAGTGCGGTTGCCACGACGACGTAATGCTGATGAAGCCATTTGCCCACACTGATGCAAGATCAAGTGAAAACTCTGGATTAGGAACGAAGATAAGAAAACACAATTTTAAAAGCGTTCTGCAGAGAGAGAAAGAGAGAAGATAGCAAATTAAGTTTATAAAAGGAAGAAGAAGAAGGGGGAGAAATGAAAGAAAAAAGTGATAGGAGGGAGAGGCGGGAAGAAGAATTATCCATTACTATACATTTGCTTGGCGTTTCTTTAGCCCAGTTTTTCTTTCTTGTGACTTTTAGTAGGGGAAGAGATTTGCAGGCGAGGCAGGCAGACAGACAGACAGACAGACAAGGACTGATTCACTGGGATTTACCACACACCACCATGACAAATACCTTACATACTTGCTGCTGCTCGTCTGGAGGACAGATACGAGGTCCTTCTTCCTACAAACTCCCTCAATCCAACGTCCCTTTGTGTCTACATCTGAAAATAACAACTAAAAACAAAAATACGATTAAAATCAAAGTTTGCATTTAAGTTTAATATATCTCAAAGATACGACACAAAGATTTTGAAGAAAATACCTCCATCCATGGAAAGTTTTTTGAAAATGTTAATTTTCTCAAAAATGTATCTAAAGATTTTGATTAAAATGCTATATGTTTAAGATATTTTTATGACAAATGAAATGTACATATATTTTTAATTTTCTACCTATGCCCCATGTGGTCCTATTTACTTTGGATGAGTTTTGTATAACTGGTAAACCGTAAGATATAGACCAAATCTTAGTATACAAAACATGTAGATCTCCCTAAAACACACAATTTATGACCAAATGCATTTTTTGTGAGGGGGACTGTCTTGGAGATATTCTTTATCTCTTGGCCGTGCCAACAGAACGGATTTTCAAGCTTTAAAGAATTTGACTATCAGTCTCCCCTGTTCCCCTTGTACCTACAAGAAAATCAGAAAAATATAACGTGTACAAATGTTTATCTGTATTAGCATGAAGTAGGTTGTACGAGAGTGAGTAGAGAAAGTTATATAAGTAGAACACAACACATTTTCATCTGTGATAGTTGAATCTACCATCACTGTGTATATAAATACTGCAGGGACCGTGCGGTCTGCTGTAACTCCTGGATCCGTCCATCTCTTGTGGCGCACATAGGTACATAGGTCGAGGTGCCCCTCCCGCCTAAGCCACTTGGGGATAAAATCAAAATATGGCAGTTTACACTCTTCCTGCCGCTGTTAAACGAAACTTCTTGCATTTTATGGCACAGGGAAATATAACCCTACAGATAAGACAACCTCTCCAGGATGGATTAATTGCTAATTTGAGACAAGTGGCGTTCAGGCTGCTCCAGTAGAAACCTCCTTTCTGGGTTCAGCTTCAAGCACATTATAACATTTCCTCGCGATATATTGGCAGTGAACAATACTCGTTCAACAAATGTTCACCTTTTGTACTACAATAACATTTTCTACCCCACCAAAAAGTTTCATCTCAATATTTCAACCAGAAATAGATGCCCTTAGGCTCCCTAAATCTAAAAGCAGCATATAGGGGTGTTAAAATAAAAACCAAACAATTTAGTTAAAAATAGTTATAATGAAGTTAATTAAAATATCAGATGTTTGAAACATTTTCATTAAAATGAAATTGTACATTGAATTTTCTGGAGTTCATTTTTTACGGTACCGCATGTAGTAAAAGCGTGCATTAAACACTACTACTAGTTAAAATACGCAATTTATGTCAAATATAGATTTACAGCTTCGTAATTAGGAAGTCGTTATTCGTTTTCTTCTCTAAGCCATGTTCAGAAAATAGAACTTCAAAGTCTTCAGAAAGCGACCAGCTCTTAAAACATTTGACTCACTTAGTTGCACTTATTTTTAAGGATTTGGTTGTATCCTTGGAAGACAGTGGCTCAGGACGGTTACAACGATAAACAGATAAGCTGCGCGTTAGCCCAGCGTACACACGATAAACCCTATTATCCCCAGAATCTCCTTGAAGTCCTGCAGTCTCGAACGTTCTGCAAGTGTGTAGGAATGTCCAACGGCTAGGTATATAAGTAAGAGCTGTTGTGAGTTTCTGTTGCCATTCTCCGAGCGAGTGCTGTTACTGTATTACAGGGGTCACTGAACCTTACACATAGCTTATTGAAAGTCAGACTCTAGGAAGCAAGGCAAGAGATGGGATGTTTCGGGGCGCTAGGGTTCGCCATGCGACCGCCAGACACATGGCGTTCGACACCGGTCCGCTTCATGGCGGAGTGCCACAGGGGTCAGTCTTGGCCCCTTTTCTCTACACGTTTATTTAGCCGACATGCAACACACCACCATTCTATGAGCCACTTACACACATGACACCGTGATTCTGATGCTCGCAGTAGCCAGTCAAGAGTCACAAATAAGGCACTGTCTTTACTACTCTCAGTTATGTAACTCAAAGGGAAAACCTCATTAGATAAAATATACGAGTACAATACAGAAATCAGAGAAAATTGCCAAATTCAGGAATAACAAAATTTATTAATGAGTGACGCAAATACTGTAAAGAACACATTAACAGGATGGGAAACAACAGTCTAGTAAAACAAGGCAACCTTTAGTTGGGAAAAGCACAAGAGGAAGATCTGACAGAACTTATAGGTTATCCGAGAAATAAAAGGGGAAAAGAACAGGATACTATACTATACACAACAAACAAGAAGAATAATAAGAAGAAGGTAAAGTGGCAGTACACTATTCAATTCCACCTTTATCGTTCAGTGCCTTCGAGATTCTCTGCAGCTGCCTGCCACACCTGCATAGGTCTTAGCGGACGACAAAGCAGCGGTTGATAGAGTTTTTAAGTGTTTAGCGGAGTGTAGTATCAATTTGAGGATTTAAAATTTTAGATGTTTGTTTTTATGCTTTTTGACATATTTATCACCTTGTTTCACATCGGGCTATTGCCACTGTTTTTTACGTTTATGTGTATAATTTTTTATTCTAATTTATATCTGGCTATTGCCATGAATTTTTTAAGGACGCTGATGACCTCGAAGTTGAGCGCCCTTAAGCCAACCCCCCCCCCCCCCCCTTTATGGTTCAGTGACATTTTCTTCATGTTTCTCGATCAAGCATTGTGCCACATAAAGAACCGCAAAAAGTCTGGAAATGGATGATTTTAATCCTGGTGTCTGCGTGAGGTTGTCGTCCCTGCAAGGCAGCGCCCCCGTCGCCCAAAATGACGGGAAACTCTGGGGTGCAAGTGTCCTGAAGATCCGGGAAAACCCCGAGAAAAATAAACATGTCGGTCGCTGAATGCGGGTCATGTTCCACACCTCGGTGTGTATCGACAAGATAGAAACCAGATATTCTGTTAAGAATATAACATTTTATTTTTAACGACGTTGTCGTCAGTGCCGCAAGTGTGACGGAGTTGCGTCCCGTAGGAGTTTTTATATGTCAGTGAATCTAGTTTTAGGTTCTAAGCATACTCAAAATCATTGTTCGCTTGGGGTCCTAATGATCTAGTTGTCGACGGGCCCTTAAACACTACCACTCACTCACTCACTTTATGCCGAGTGTGAACGAACCCGCGACCTTGTGACCAGTAGGCCAGCGCCTAACCAACTGAGCCACCTATTCCTTTGCTAGAGACCAGGATCCTCTAGATAACGGATCTGACACTGGCATCTCAGTTGTACAAAAATGGCGCCGGCTGTTGGTGGTGATTTCTGAGGTGTTTCCACACGCTATCATTTGTATTGTTTTCTATGCCTTTGAGTTATTGTTTGTTATAATAATTCCTATGTAAGTTCGTCTTCATATTAGCAAAGCTAGCGTCTAAAAACTTTTATTTGGGCAGTATAGGGAACGGGAATAAATCTAATAACGTGTTGACTGTGCCGTGTGTTTAACCACGTGTTCATGTTTATTGTGTTCCATCTAAGACTATGGCTACATTAGCCGTACAGTGTGGTTAATTTATGTGTTTGCAAGTACAATTTGTGTCACGATTACAGTGGTGAGAGGTTATGTTATCTAACCTCAAACATCACAATGCCCCGTAACTGTTGCATTCCGGATGCAAATTAAAAATGAGAAACTTTCAGTTAAAACAAAAGGTAAATTGCAACGTATCGCTGTTAAATTCAGTATTTAATTACTGTAAATTGCAACGTTATGTGTGTTAGTTGCCGGTGTATATATAACATTGTCAATAGTGAAAGACAATAATTTCGAGTGAACTCAATTAGTGACAGCTGCAACAGCAACAGTTTGTTTCATGTAAGTAGTATGCTGCTTGTATTTATACATTATCTTTTGTCTTTGTAATTTAAATGTGTTATGTTGCTGCATGTAAAACTGTAGACTGTAGCAAAGTTGCTTTACAATGCTGATTTAAAGTTACGTATTTCATATATTTCATTTAAAGTGCTGTTTTACGGTTATTATTTTTAATATTTCATCTGCTTTTGTGGATTCCCCTGTAAAATGAAGTGTCATGAAGTTCTGAGTAATATGTTGTTGCAAACTGAGTAGTCATAACTTTTCAGTAAAAGTAAAAGCAAAATTCCACCCTAAAGCTTTTGAATTCAATAGGTAGCTTTAGGTTATTCTATATAGCGTCTCACTCTTAAAAGACAGTATGGAGTTAAATGGGACATCTCTGTCTCTATCTAGCGCATACAAGTTGTCATTAGCCGCGTCCTTTTCTACCCTCGCGCTGTTGCCAGATTCCTAATAGCATGGTATAAATATTCATTTGTTATAAATTTCAGGTTTGAACACATTATCCTATGCAGAATTTTTTTCTCTATCAGGTTATATCCTTTTCAGAGTCATTATACATTTCTATAGGTCCAAATTTCTTCAGAAAACGTTTTTTTCAATAGAAGTCCGATATTTGCTGTTTCTACACTCATCACGCACTAACTAACAAACTAACTGCTAGAATGCATCTATATTTTTTTCTTAGGTAGAGTAAACTATAGTGCTACTACCTGCCTACTTTGAATTCTCTATGTTTACCCAGTTAAGGGTTATAATTTTTTTAATTAAATGTTTTCGGAAAATTTTATATCTGTGCACTGCAAAAGTTACGCAGTGTGAAACTTTTTTGTTTTTGAGTTTACATCAGGGAACCAGCGAGAACAAATGTTGAGGAAGGTTGGAGAAAGTTTTTAAAATAAACCAAAAGGCAGTAACCTCTTTCTTTTATCCAATAAGGCAAACAAAAGGTACTCATCTATTCAGCGTCAGGCCTGACACAGAAGATAGTATAAGGAGCAGCACTAGCATTAGTTCGAAAGAAGCCGTGTGTGTAACTGTGAGCTGTTATTGCGTTATTTGTTTAATATTTTTGTAAATATTTGTAGTTATGGAGGGGGAAGCTAGGAAGAGACGATATGTTGGTAAATTAAGAAGTAAGGAACGCCAAATAATTATGAATGTGTTAGATTATTTTTGAAGTAAAATGCGTGTAAGGCAGTAAAAGAAACAGCTAAGGCTATTGAGTGTTCAGAAGCAGTAGTGTGTATGATTAAAAAGGAACTAATGAAAGGACCTCTAAGAACGCCATCGAAAAAGAAAGCAAAAGGGGCGGGACTACACAAAACGCCAGGTTAACGCAATATGATTGAATAGTGCAAAGTGGAGTGTGGCGAATTGTTCATTCTTTACAGTTTGCAAATATTCCACCCACGCTGAATATAATTTTGTCACAGTTCAACAGTGATGAGACCCTACCAAATTTCTCAAGGGCCACTCTGATTTGGGGTTCGAATATGAAAGAAAGGGTAACAAGTGCATATTAATAGAAAGAGACGATATCGATATCATCAGATGGCGACATAAATATCTAAAAGACGTAAAAAGGTTTAGGGACCAGGGGAAATCAATTGTTTATACAGACGAGTCATTTGTAAATTTAGGTCATACAGTAACAAAGGCGTGGAGGGATACCAAAGTTAAAAGTGTCCGTCTCGTCAAGCAGCAATTGAAGGACTAAGTACAGGACTCAGGCCACCTCGAGTCGCTCGCGGAGAAAGATTCGCAACTAGTACATGTTGCAACACTGCGCTCCATTTAACGTGTACTGTCTTTTAAGGGTGAGACGCGCTTTAAATAGCAGCATATGTATATCGGCCATCCAGTATAGTATGTTTTGTGTAGGTATATAACATTATGTACGTGGTGCAAGTGTTAAAAACACTGTAAACAATGATTAATAATTCTGAGTCAATTCAATGTCAACAGTTCTGTTTTATTTAAGTAACATAGTTTTGTCTATCTTCTTTGTAATTTGAATGTGTAATGCAGTTACATAATGGCATGTAAAACTGTAGATTGCATGAATGATATTTAAGGTTATATATTTCATTGCCCATGGGTTATCGTTTAATATTAAATGTCATTATTTTTTGTTTACTTGAGGTTATGTTTAAGACAGTGTTTTTGTGTTTAACACAGCCCATATTCACAAAATAGGCATGTTATTGCACCACATTTTTATTTTACTGAAATCGTAGCCTGTAGACGAGTTGTTTATAAGTAGTTCCCACCACATAAGGCCGCCATCTTGGACCCCAGTGTCAGGTCCGGTCCTGCTAGAGACAGTTTTAATGTTCAAGAATTGACTCTAGATAGACATTACAATATTTTGTGAGAAAGAACATTTTGAGGGAATTCTTAGTTGAACTTGGGAGCGAGCGAGCGAGCGAATTACAGGAATATTGATGTAGGTAGGTCTTTTCCTTAACCTATAGGTACGTAGATAGATCCACTTAATGGACTGTAGAACGACGCCTGGTAGTTTTGTAATTCTTATTTACAAATGGCACTTTACATGTAAAAGAGGTTGGAGCATCTTTGAGGAAATAATATTGCAGTTTTATGGGAGGCTAAACGATACAAAGAATGACTTATGTTTGTATTGTCACGCAGACAGAATACTTACACTGGTAGTAGGTATATCCCCAGTAGATGGATGCCCACAGATCTTCCTTCCATTCCCACTGCCTTCTCTTCTTCTCTTATTATATGTTTGTATGTATGTATAGAACGTCGTATATATAATGGTTTTATATATAATTTAGCGCGCCACCGAATGTCGACCATTATTCGTTATCTCTTGCTAGCTGCGAAAATACAGGCAGCGCTGGTTACGGAGTTCCACGTAAACAAGATCCTGTTCTCTGGTACCCTACATAAATGTGATCCACTCGTCAAATTATTGTAGTACTCTGGGATCAGACGTTTAACAGACTCCGGAGGGATGTATTATTTGTTTTTAACAATGCAAGATATTACAGCATATGATTCATATGATTTAGTCAATATTAAATCTACTAAATACAACAATGAAATTAATTCTAAGTGGGCGTGGCATTTTTAATGGCAGCTCTAGAATCAGTCAAGTTATTATGATAGAAACATTCAAATTTTGCGTTATCCATCTCTGGATAAGGCAAAACCTGGAAGATAAGAGACTCACCCTAACTGAGGGAGCATGTTCAATGTGACGCAGGTGCGCTACCACCGCACAACAGAGGTGGGCTCGAGCTATGGTTAATACTGAGTAAGAAACTTTCATATTAGTTGAACACTTTTGCCACAAATAGCACCAAATTATTCTTTCCCACGTGATTTCAATTCAGGGAAGTGCGAAAGTTAAGTACCAAAACATGAGTGAATGTTTGTGCCCAACCAAACTGCCATACCTACACATTTTACGAGCTTGAATCAAAAACAATATATTGATTAATTACTTCAAATGATATATGTCCATCTTTTAAATAGAAATTTATTTTCTGATGATGAATGTACCTACAAAAGTCCTGTCTTTACGACATTTAGATTACGAGATACTTACACGTGATGATCGCCACTGAACGAAGATGATCTTGAAAAATATTAACATTCCTTGTTTCCAAAAGGACACAAAGCACAAAAACGTATTATGTTTACTATAAAAATATAAAGTGAGTAAATTAATATTCAGTTGCTTTTGTGACTACTGATACCTTATTTTATTATTAAACTGAAGGGGAATGTGGTGCATCGTGCTGCAAATTAGAGCTGAAATATTAAAATGCTAAAACACACACTTTATGTCTATATGCATTTTTTTTTTTTTTTTTTTTTTTTTTTTTTTTGAGTAAACCATTTCGGAGATATTCCTTGTTATTTGTCCAAGCTTTGCAATACCATTACTTTCGTAAAATGGAAGATTGCTTTTCATTTTTTTTTCTTTGCATCATAGCCGTGCAAAAAGAACGGAATGTCAATGCTTTAAAACATTTAACTATCGCTCAAAGCCTACTGTATTCCCATATTCCCCTTGTACCTACAAGGAAATAAGCAATAAGATAATTTGTACAAATGTTTATCTCAACTAACACGAAGATATAGGAATAAGAGTTTGTAAGAATGGTTAGTACAAGAGTAGAGAAAGTCATGTGAGTGTAACACATCAGATGTTTTCTTCAGGAATCAGAATTGAAGAAACAAAGCGGAGGAATAACACAAATAGGAATTTAACATTCTCACAATAGGATCATCTTCTCAGCCATGAATATATATATTAAACATATGGTATTTTAATTAAATTCGTTAGACTAAGTTTCAAAAAATGAGCCTTTTAAAAAAATTTGTACACATTATCTTATTGCTTATTTCCTTGTAGGTACAAGGGTAATGTTAGAATACAGTAGGCTTTGTGCGATAGTCAAATCTTTTAAAGTTTTGAGATCCCTTTCTCTTTGCAGGTTAACATATAAAAAATGAATAACGATGTTCCTTTCACGAAGGTTTTAAGTTTTCCTAAACTGACACAGATAACAAGGAATATCTCCGAAATGGTTCACTCTACATAAAAAATTTATTCAGACATAAATTGTTTTATCGAGATCTACATTTTTTGTACAGGAATACTTTATCTATCTCTTACAGTTTACGAGTTATTAAAAGTCATCCAGAGTAAACAGGGTTACATGGGCTCTAGCCAGAAAATTCAAAATATACATTTCATTTTTCATACAAAAATCTTGAACATATGGCATTTTAATCAAAATCGTTAGAACCATTTTCAAGGAAATCAAAAATTTCGCAAAACTTTCCATGTAAAGAGTAGTTTAGGGTGGGGCTATTTTCTTCAAAATCTTCGTGTCGCATCCTTGAAAGACATTAAGCTTAAATACCAACTTTGGTTTTTAACCGACTTTTCGTTTTTGAGTTACGCTGTGCACAGACTGACAGACATACACACGCGGACCTTTTTCTAAAAATGCTTTTTTTTTATTCAGGTGGTCTTAAAATATATATTTCCGGTGGAATCTCGACAAATACCTTCAAATCACCACAGATATTGCATGTTTCTTTCATACTTTCTTTCTTTGTATTCTTTTGAAGAAGATTCCATCGCTTTAGGTGGGAACCAAGCATTTCAGACAGGTTTTTGGATAACTTTAAATCTCATAGATCTTCTTGAGTCAATAAATGAACAGCTGTGTTCAAAAGTTGTATCACCCAAATCTGTTTCTTTCTCTTCCTTAGTTCAGTCAGAGTCTGAACTCTATCATAGCTATGTTCTGGGCAATTCCTCGCAGTGTGGACCTGGTCTTACTGCAGTTTGCACGTCAGAGTAGTACCTACTCCACTGTATGTTTGCATTTTCACATAATCCCCTTCATGTTTGTGATCTTTGGGTTCCCTCCAAGTCATAGGAATAGCAAACAAAGTTCATAACACTTGTTTACTAATGAAGTAAGGTGTCGCACTTGGGACCTGAACGTCACTTCACCACATACATAACAAAAGTTCTTAAGATGATTTTAACAAACTCTAGGCATTTTGTAACTAACAACAAATTAAAGGAAATACATTTCTAAATATATAATATACAATAATGCAGACACAAAGCACTCACAATTACGTGTTTACTGGTTCACTCTTATCTCACAACTGACAATGGACGAAAAAACTTTTATTTAAAAAAATTAAAACTGAAATAAAAAAAATTATGGGTGATGGAGAATTTTAAAACACGATAAAAACTGCATTAAGTACAACTACTCATGAGGCAAAAAGCATGCTGACCAGTGTTGTTATTATCATTATTACTGTTACTGTTACTGTTGTTGTTACTGTTATTATTATTACCATTACCATTGTTATTTATTATTATTATTATTATTATTATTATTATTATTATTATTATTATTATTATTATTATTATTATTATTATTATTATTATTATTATTATTATTATTATTATTATTATTATTATTATTATTATTATTATTATTATTATTATTATTATTATTATTATTATTATTATTATTATTATTATTATTATTATTATTATTATTATTATTATTATTATTATTATTATTATTATTATTATTATTATTATTATTATCATCATCATCATCATCATTATTACTATCAATATTATTACTATTACTATCGTTATCGTTATCGTTATCGTTATCGTTATCGTTATCGTTATCGTTATCGTTATCGTTATCGTTATCGTTATCGTTATCGTTATCGTTATCGTTATCGTTATCGTTATCGTTATCGTTATCGTTATCGTTATCGTTATCGTTATCGTTATCGTTATCGTTATCGTTATCGTTATCGTTATCGTTATCGTTATCGTTATCGTTATCGTTATCGTTATCGTTATCGTTATCGTTACCGTTACCGTTACCGTTACCGTTACCGTTACCGTTACCGTTGTCGTTGTCGTTGTCGTTGTCGTTGTCGTTATTATTATTATTATTATTATTATTATTATTATTATTATTATTATTATTGTTATTATTATTCTTATTATTATTGCTGAATGGTGAGCAATTTGTCATTCGCTTGTATTTACTCCAACCTATAAGGGCCAATTGTATACGCATGATCCATTATAAACTATTTTCTGTACTTTAATGCAGTATCAACATTTCACTGTAAAAGAAACAAAATCAAGACATCACTAAGACCGCAAATTTCGCTTCTCTTTTAGGTTAGAAGTCGCCATTGCGCATGCTCTGTCGGGGAAGACGGCCACTTGTGTTGTAGTTAGGTGATTATATTGCTGGGTGGGTGAGTGGGTAGGTGGGTTCCAGGCTGTACCTACAGTAGACAACATCACAACAATAAGTAACTACTTCATTCTGTTTAATCTGAACAACGTACTTTAGTTTATATTATAAACAGTGAATAATCATAATGATATTAAGAACGCCCCCCCCCCCCGCGCGCGCTTCGGTCAAGCGATTTGTTCAGTGCGTGTCAATTCAAATCAAGGGGACCATGTCCAGAGATTGGAGGGAAAATACTGAATTATGCAGGAAAACCGCTTGCTTATTGATTTACATTATTTCATCTATCTCCTTTGCCCTTATAATGGTTACTATCACTTGTTGTATAATGTTGTAATTGTTTTTGCTGTCTAGCACAAGTTGCACAATAGATACTGGTTAATTACACTTTAACATTGTACTTCAATACACAATAATATATTAAACTTGTAGGTTAGGCACATGTTTATGTATGTACATAACTGGAATTCATGACAAAGCGTGTACAATACTCACCTCAATACAACACCTTACAAATTTTCACAATGTATATTTATTAAAATTACATTCTAAATGTAATTATTAAATCTTCCCTTAAATAAATTTAACAAGGCAGTCATTCTTTCAGATTCTAAAGCTGCAATTCAGGGAATATGTTCAAATACTACAAAGAAGTCAACAAAAATTAGAGAATGCTACAAAATGTTAACACAACTCCAAAAAGTTAATAAGACTGTTCATCTCCAATGGATTCCAGCACACTGTGGAGTCATGGGGAACGAAGCTGCAGACTCACTTGCAAAGAAAGCCACAACAATAACACAAAAGTCTAAATTCAATTTCTCATATTCCTCAATAAAACGCTTGATCATTAAAAATTTTTGTCATTCATACCTACAAGAAATAGAAACAAATGCCAAAGATAAAAAATGGATTACACTAGTTTCCAACCCAGATATAATCCCCCAGAGACCAAGGAAAACAGCTGTTGCAGCCTTCCGACTATTGACCAATCACGACTGCTTGGCAAGTCATCTCTACAGAATAGGTATCTCAGCCTCACCAATATGTGTCCTGTGTAACGATCCAGCAGAAATGAACGAAGACCACTTGAAGACCTGTGAAGCATTAAGATCAGAAGAAACTACAGTTCAAAAGTATTGGAAAGCACGAATGCTAATGGCTTCATTGCCAGATGCAAGGCACTAGAAAACAACAACAACATTCTAAATGTTTGTCAATACGCGCCCTTTTGGTGTAAACTGCAACAAACTCGCCCTAGATTTCAATAGCAGCACCAAATACCGCAAATTCTAAAACCCGACCACAGCGCTGCATGACGGACCCAACTGTGAACCTAAACCATCCATAATCAACAACTCATCAATAAATGTATTAAAAAGAACCTGTTCTGTCGGATCAAACATATCTTAAACACATGGCATTTTAATCCAAATCATTAGAGCCATTTTCGAAAAAATGAAAACGTTTGCAAAATATACCATGTAAAATGCAATGTTGGGTGGAGGAATTTCTTAAAATCATCCTTAAAAGATATTACACCTAAACACCAACTTTGGCCTTTAACCGACTTTTCATTTTGCAGTTATGCTGTTCACAGGCAAACGCACACGAGGGTTTATTTTTTAGATTTAGGGTGCCCGGAGACAGTGAGTGAATGGACAAGTGAGTGAGTGTGAGTGAGTGGCTGAGTGAGTGTGGGTGAGTGAGTGGGTGAGTGGAGTGGGCGAATGAGTGTGAGTGAGTGAGTGGCCGTATGAGTGATTGTGTTAGTGACTGGGCGAGTGAGTGGGCGAGTGAGTGAGTGGGCGTGTGAATGAGTGGGCGAGTGAGTGGGTGAGTAGTGTGTGGGCGTGTGAGTGAGTGGGCGAGTGAGTGATCAGTGGGTGAGTGGGCGAGTGAGTGATCAGTGGGTGAGTGGGCGTGTGAGTGAGTGCATGAGTGGGCGTGTGAGTGAGTGGGAGAGTGAGTGAGTAGGTGACAGACTGGGCGAGTGAGTGGGCGAGTGAGTGAGTGAGCGAGTGAGTGATGAGTGAGTGGGCGTGTGAGTGAGCGGGTGAGTGAGTGGGCGTGTGAGTGAGCGGGTGAGTGAGTGGGTGTGTAAGTGAGCGGGTGAGTGAGTGGGCGTGTGAGTGAGCCGGTGAGTGAGTGGGCGTGTGAGTGAGCGGGTGAGTGAGTGGGCGTGTGAGTGAGTGGGAGAGTGAGTGAGTAGGTGACAGACTGGGCGAGTGAGTGGGCGAGTGAGTGAGTGAGCGAGTGAGTGATGAGTGAGTGGGCGAGTGAGTGAGTAGGTGAGTGAGTGGGCGTGTGAGTGAGCGGGTGAGTGAGTGGGCGTGTGAGTGAGCGGGTGAGTGAGTGGGTGTGTAAGTGAGCGGGTGAGTGAGTGGGCGTGTGAGTGAGCGGGTGAGTGAGTGGGCGTGTGAGTGAGCGGGTGAGTGAGTGGGCGTGTGAGTGAGCGGGTGAGTGACTGGGCGTGTGAGTGAGCGGGTGAGTGGGCGTGTGAGTGAGCGGGTGAGTGAGTGGGCGTGTGAATGAGTGGGCGAGTGAGTGGGTGAGTAGTGTGTGGGCGTGTGAGTGAGTGGGCGAGTGAGTGATCAGTGGGTGAGTGGGCGTGTGAGTGAGTGCATGAGTGGGCGTGTGAGTGAGTGGGAGAGTGAGTGAGTAGGTGACAGACTGGGCGAGTGAGTGGGCGAGTGAGTGAGTGAGCGAGTGAGTGATGAGTGAGTGGGCGAGTGAGTGAGTAGGTGAGTGAGTAGGTGAGTGAGTGGGCGTGTGAGTGAGCGGGTGAGTGAGTGGGCGTGTGAGTGAGCGGGTGAGTGAGTGGGTGTGTAAGTGAGCGGGTGAGTGAGTGGGCGTGTGAGTGAGCGGGTGAGTGAGTGGGCGTGTGACTGAGCGGGTGAGTGAGTGGGCGTGTGAGTGAGTGGGCGTGTGAGTGAGTGAGTAGGTGACAGACTGGGCGAGTGAGTGGGCGAGTGAGTGAGTGAGCGAGTGAGTGATGAGTGAGTGGGCGAGTGAGTGAGTAGGTGAGTGAGTGGGCGTGTGAGTGAGCGGGTGAGTGAGTGGGCGTGTGAGTGAGCGGGTGAGTGAGTGGGTGTGTAAGTGAGCGGGTGAGTGAGTGGGCGTGTGAGTGAGCGGGTGAGTGAGTGGGCGTGTGAGTGAGCGGGTGAGTGAGTGGGCGTGTGAGTGAGCAGGTGAGTGAGTGGGCGTGTGAGTGAGCGGGTGAGTGACTGGGCGTGTGAGTGAGCGGGTGAGTGGGCGTGTGAGTGAGCGGGTGAGTGAGTGGGCGTGTGAGTGGTGGTGTTTAAGGGCCCGTCGACAATTGGACCATTAGGGCCCCATCATGGAGACAGATTATGCATGTTTCGTATTCAGGAATGTGTAAATTATTTCTATATTTAAAAGACTTTTTTTTCTGTTTTCATGAATTTTAGTTATATATATATATATATATATATATATATATATATATATATATATATATATATATATATATATATATATAAGGTTTAAAAAAGTGCGTCACTATTGTGAGGTGGTATGTGCGTGGAAGTTTTGAACGTGCTCGGTTGTGCAGCAGAGTTGCTTGTTCTGATTTATTTTCAAATCGCGCGTTTTCATCTCGTGAAAATGGCGCGTTCAAATGAAGCATTGCTTGTTCCCGGCACAACACCTTAGAGCCCCGTCCCGTCCCGTCCCCCCGCGCCGCGCTGCTACTCTGTTGTGACTTTGAGACAGTGGCTGGGCCGGAGGGAAAGAGACGGAGTATGCCCGCCTCGCTAGCTCGCTCGCTCGCTCGCCCGCCTTCCTTCCTTGCTTGCTTGTGGAAATACCGCTATAATTCATCTATCCTATAAGATTACTGATCTTTAATCCTCTGCCGACCCTCCTAAAAGTTAAGATTTACTGCCGTCTTGGAATTATATTGTTGCCTTTCGCCTTCCTCCTTGCGCGCTGTTCCACCCCCTTTTCGTATCCCGACTTGCGGTTAAGGGAAAATTATTATGATATATCTCGACGGAATCGCTAGCCTGCAGCCCCGGCAAAGCACCCCCTCCCCCACTGCAACCCTGAGCGTTTTGGGTGCGTTCGTGCCCTCCAGGACACGAACCCGGGGTTCCATTTCCAGTTATGTGTAGGTTCTGCAACAGGTGTTGGTTCATCGATACCTACGCAGGTTTATACAGCTCGCCGGCGACCTACCTGCTCAATCAGGCACGCTACTACGACGTATTCTACTGTATTCCATGTCCAGATAGCAGTGCAGAAATGTCTTGAGGCCCGCTCATTCAAAAAACAAGCATTTTTAAATAAAGGTCCTCGTGTGTGTCTGTGAGCCTTACACCTCAAAAACGAAAAGTCAATTAAAAACCAAAGTTCGTGTTTAAATTTAACATTTTTTAAGGATGCGACACGACAATTTTGAAGAAAATTCCAGCACCCTAAACTACCCTCTACATGGAAAATTTCCCGACAATTTGTATTTGCTCAAAAATAAATAACATAATTTTGATTAAAATGCCATATGTTTCAGGTATTTTATGGCAAGTGAAATGTATATTTTGAATGTTCTACTTATAGCCTATGTAGTCCTGTTTACTCTGGGTGACTTTTGCATAACTGGTAAACCGTAAGAAAGAGACCAAATCTTACTATACAAAAAATTTAGATCTTGTTAAAACAGAATTTATGTTCAAATGCATTTTTTGTAGAGTGAGCCATTTCGGAGATATTCCTTGTTATTTGTGTGAGTTTTGGAGAACTTCTAGATGTTTCTAGTGGGAGGGGGTTATGCATTCTTTTAATTCTTGGTCATATAAAGGGAACAGAATTTCTGTCATCTATACTGAGCAGTTCTTAAAAGATTTCAATATCAGTTGTCTACTGTATTCCCCTTGTATCAACAGGAAAATTAGTAATAAGATACATATTTTTATATGTTTTACTCTTATTTTTTCTGTCTGCCCGTTTATCTCCTATTCCAATGCTGTGTGCATTTTCTCGTGTACAAAACTTACTTACTATTCTACAAATAGGGCGCTAATTATTACCTAGCCGAGAACGTTGCGTCGCTATTCTAGGATTTACATGAGCTCGCTGTCGGTGGTGCGATCCCCGCGCAAGTCTGCTCTGAAACAGAAAACAAAATGTCACGTTTAAGTTGTTTAGTTGCGGCATTAGGAATGGAGAGTCAGAATAAAGGCATACATACCTAATGGGACATGCATGGTAACATTGCAAGTCCATAGATATGCTACAATTGTATGTTTCATGTTTATTGGGTGCGCGCCCTTCATTCTGCTTACTTAAATGCTTAACATAATGACTGTCATTTTCTTCTTACTTTATTTTTAGTTTTGTGCGTGCTTTGATTGATCAATGACATTGTTTTTAAAACAGAACATGTTTACAACTTTGGCACACAATATTTCACTTCATATTCCAAAAGCTACAACTGAAGAACTAAAGATTATAACGAAAATAAATTAAAAAACGTTTATTATTTACCTAAGGCAAACATGAGATTAAAATTTCAGGCAAGGCAGAGGACAAGTGTAAAAACAGCTTTTTCAGGAAACCATTCGTTTAAATAATATTTAATAAATCTTTGCACAACGACGTATTTACAGCAAGCGCATTTTTTTATTATTTTAATCATTTTGTTGACACTATGCTTTTTTATTTTTAATTTTTATTTCTTTTTGTTTATTTTGAAGGTGTAGTGCAGGCACCGGCAGAGCGGTGGACAGTAGACCGAACCAAGGGCTTCCTTGCCGAGCAGTGACCAGTCAGTGGGGCTTGGCAGAGTGCGTACTTAGAATTAAAGGAGCACCAAACATGATAGGCTGATTAACAGAAAACTAATCTTCATTTCAGGCCATTAACCCACTCACTGCATTCACATTCACTGCTTCTTTTCTATTTTTCTAATATTTCTTCATCTTGTCATGTAGTTGATTTCTTCTTTTTTTAAGTGGAAACCGTCGAAATTTTGTATTAACTTTTTTAACTTTGCTCTATTGTGTATTAATTCCATTTCATTTAAGTCTTTCCTAGCATCCATTGGTTATACCATTCTTACTGTCGTATATATGCTTAAAAATTTGTTTTGTCATATTATTATCCATCGTCATTAGCAATCTTATTCTTCTTTTCCTGATTAAATCTGACATCTTTTCACATTCTTTACATTTATATAGGTCTTCAGTTTTCCTGAGTCCAAACTCTCCTTTAGCAGTTTGAATTGGACCAAAGATTTGTTGATGAAGTCGCTGCAGTATTGCTCAAGAGAATGAAAGTATTCTGCTGTCAGTATAAAACACAAGTACATAACTATGTAAGAGGCACTTTGAACTGGTAGGTATAAATGTAGAAGATTGGTTCAGTAGTGTGACCTTTAGCCGCGCAGGGACTGACAGTGAACAACATTCGCAGTTCTTGACTGACCCATCTTCACTACACACATGCATAGGTAAGTCGCTGACGTTGCATTAAACATAAACAGGTCTTAGTTCTCAATTATTCCGGATCGATGTTTCAGATATCTACCTTCAAGTAAGGTATACATACATACATGTCAAGTAACCTAGGAAGCTGAGAAGACACAGAGGCCAGGCAGGCAATCCAGGAGTCTGATCTGTCAGGAAGGAACACCGGGAGAGAATCCAACCCACAGACGTTATGGCCTGGGCCTTCGCATTCTCTGCGTATTCCATATTGTTATTTCACTGTAAATACCTACACGTTTTGATACCCGCGAATACAAAAAGGACGTTTAGACAAACCTCTCTCTCTCTCTTCTCTCTCTCTCTCTCTCTCTCTCTCTCTCTCTCTCTCTATATATATATATATATATATATATATATATATATATATATATATATCTGCGTGTATGTATCAGTATGTGGACAGCATAATTAAAAAATATGATGTGTTACACTCACACGACTTTCTCTACTCTTGTACTAACCATTCTTACAAACTCTTATTCCTACATCTTCTTCGTGTTAGTTGAGATAAACATTTGTACAAATTATCTTATTGCTTATCTCCTTGTAGGTACAAGGGGAATATAGGAATACAGTAGGCTTTGAGCGATAGTCTAATGTTTGAGATTCTGTTATCTTTGCACACTTAACATATAAAAATTGAACAACGATGATCCTTTTCACGAAAGTTTTCCAAGTTTTCCAAAACTCACACACATAACAAGAAATATCTCCGAAATGGTTCACTCTACAAGAAAATTTATTGAGATATAAATTGTGTATTTTAGCAAGATCTACATTTTTTGTACAGTAACATTTGGTCTATCTCGTATACATTTCATTTGTCATACAAATATCTCAAACATATGACATTTTAATCAAAATCGCTAGATCCATTTTCAAGAAAATCAAAATTTTCCAAAAATTGTCCATGTAAAGGGTAGTTTAGAGTGGGGCTATTTTCTTCAAAATCTTCGTGTCGCATCCTTGAAAGACATTAAACTTAAATACCAACTTTGGTTTTTAACCGACTTTTCGTTTTTCAGCTATGCTGTCCACAGTCTGACAGACACAGACACAGGCACACACACACGGACCTTTTTCTAAAAATGCTTTTTTGGATTGAGGAGGTCTCAAAACATATATTTCCGGTGAACTCTCGACATCGAAGTTTTGGGTGGAATACAATACTTCCCCTACTTACCAGTAGATAAAGTAAAAACGAAAGAGGAAAATAGCCCCGCCCTAAACTACCTTCTACATGCAAAATTTTTCGAAAATTTTTATTTTCTTGATAATGGCTCTAACGATTTCGGTTAAAACGCCATATTTTAAGATATTTGTATGACAAATAAAATGTATATTTTGAATTTTCTGGCTAGAGCCCATGTAGTCGTATTTACTCTGGATGACTTTTGCATAACTGGTAAACCGTAAGAGATAGACAAATTCTTAACATACAAAAAATGTAGATCTTGCTAAAACACACACTATATATCTAAATAATTTTTTTGTAGGATGAACCATTTCGGAGATATTCCTTTTTATTTGGGTCAGTTTGAGAAAACTAACACTTTCGTCAAATGTAACATCCTTGTTCAGTTTTTTATCTTAAACGTTCAAAGAGAACGGAATCTCAAAGCTTTAAAACATTTGACTATCGCACAAAGTCTACTGTATTCTAATATTCCCCTTGTACCTACAAGGAAATAAACAATAAGATAATTTGTAGAAATGTTTATCTCAACTAACACGAAGAAGATATAGGAATAAGAGTTTGTAAGAATGGTTAGTACAAGAGTAGAGAAAGTCATGTGAGTGCAACACATGGGATGTTTTTTAATCCTGGTCATGGAAAGAGGTTGCAATTTGAAAAACATCACATAGCGACCATGCAAAAGCTACTTTGTGGTAGACATATTTTCTTAAAATTCTTCACGTCACATCCTTAGAACAGGGCAACTTAAATACCATATTTAGTACTTAACGTTTTTGAGTTATGGTGTTCAAGAACACAATGAGTTTTTCTATTTGTTTCGGGGGAGGGGAGGGGGAGCAATAAGGTTCATATTTTTATTACATCCTACTAAAATTGCATATAACTATCTCCTAAATTTTCAAACAAATCATGAAATAGCTTTCAGAAAAAAAATTTTTAACTGCGCTATCAAAACGCTTCTTGTGGTTCAGTTTCCAAAATTGTTTAACAAAATTTCAGATTTACATTCCAGAAATACCACTTTATAAAATCGACTATATGAAATGCACATTAAATAAGTATTATTGAAGCAAAAAGCTTGATATCTGCTTCATCATTTTCACTACAACTCAGAGATTACAATAATGTTGTTAAAATATTGTTGAGCGTACCACAATGTACTTTTCATCACGTGCCGGGCAGGCTAGCGGGTAGAGACTCGCGTGCCTGCTGTTTGTACATGGCCGCAGACAATGGCCGGCAGAAACAGACTTTTCTAGCACCTTCCCGAGACTTCTAGCTACATCATTTCCGGTGCGTGAGTGTATGTGGAATCCAGAAAGTTCGGGGTGACATCCCCACAATAAAAATGAGTTAGTTTTGTTTTACCTACGGGAATAAATCGGTCAGTGTGTCTGCTGTGCATGTATGTCGCCCCGGAAGATAGGTTGGTCTAAGCTACTAATTGTCAGGCCTCATGGGTGGGGTGCAGTACTGGAAGGTAGAACGTGATCAGCGTTCCAAAGCTTCGCGGCCGGCTATGCGGCCTTCGCAACCTGGGGTCCCTACTTCAAGTACTCCTCAATTGGTCCCTCAGGACCAACGAGGCGGAGTGCACCCCGTGCCATATCTCCCAGCGGGGGAAGAATCCCATGCCGGTACCGGGGATCGAACCCGGGTCCTCCCCGGCGGAGGCAGGCGCGCTACCACTCGGCTAAGGAGACGGTCATTTTCACAGGCTGCTACCCTTAATCTGTATGAATTATAAGCTTTGTTGTACAAGAGAGGGTAAAAGAACTTATGAAAGTGCACGTATCAGAATTCATTAATAAAGATGTTTAGGTATATGTGTAGATAAGCACTGAAGAACAACCCCTGTGGGATATCCTGTTTAGTACTTGGCCAGGTATCAGTCATACCAACCGCAGCAACAATAAAATCCCCATGCAGTAGTTCCCGTGTGCCAAGCAGTTCGCACCCCCTCCCTCCCACCCCCCCCCCACTACGGGGCTTATCTTGCATGTGTGTGTGCGCGGTTTACCCCTTGGTAAACGGGGGGATAAAATATAGCGTCCTTTCATGAATCTTATTAAGATATCCAGAAGAAAGTAGCGAGAAGCGAGCGAGCGAGGGAAACGCGGAGAAGAAGAGAAAGAGGGGAGGGGAGGGGGAGGAATATAAAGTTATGAGAAAGAAGTATATATAATCCGCCACTATATATCACCAATGAACCTCCGGATCGCGCGCCGCGCCGCGCCGCTCCGCTCCGGCCGGGCTAGGTGAGACAGACAGTCTGCGCATGCGCCCCGAGTGTTTGTACTTACCTCGTTGCATCCACAGCTGTGTGTGTGCAAGATTCACCACACATGACCTTCTCTACTCACACACCTATTCCTCTATCTACTTCGTATTGATACAGATAAACATCTGTACCAATTATCTTATTGCTAACTTTCTTGTAGATACAAGGGGAGTAAGTGATAGTCAAATGTTTTAAGAGCGATCGGTATGGGATGACTTTACCAACCGGGATGACTCAGGCAGTAACCTCTGTGCCCTACATTCGGGAAGTCGTGGGTTCGATCCACGTGACCGAGGTTCCCGACCCGTGTTTTTTTCGGAGGTTTCCCGGGTCGCCAGATCCTCCGAATTTCCTGTTCTTCCATTTCGTTACATTAACCACTTCATTTCAGCGTTTGTCCCGTTAGGTTTCTTTCAGCAGCAGCAGCACCAGAGAGGGAACAAATTCGCTGTGCAAATCCCGTCCCCCCCCCCCCCTCATAGGAAGGCGATCCTGCTGGTCTCCGAAACCCGGTACAAGCCTGAGGGGGGAACGGGACCTAAACCAGCTTCTAACTGGGAAAATCTACGGACCCTGCCCTCTGTTCTGTAATCCGTAATGATAGACAATTGCAACAAATACAGGAATGAGTTTACTCCCTGGGAAATGAAGTCCTGTAAGTAAAGTGGAAAATATCCTAAGACTGTTGCTCTCTATTATCACGCGCTGCACACGCTAGTTGAAGCCTGGGCAATTCTACTGCTTCTCTTATGTACAAGCACGCCACTGACTGCATTTAACCCCGTGATTTCTGCAACTCTTTTAACGCTTGAAGAGTTACCTACTTACCTCAATGCCGGCTGAGGTGGGTCATCTGGTATATTTTCGGTGAAATCTCCACATCGAATACAACACTTCCTCTACCTTATAAGTTCTAAATTTTGTAACTTCTAAAACTCAATTAGTATGGTAATTAGTAATTCTTGTTTATATACTGTGTAACTGCTTCAGTTTTTTAAATATATTTGAGTTGTAACATGATCTTTGGTACCTACTTTAAAAATAAGATAGATTATCTTATAAAGCGCTTAAGATATTTCACTGAGCATAATTGTTGAAAATCTATTCGAGGTAAATTTCATCTATGTTTAACTAAAATGTTTACTGTTAACCCAGGCGGGTGGTAAAGGGGACCACGGTACCTATCTGTTTAGTACGGATTTACCCGTGTGGTTTAACAGTGTTATCTAAGTTTACAAGTTTTGGTGCAAATGTCGGTTATGGTGTAGGTTGGTTTCCTATGTCGCCACTGGCGGCAGGATGTGTCCGACCTTGGATGTCTGAGGGACCATTGACCTACTGCTTGCTTCGCCGGGCGCTTGCGGGACCGTCGAGTGGACAGAAAACCGAGAGGATTAGGTGAAAGCTATGGTAGTGCCAAGGGTGTAGCACATTTGGCGGTTTAGATGTTTGAGGGGATAGCGGTATTTACCAGCCAAGGGCAATATAGAAGGGTTTTTTTAAAGGTCTTCTGGGGTGACACAATTGATTTGAACAGGAGTGGTGTGGTGTTCGGTACCGCCGAAGCAAACCGGATGATTGTGGGTACATATTAAGATGGATGATTGGCTTGGTGGATGCCCTGACACTGACCTGCGATTTGGGGTGAACATGTGTGCAACTGCGGGAGGAAGCGGAAGTCTGGGGAGTGTCAGAGTGTCTTGAATCTGGTTCTAACGTCTTATGGAGGTTGTGCATGCGTGAGTCATTTATTTAGGTGAGCAATTTCCCCAGCTGCTTGTTGAAGTGGTCACGGAGGTGAACTGTGGCTGGTAACGTTGTTTGCAGGTTATGGGTGGTGTCCTGGACGTCCTCGAGAACACGAGTCAGGACTGCCTCCCATGCTACAACCCGGTAGCTGAGAGTCTGGAGTGTTTGCTGTAGTTTCTGCAGTGCGGCGGTGTAAAGTTGGTTGTCTACGGCGTCTTGTTGGTCGGCGGTTTCACGGTTGGTGATGATGTGCTCTTGGTGTGTGACGGTGTTGGTCTGGTTGTTGTGAGGGCCGCTTGACAGCGTGGATTCCTGGGGCACGCCGCCTGGCACGTGAAGTGGCCGGTGCAATTGCACGGGGCGACGTGTCAGGTCGTGGCTGGTGCAGACTGCCAGCGCCACCGTACTGGCAACAGACACCTCGGCTGGCCTCAACTGGGAGCCCGTCTGTCAAGGCAGTATACCTCATCCCAGAACTCCAGGCGTACCAGAGGTGACGGTCCTCTGGCTGTTGCGATGCGCGTCGCTTTCATAAGAGAAGGCCAACGACATCGAGAGGAGAGAATCGGGAAGCTGCCGATGTACTCCGTGCACTCTGCAGCCTCGTGACGTTAGGACGACTCTGTGTGAGCGTCCGATATTCAACCTCTGGCAGTGTCGTCTGTGTGGTGTCGCATGCTGAGACACCGCGCTCTGGAGGCTGGCTCTGAGGCAGGGGAGACGTTGGCGTTTTCAGCTTCCAGGGTTCTTGAACTGCTGCGGTGACTCTCTTCTTCCTGCTATGTTGTCTCTGTGACGATACTAAAAATGAAGTTTATTATAAAAAGGAGTGAAATTGTTTATAGGAACCTTTTTATGCTTGTATTTAGCTATCCACATATGTAACCTGTTGCATTTCCAGTTTTTAAAGGTAAAGTTTGTTTGTTTTCCTTACAAGAATAACAAATAAGACATGCTGCCATCTAAGGTGAAAAGGATGAACTTCTGCCAGAGGTAAAACAGTTATTTGATTGGTAGAACAAAGTGATGTTCCTGCCATCTATCAACTCATGATGAAGTTCAAGTACTCTCTCACTGTTTGATACCCAGAGGACTTTTTTCCTTCTTTGTTTCTTTCTTTTTTCCTTAACGCCCTCTAACGTAGTGTCATATCAGACACTGAATGAATGAAATAGGTGAAATGATACCTAAATGAGCCTGCGCTTTAAGTTACCCGACATTCGTCTTGTCAGGATAAGGGAAAACCTCAGTAAAACCTTATATGGATTACTCACCCTAAGTGAGATTCGAACTCGCGACCTCTTGGACACGCTACAGAGACGGACGCAAACAGAGCCATTAAATTATCACACACGACTTATCACAAATCACTGAAAAACAATTTATTACACATTACAATAAAAATATCAGTGCGATTATAACATGTTATAACAAAAATATGATGTGTTGCACTCACATGACTTTGTCTACTCTGGTAAAAGAGTAAAGACGCGGAGGGGGACACCTCGCTCACTTCGGCCTACACAGATGTATTGCAGCTACCATCCCCAGGAGGCAGGGAACCGAAAGTGCCACACAGGGTCCCTAACAAGTGCTGAGATCTCTTCATCATGGCGCTAGCCCCGCCAAGCAGCCATCTCACCGCGGTTCCATTGTCGTAGCGTGGACAAGGCCGACCAAACGCCACTCAGCGCCGAGAACATCAGCTACGATGTGCAATTATCCGCGCCATCTGCCCGGCACTGCCAACGGTACACACCTGCAACTGCACCACCTGAAAGATGATAACGAAATGCAATGAAAGGAAATAATGGAAAGGAAACCGTGATATGAAAAAATGCACCACAGCATTCGTCTAAGACACATGAGGAAACCACCGAAAAACCCATGTCAGAGTGTGTGACCATGGGGATCGAACCCGTGACCTCCCAAATGCGCGCCACAGACGACACCACCTAAGTCATCCCGCTCGGTTCTCTACTTTTACACTAACCATTCTTACAAACTCTTATTCCTATATCTTCTTCCTGTTAGTTGAGATAAATGTTTGTACAAATTATCTTATTGCTTATTTCCTTGTAGGGGAATGTTAGAATACAGTAGTCTTTGAGCGATAGTCAAATCTTTCAAACCTTTGGGTTCCCGTTCTCTATGCACGGTTAAGGTATAAAAAATGAATAACGATGTTCCATTTCACAAAAGTTTAAGTATTCCAAAGCTCACACAAATAACAAGGTATATCTCCAAAATGGATCATTCCACAAAAAAAGATACATTTGGACATAAACTGTGTGTTTAAACGTTTCGTATAATAAGATTTGGTCTATCTCTTACGGTTTACCAGTTCCTATACAAAAGTCATCCAGAGTAAACAGGACTTCATGGGCTATAGCCAGAAAATTCAAAATATACGTTTCATTTCCATAAAAACATCTTAAGCATAAGACATTGTAATCAAAATCGTTAGAGCCATTTTCGAGAAAATCAAACATTTCGAAATATTTTCTGTGTAAAGGGTAGTTTAGGGTGGGGCAATTTTCTTCAAAATATAAGTGTGGCATCCTTAAAAGGTATTCAATTTAAATGCGAACTTCGTTTTTTAACCGACCTTTGTTGTTCTTTATATAATTTAACACTTTGAAGTTATATACAATATTTAAATTCATACTATTATATCTATGAAATAGTCCATATAAATATAATTCGACAGTCTGTCTCACTCTCACTCTACTTGAGAATTTATCAGTTAGATCACACGTATTATCATATTACTTGTGATAATAGAAGGAGCTAGGCTAGGTCACTATTATACAGGACAAGCAGCTATATATGAAATAGTCCATATAAATATAATTCGACAGTGTGACTCACTCTCACTCTACTTGAGAATTTATCAGTTAGATCACACGTATTATCATATTACTTGTGATAATAGAAGGAGCTAGACTAGGTCACTATTATACAGGACAAGCAGCTATATATGAAATAGTCCATATAAATATAATTCGACAGTCTGACTCACTCTCACTCTACTTGAGAATTTATCAGTTAGATCACACGTATTATCATATTACTTGTGATAATAGAAGGAGCTAGGCTAGGTCACTATTATACAGGACAAGCAGCTATATATGAAATAGTCCATATAAATATAATTCGACAGTCTGACTCAGTCTCACTCTACTTGAGAATTTATCAGTTAGATCACACGTATTATCATATTACTTGTGATAATAGAAGGAGCTAGGCTAGGCCACTATTATACAGGACAAGCAGCTATATATGAAATAGTCCATATAAATATAATTCGACAGTCTGACTCACTCTCACTCTACTTGAGAATTTATCAGTTAGATCACACGTATTATCATATTACTTGTGATAATAGAAGGAGCTAGACTAGGTCACTATTATACAGGACAAGCAGCTATATATGAAATAGTCCATATAAATATAATTCGACAGTCTGACTCACTCTCACTCTACTTGAGAATTTATCAGTTAGATCACACGTATTATCATATTACTTGTGATAATAGAAGGAGCTAGGCTAGGTCACTATTATACAGGACAAGCAGCTATATATGAAATAGTCCATATAAATATAATTCGACAGTCTGACTCAGTCTCACTCTACTTGAGAATTTATCAGTTAGATCACACGTATTATCATATTACTTGTGATAATAGAAGGAGCTAGGCTAGGCCACTATTATACAGGACAAGCAGCTATATATGAAATAGTCCATATAAATATAATTCGACAGTCTGACTCACTCTCACTCTACTTGAGAATTTATCAGTTAGATCACACGTATTATCATATTACTTGTGATAATAGAAGGAGCTAGGCTAGGCCACTATTATACAGGACAAGCAGCTATATATGAAATAGTCCATATAAATATAATTCGACAGTCTGACTCACTCTCACTCTACTTGAGAATTTATCAGTTAGATCACACGTATTGTCATATTACTTGTGATAATAGAAGGAGCTAGGCTAGGCCACTATTATACAGGACAAGCAGGCTATATATGAAATAGTCCATATAAATATAATTCGACAGTCTGACTCACTCTCACTCTACTTGAGAATTTATCAGTTAGATCACACGTATTATCATATTACTTGTGATAATAGAAGGAGCTAGGCTAGGCCACTATTATACAGGACAAGCAGCTATATATGAAATAGTCCATATAAATATAATTCGACAGTCTGACTCACTCTCACTCTACTTGAGAATTTATCAGTTAGATCACACGTATTATCATATTACTTGTGATAATAGAAGGAGCTAGGCTAGGCCACTATTATACAGGACAAGCAGCTATATATGAAATAGTCCATATAAATATAATTCGACAGTCTGACTCAGCTCTCACTCTACTTGAGAATTTATCAGTTAGATCACACGTATTATCATATTACTTGTGATAATAGAAGGAGCTAGGCTAGGCCACTATTATACAGGACAAGCAGCTATATATGAAATAGTCCATATAAATATAATTCGACAGTGCTGACTCACTCTCACTCTACTTGAGAATTTATCAGTTAGATCACACGTATTATCATATTACTTGTGATAATAGAAGGAGCTAGGCTAGGCCACTATTATACAGGACAAGCAGCTATATATGAAATAGTCCATATAAATATAATTCGACAGTCTGACTCACTCTCACTCTACTTGAGAATTTATCAGTTAGATCACACGTATTGTCATATTACTTGTGATAATAGAAGGAGCTAGGCTAGGCCACTATTATACAGGACAAGCAGCTATATATGAAATAGTCCATATAAATATAATTCGACAGTCTGACTCACTCTCACTCTACTTGAGAATTTATCAGTTAGATCACACGTATTATCATATTACTTGTGATAATAGGAGCTAGGCTAGGCCACTATTATACAGGACAAGCAGCTATATATGAAATAGTCCATATAAATATAATTCGACAGTGCTGACTCACTCTCACTCTACTTGAGAATTTATCAGTTAGATCACACGTATTATCATATTACTTGTGATAATAGAAGGAGCTAGGCTAGGCCACTATTATACAGGACAAGCAGCTATATATGAAATAGTCCATATAAATATAATTCGACCAGTGTGACTCACTCTCACTCTACTTGAGAATTTATCAGTTAGATCACACGTATTATCATATTACTTGTGATAATTAGAAGGAGCTAGGCTAGGCCACTATTAGACAAGCAGCTATATATGAAATAGTCCATATAAATATAATTCGACAGTCTGACTCACTCTCACTCTACTTGAGAATTTATCAGTTAGATCACACGTATTATCATATTACTTGTGATAATAGAAGGAGCTGGGCTAGGCCACTATTATACAGGACAAGCAGCTATATATGAAATAGTCCATATAAATATAATTCGACAGTGTGACTCACTCTCACTCTACTTGAGAATTTATCAGTTAGATCACACGTATTATCATATTACTTGTGATAATAGAAGGAGCTGGGCTACGTCACTATTATACAGGACAAGCAGCTATATATGAAATAGTCCATATAAATATAATTCGACAGTCTGACTCACTCTCACTCTACTTGAGAATTTATCAGTTAGATCACACGTATTATCATATTACTTGTGATAATAGAAGGAGCTGGGCTAGGCCACTATTATACAGGACAAGCAGCTATATATGAAATAGTCCATATAAATATAATTCGACAGTGTGACTCACTCTCACTCTACTTGAGAATTTATCAGTTAGATCACACGTATTATCATATTACTTGTGATAATAGAAGGAGCTAGGCTAGGCCACTATTATACAGGACAAGCAGCTATATATGAAATAGTCCATATAAATATAATTCGACAGTCTGACTCACTCTCACTCTACTTGAGAATTTATCAGTTAGATCACACGTATTATCATATTACTTGTGATAATAGAAGGAGCTAGGCTAGGCCACTATTATACAGGACAAGCAGCTATATATGAAATAGTCCATATAAATATAATTCGATAGTCTGACTCACTCTCACTCTACTTGAGAATTTATCAGTTAGATCACACGTATTATCATATTACTTGTGATAATAGAAGGAGCTAGGCTAGGCCACTATTATACAGGACAAGCAGCTATATATGAAATAGTCCATATAAATATAATTCGATAGTCTGACTCACTCTCACTCTACTTGAGAATTTATCAGTTAGATCACACGTATTATCATATTACTTGTGATAATAGAAGGAGCTAGGCTAGGCCACTATTATACAGGACAAGCAGCTATATATGAAATAGTCCATATAAATATAATTCGATAGTCTGACTCACTCTCACTCTACTTGAGAATTTATCAGTTAGATCACACGTATTATCATATTACTTGTGATAATAGAAGGAGCTAGGCTAGGCCACTATTATACAGGACAAGCAGCTATATATGAAATAGTCCATATAAATATAATTCGATAGTCTGACTCACTCTCACTCTACTTGAGAATTTATCAGTTAGATCACACGTATTATCATATTACTTGTGATAATAGAAGGAGCTAGGCTAGGCCACTATTATACAGGACAAGCAGCTATATATGAAATAGTCCATATAAATATAATTCGATAGTCTGACTCACTCTCACTCTACTTGAGAATTTATCAGTTAGATCACACGTATTATCATATTACTTGTGATAATAGAAGGAGCTAGGCTAGGCCACTATTATACAGGACAAGCAGCTATATATGAAATAGTCCATATAAATATAATTCGATAGTCTGACTCACTCTCACTCTACTTGAGAATTTATCAGTTAGATCACACGTATTATCATATTACTTGTGATAATAGAAGGAGCTAGGCTAGGCCACTATTATACAGGACAAGCAGCTATATATGAAATAGTCCATATAAATATAATTCGACAGTGTGACTCACTCTCACTCTACTTGAGAATTTATCAGTTAGATCAAACGTATTATCATATTACTTGTGATAATAGAAGGAGCTAGGCTAGGCCACTATTATACAGGACAAGCAGCTATATATGAAATAGTCCATATAAATATAATTCGATAGTCTGACTCACTCTCACTCTACTTGAGAATTTATCAGTTAGATCACACGTATTATCATATTACTTGTGATAATAGAAGGAGCTAGGCTAGGCCACTATTATACAGGACAAGCAGCTATATATGAAATAGTCCATATAAATATAATTCGATAGTCTGACTCACTCTCACTCTACTTGAGAATTTATCAGTTAGATCACACGTATTATCATATTACTTGTGATAATAGAAGGAGCTAGGCTAGGCCACTATTATACAGGACAAGCAGCTATATATGAAATAGTCCATATAAATATAATTCGATAGTCTGACTCACTCTCACTCTACTTGAGAATTTATCAGTTAGATCACACGTATTATCATATTACTTGTGATAATAGAAGGAGCTAGGCTAGGCCACTATTATACAGGACAAGCAGCTATATATGAAATAGTCCATATAAATATAATTCGATAGTCTGACTCACTCTCACTCTACTTGAGAATTTATCAGTTAGATCACACGTATTATCATATTACTTGTGATAATAGAAGGAGCTAGGCTAGGCCACTATTATACAGGACAAGCAGCTATATATGAAATAGTCCATATAAATATAATTCGATAGTCTGACTCACTCTCACTCTACTTGAGAATTTATCAGTTAGATCACACGTATTATCATATTACTTGTGATAATAGAAGGAGCTAGGCTAGGCCACTATTATACAGGACAAGCAGCTATATATGAAATAGTCCATATAAATATAATTCGATAGTCTGACTCACTCTCACTCTACTTGAGAATTTATCAGTTAGATCACACGTATTATCATATTACTTGTGATAATAGAAGGAGCTAGGCTAGGCCACTATTATACAGGACAAGCAGCTATATATGAAATAGTCCATATAAATATAATTCGACAGTGTGACTCACTCTCACTCTACTTGAGAATTTATCAGTTAGATCACACGTATTATCATATTACTTGTGATAATAGAAGGAGCTAGGCTAGGCCACTATTATACAGGACAAGCAGCTATATATGAAATAGTCCATATAAATATAATTCGACAGTCTGACTCAGTCTCACTCTACTTGAGAATTTATCAGTTAGATCACACGTATTATCATATTACTTGTGATAATAGAAGGAGCTAGGCTAGGCCACTATTATACAGGACAAGCAGCTATATATGAAATAGTCCATATAAATATAATTCGACAGTCTGACTCACTCTCACTCTACTTGAGAATTTATCAGTTAGATCACACGTATTATCATATTACTTGTGATAATAGAAGGAGCTAGGCTAGGCCACTATTATACAGGACAAGCAGCTATATATGAAATAGTCCATATAAATATAATTCGACAGTCTGACTCACTCTCACTCTACTTGAGAATTTATCAGTTAGATCACACGTATTATCATATTACTTGTGATAATAGAAGGAGCTAGACTAGGTCACTATTATACAGGACAAGCAGCTATATATGAAATAGTCCATATAAATATAATTCGACAGTCTGACTCACTCTCACTCTACTTGAGAATTTATCAGTTAGATCACACGTATTATCATATTACTTGTGATAATAGAAGGAGCTAGGCTAGGTCACTATTATACAGGACAAGCAGCTATATATGAAATAGTCCATATAAATATAATTCGACAGTCTGACTCAGTCTCACTCTACTTGAGAATTTATCAGTTAGATCACACGTATTATCATATTACTTGTGATAATAGAAGGAGCTAGGCTAGGCCACTATTATACAGGACAAGCAGCTATATATGAAATAGTCCATATAAATATAATTCGACAGTCTGACTCACTCTCACTCTACTTGAGAATTTATCAGTTAGATCACACGTATTATCATATTACTTGTGATAATAGAAGGAGCTAGGCTAGGCCACTATTATACAGGACAAGCAGCTATATATGAAATAGTCCATATAAATATAATTCGATAGTCTGACTCACTCTCACTCTACTTGAGAATTTATCAGTTAGATCACACGTATTGTCATATTACTTGTGATAATAGAAGGAGCTAGGCTAGGCCACTATTATACAGGACAAGCAGCTATATATGAAATAGTCCATATAAATATAATTCGATAGTCTGACTCACTCTCACTCTACTTGAGAATTTATCAGTTAGATCACACGTATTATCATATTACTTGTGATAATAGAAGGAGCTAGGCTAGGCCACTATTATACAGGACAAGCAGCTATATATGAAATAGTCCATATAAATATAATTCGATAGTCTGACTCACTCTCACTCTACTTGAGAATTTATCAGTTAGATCACACGTATTATCATATTACTTGTGATAATAGAAGGAGCTAGGCTAGGCCACTATTATACAGGACAAGCAGCTATATATGAAATAGTCCATATAAATATAATTCGATAGTCTGACTCACTCTCACTCTACTTGAGAATTTATCAGTTAGATCACACGTATTATCATATTACTTGTGATAATAGAAGGAGCTAGGCTAGGCCACTATTATACAGGACAAGCAGCTATATATGAAATAGTCCATATAAATATAATTCGATAGTCTGACTCACTCTCACTCTACTTGAGAATTTATCAGTTAGATCACACGTATTATCATATTACTTGTGATAATAGAAGGAGCTAGGCTAGGCCACTATTATACAGGACAAGCAGCTATATATGAAATAGTCCATATAAATATAATTCGACAGTGTGACTCACTCTCACTCTACTTGAGAATTTATCAGTTAGATCACACGTATTATCATATTACTTGTGATAATAGAAGGAGCTAGGCTAGGCCACTATTATACAGGACAAGCAGCTATATATGAAATAGTCCATATAAATATAATTCGACAGTCTGACTCAGTCTCACTCTACTTGAGAATTTATCAGTTAGATCACACGTATTATCATATTACTTGTGATAATAGAAGGAGCTAGGCTAGGCCACTATTATACAGGACAAGCAGCTATATATGAAATAGTCCATATAAATATAATTCGACAGTCTGACTCACTCTCACTCTACTTGAGAATTTATCAGTTAGATCACACGTATTATCATATTACTTGTGATAATAGAAGGAGCTAGGCTAGGCCACTATTATACAGGACAAGCAGCTATATATGAAATAGTCCATATAAATATAATTCGACAGTCTGACTCACTCTCACTCTACTTGAGAATTTATCAGTTAGATCACACGTATTATCATATTACTTGTGATAATAGAAGGAGCTAGACTAGGTCACTATTATACAGGACAAGCAGCTATATATGAAATAGTCCATATAAATATAATTCGATAGTCTGACTCACTCTCACTCTACTTGAGAATTTATCAGTTAGATCACACGTATTATCATATTACTTGTGATAATAGAAGGAGCTAGGCTAGGTCACTATTATACAGGACAAGCAGCTATATATGAAATAGTCCATATAAATATAATTCGACAGTCTGACTCAGTCTCACTCTACTTGAGAATTTATCAGTTAGATCACACGTATTATCATATTACTTGTGATAATAGAAGGAGCTAGGCTAGGCCACTATTATACAGGACAAGCAGCTATATATGAAATAGTCCATATAAATATAATTCGACAGTCTGACTCACTCTCACTCTACTTGAGAATTTATCAGTTAGATCACACGTATTATCATATTACTTGTGATAATAGAAGGAGCTAGGCTAGGCCACTATTATACAGGACAAGCAGCTATATATGAAATAGTCCATATAAATATAATTCGATAGTCTGACTCACTCTCACTCTACTTGAGAATTTATCAGTTAGATCACACGTATTGTCATATTAGTTGTGATAATAGAAGGAGCTAGGCTAGGCCACTATTATACAGGACGAGCAGCTATATATGAAATAGTCCATATAAATATAATTCGATAGTCTGACTCACTCTCACTCTACTTGAGAATTTATCAGTTAGATCACACGTATTATCATATTACTTGTGATAATAGAAGGAGCTAGGCTAGGCCACTATTATACAGGACAAGCAGCTATATATGAAATAGTCCATATAAATATAATTCGATAGTCTGACTCACTCTCACTCTACTTGAGAATTTATCAGTTAGATCACACGTATTATCATATTACTTGTGATAATAGAAGGAGCTAGGCTAGGCCACTATTATACAGGACAAGCAGCTATATATGAAATAGTCCATATAAATATAATTCGATAGTCTGACTCACTCTCACTCTACTTGAGAATTTATCAGTTAGATCACACGTATTATCATATTACTTGTGATAATAGAAGGAGCTAGGCTAGGCCACTATTATACAGGACAAGCAGCTATATATGAAATAGTCCATATAAATATAATTCGATAGTCTGACTCACTCTCACTCTACTTGAGAATTTATCAGTTAGATCACACGTATTATCATATTACTTGTGATAATAGAAGGAGCTAGGCTAGGCCACTATTATACAGGACAAGCAGCTATATATGAAATAGTCCATATAAATATAATTCGATAGTCTGACTCACTCTCACTCTACTTGAGAATTTATCAGTTAGATCACACGTATTATCATATTACTTGTGATAATAGAAGGAGCTAGGCTAGGCCACTATTATACAGGACAAGCAGCTATATATGAAATAGTCCATATAAATATAATTCGATAGTCTGACTCACTCTCACTCTACTTGAGAATTTATCAGTTAGATCACACGTATTAAGTTATTCGTCAAAATGAATTTCTTTAAGAACTGTTTGAGAGAAATGTTTGAATGTTCAGTTACTTATACGATATATACGAGATAACCGCAAGTAGCAGTGGCTTTTTCCAGTGGTTACGACTTGCACTAAGCACCACCTACAGTGAGAATACGATACTAAACACGTCCAAGACAGTGAGATGTTTAGCGGCCTGTTTTCTCAAGCAAATATCGAGCTACCATAAAATGTGCAAGTATATTACCTAACTACACATTAACTGAAATTACTCTGCAGGACCTTAGTGTTTCCAAAAGTCAACTAAATTCACCATAAATTTTTCTGACGGTGATTATGGTCACTAAACGAAATACGTGGAAAACACGATAAAGTATTTCTAACTTCACCTTCGCAGAACTATTTATTTTGCATATAAATGCCTTATTTAATTGTTGCACCGTTAAATGTCAGTTTTTATTGTATATTTATGTGCAGATCGGGAACAGGTCTTCCCATGTATTTGAGTTTCACTTTGGCTTATAGTCGTGTTGGTTATATAAGGAGGGTCTTGTGCTGTAAATGCAGGTAACATTATCAGAAAACAATTATTAATTTAATTGTAAGTATGAAGAATGGATGAAGGATGACGAATGTGATATAATAGAGGCGTTGATTCTCTTAAGGACAAGGGTGTTTTACCACTCTAGGTATAAGCAGAGACTCTCTGAGGGTGAGAGGGAGCTCTTTTGCTTGCAGTTGGCTCTATGACACCCTGAGGCCCTACTTCGTTTCCGCTGTCACACTGTCCATCTTGACTGGTTCATCCTAACCACGTGTCCCCCGCTCCAGCTCCGGGCTCTTGTACCTTCCTCAACACCTCACTCTGGATCCTGTCTCTAAAACTTATCTTACTATACAACAAATGTAGATCTTGTTGAAAGCTCAAGAAATTTATGTCTAAATACATTTATTGTACAGTGAACCATTTCGAAGATATTCCTGTTACTTGTGTGAGTTTTGGAATACTTCCATCAAATGGAATATCACTATTCATGTTTTAATATATTCGCCGCGCAAAGAGTACGCAATTTCAAAGCTTTAAAAGATTTGACTATCACTCAAAGCCTACTGTATTCCCATATTCCCCTTGTACCTATAAGGAAATAAGCAATAAGATAATTTGTACAAATGTTTATCTCAACTTACACGAAGAAGATATAGGAATAAGAGTTTGTAAGAATGGTTAGTACAAGAGTAGAGAAAGTCGTGTGAGTGCAAAACATCAGATATTAATACAGTAGTATCTCTTACAGTTTATGAGTTACACAAAAGTTATTCAGTATAAAGAGAGCTTTAGAGGATAATCACAGAATATTCAACATATGCATTTCATTGTCATAATACACAGTAAATGCATGGCATTTTAACAAAAATCTTTAGGGTCATGTTTGAGAAAATGAACATTTTCTGAAAATGCTTCATATAAAGGGTAGTTTGGGGTGAACGCATTTTCTGTGTCGCATCCTTGTAAGGTAAATAGCAACTTTGGTTTTCCAGGTATGTACTTATGTTCACAGACAGATAGGTAGCGCTGCAGGTGGCGATGCAGGCTCCAAGTTTCTCAGCACAAGTCCGGGCAGTACGGGAGATGCTCCTTATGATCGCCTTGCAAGTTTCCCTCCTTCTCCATCACCAAACCAAATTTACTGTAATAGTTTCTTTTAAGACGGCGGCAGCAGCGGTGTTACTGTGAAATATACTGCAAGCAACTTGCACAACAGTCACACCCGATAATCTTCACGAACGCATAAATAGTAGGTAAGTGCGGGGCTTAAGAGGAGACCTGCACGTGGGGCACATATCCCCCCCCCCCCTCTCAGTCCCTCCTAGCTCAACTTGTAAATCTCCAAAGTTGCGCTCCTTTGGCAACTACCCCAGTCTTGCATCGACGACATTGTAAGAAATAACCCCGTGAAATCGTTTTTGACAACGGATTGCTAAAGAACATAAGTAACAAAATGTGATATGTTGCAGTCACAACACTTTCTCTACAAATGTCCTAAATTCCCTTCTCTTTGCACAACCAAGACATAAAAAAACACATAAAAAGGCTTGTGTACAGTAAGATTTGGTCTATGTCTTACGGTTTACTATTTACTCAAAAGACATCAACAGTACACAGGACCTACATGGGCTATAGCCAGAAAATTCAAAACATACTTTTAATTTCTCATAAAAATATCTTAAACATATGGCATTTTAATTAAAATCGTTAGAGGCATTTTGGAGAAAATCAAAATGTTCTAAAATTTTTCAATATAAAAGGTATTTTAGAATAGAGCAATTTTCTTCATAATCTCCGTGTCGCATCCTTGAAAGACATTCAACTTTAAATACCAACTTTGGTTTTTAAGCGACTTTTCGTTTTTGAGTTATGCTGTTCACAGTCACACTGACACACACACACACACACACACACACACACACACACACACACACATACACACACAAGCATGGACCTATTTTTAAAAATGTTCTTTATTTTTTATTCAGAAGTTCGACCCGGGTTCTCCGGGTTCCCTCGCCACTCATTCCACCAATTGCTCCATTAGCACCTTTCATCAATTTCGCCTGCGTTTCATATTATCCTCTTCCTCACTATCATACCTGGTGCTTGGCTGACCATCTGCTTCCAGGTATTTACTCTGTCCGGTCCAAAGGTTCCTCTGCTCCCCAACAGACGTCTGACTCTAGACACTGGCTTGTAAGTCCTCACTCTCATACTTGCAAGTGTTCACTCTGTCTGGTACATAGGTTCCTGTGTTCCCTGACAGACGTGTGACTCTAGACACTGGCTTGCAAGTCCTCAATCTCATACTTGCAGGTGTTCACTCTGTCTGGTACATAGGTTCCTGTGTTCCCCGACAGACGTCTGACTCTAGACACTGGCTTGTAAGTCCTCACTCTCATACTTGCAGGTGTTCACTCTGTCTGGTACATAGGTTCCTGTGTTCCCTGACAGACGTCTGACTCTAGACACTGGCTTTTAAGTCCTCACTCCCATACTTGCAAGTGTTCACTCTGTCTGGTACATAGGTTCCTGTGTTCCCAGACAGACGTCTGACTCTAGACACTGGCTTGTAAGTCCTCACTCTCATACTTGCAGGTGTTCACTCTGTCTGGTACATAGGTTCCTGTGCTCCCTGACGGACGTCTGACTCTAGACACTGACTTGTAAGTCCTCACTCTCATACTTCCAAGTGTTCACTCTGTCTGGTACATAGGTTCCTGTGTTCCCTGACAGACGTCTAACTCTAGACACTGACTTGTAAGTCCTCACTCTCATACTTGCAGGCGTTCACTCTGTCTGGTACATAGGTTCCTGTGTTCCCTGACAGACGTCTGACTCTAGACACTGACTTGTAAGTTCTCACTCTCATACTTGCAGGTGTTCACTCTGTCTGATACATAGGTTCCTGTGTTCCCTGACAGACGTCTGACTCTAGACACTCGCTTGTAAGTCCTCACTCTCATACTTGCAGGTGTTCACTCTGTCTGATACATAGGTTCCTGTGTTCCCTGACAGACGTCTGACTCTAGACACTGGCTTGTATGTCCTCACTCTCATACTTGCAGGTGTTCACTCTGTCTGGTACATAGGTTCCTGTGTGCCCTGATACACGTCTGACTCTAGACACTGGCTTGTAAGTCCTCACTCTCATACTTGCAGGTGTTCACTCTGTCTGGTACATAGGTTCCTGTGTTCCCTGACAGATGTCTGACTCTAGACACTGGCTTGTAAGTCCTCACTCTCATACTTGCAGGTGTTCACTCTGTCTGGTACATAGGTTCCTGTGTTCCCTGACAGACGTCTGACTCTAGACACTGTCTTGTAAGTCCTCACTCTCATACTTGCAGGTGTTCACTCTGTCTGGTACATAGGTTCCTGTGTTCCCTGACAGACGTCTGACTCTAGACACTGGCTTGTAAGTCCTCACTCTCATACTTGCAGGTGTTCACTCTGTCTGGTACATAGGTTCCTGTGTTCCCTGACAGACGTCTGACTCTAGACACTGGCTTGTAAGTCCTCACTCTCATACTTGCAGGTGTTCACTCTGCCTGGTACATAGGTTCCTGTGTTCCCTGACAGACGTCTGACTCTAGACACTGTCTTGTAAGTCCTCACTCTCATACTTGCAGGTGTTCACTCTGTCTGGTACATAGGTTCCTGTGTTCCCTGACAGACGTCTGACTCTAGACACTGTCTTGTAAGTCCTCACTCTCATACTTGCAGGTGTCCACTCTGTCTGGTACATAGGTTCCTGTGTTCCCTGACAGACGTCTGACTCTAGACACTGTCTTGTAAGTCCTCACTCTCATACTTGCAGGTGTTCACTCTGTCTGGTACATAGGTTCCTGTGTTCCCCGACTGACGTATGACTCTAGACACTGGCTTGTAAGTCCTCACTCTCATACTTGCAAGTGTTCACTCTGTCTGGTACATAGGTTCCTGTGTTCCCTGACAGATGTCTTACTCTAGACACTGGCTTGTAAGTCCTCACTCTCATACTTCGAAGTGTTCACTCTGTCTGGTACATAGGTTCCTGTGTTCCCTGACAGACGTCTGACTCTAGACACTGGCTTGTAAGTCCTCACTCTCATACTTGCAGGTGTTCACTCTGTCTTGTACATAGGTTCCTGTGTTCCCTGACAGACGTCTGACTCTAGACACTGACTTGTAAGTCCTCACTCTCATACTTCAGGTGCTCACTCTGTCTGGTACATAGGTTCATGTGTTCCCTGACAGACGTCTGACTCTAGACACTGTCTTGTAAGTCCTCACTCTCATACTTGCAGGTGTTCACTCTGTCTGGTACATAGGTTCCTGTGCTCCCCGACAGACGTCTGACTCTAGACACTGGCTTGTAAGTCCTCACTCTCATACTTGCAGGTGTTCACTCTGTCTGGTACATAGGTTCCTGTGTTCCCTGACAGACGTCTTACTCTAGACACTGGCTTGTAAGTCCTCACTCTCATACTTGCAGGTGTTCACTCTGTCTGGTACATAGGTTCCTGTGTTCCCTGACAGACGTCTTACTCTAGACACTGGCTTGTAAGTCCTCACTCTCATACTTGCAGGTGTTCACTCTGTCTGGTACATAGGTTCCTGTGCTCCCCGACAGACGTCTGACTCTAGACACTGGCTTGTAAGTCCTCACTCTCATACTTGCAGGTGTTCACTCTGTCTGGTACATAGGTTCCTGTGTTCCCTGACAGACGTCTGACTCTAGACACTGGCTTGTAAGTCCTCACTCTCATACTTGCAGGTGTTCACTCTGTCTGGCACATAGGTTCCTGTGTTCCCTGACAGACGTCTGACCCTAGACACTGGCTTGTAAGTCCTCACTCTCATACTTGCAGGTGTTCACTCTGTCTGGTACATAGGTTCCTGTGTTCCCTGGCAGATGTCTGATTCTAGACACTGACTTGTAAGTCCTCACTCTCATACTTGCAGGTGTTCACTCTGTCTGGTACATAGGTTCCTGTGTTCCCTGACAGACGTCTGACTCTAGACACTGACTTGTAAGTCCTCACTCTCATACTTGCAGGTGTTCACTCTGTCTGGTACATAGGTTCCTGTGTTCCCTGACAGATGTCTGATTCTAGACACTGACTTGTAAGTCCTCACTCTCATAATTGCAGGTGTTCACTCTGTCTGGTACATAGGTTCCTGTGTTCCCTGACAGACGTCTTACTCTAGACACTGGCTTGTAAGTCCTCACTCTCATACTTGCAGGTGTTCACTCTGTCTGGTACATAGGTTCCTGTGTTCCCTGACTGACGTCTGACCCTAGACACTGACTTGTAAGTCCTCACTCTCATACTAGCAGGTGTTCACTCTGTCTGGTACATAGGTTCCTGTGTTCCCTGAGAGGCGTCTGACTCTAGACACTGGCTTGTAAGTCCTCACTCTCATACTTGCAGGTGTTCACTATGTCTGGTACATAGGTTCCTGTGTTCCCTGACAGACGTCTTACTCTAGACACTGGCTTGTAAGTCCTCACTCTCATACTTGCACGTGTTCACTCTGTTTGGTACATAGGTTCCTGTGTTCCCTGACAGACGTCTTACTCTAGACACTGGCTTGTAAGTCCTCACTCTCATACTTGCAGGTGTTCACTCTGTCTGGTACATAGGTTCCTGTGTTCCCTGACAGACGTCTGACTCTAGACACTGGCTTGTAAGTCCTCACTCTCATACTTGCAGGTGTTCACTCTGTCTGGTACATAGGTTCCTGTGTTCCCTGACAGACGTCTGACCCTAGACACTGACTTGTAAGTCCTCACTCTCATACTTGCAGGTGTTCACTCTGTCTGGTACATAGGTTCCTGTGTTCCCTGAGAGGCGTCTGACTCTAGACACTGGATTGTAAGTCCTCACTCTCATACTTGCAGGTGTTCACTATGTCTGGGACATAGGTTCCTGTGTTCCCTGACAGACGTCTGACTCTAGACACTGGCTTTTAAGTCCTCACTCACATACTTGCAGGTGTTCACTCTGTCTAGTACATAGGTTCCTGTGTTCCCTGACAGATGTCTGACTCTAGACACTGGCTTGTAAGTCCTCACTCTCATACTTGCAGGTGTTCACTCTGTCTGGTACATAGGTTCCTGTGTTCCCTGACAGACGTCTGACTCTAGACACTGGCTTGTAAGTCCTCACTCTCATACTTGCAGGTGTTTACTCTGTCTGGTACATAGGTTCCTGTGTTCCCTGACAGACGTCTGACCCTAGACACTGGCTTGTAAGTCCTCACTCTCATACTTGCAGGTGTTCACTCTGTCTGGTACATAGGTTCCTGTGTTCCCTGACAGACGTCTGAATCTAGACACTGACTTGTAAGTGCTCACTCTCATACTTGCAGGTGTTCACTCTGTCTGGTACATAGGTTCCTGTGTTCCCTGACAGACGTCTTACTCTAGACACTGGCTTGTAAGTCCTCACTCTCATACTTGCAGGTGTTCACTCTGTCTGGTACATAGGTTCCTGTGTTCCCTGACTGACGTCTGACCCTAGACACTGACTTGTAAGTCCTCACTCTCATACTAGCAGGTGTTCACTCTGTCTGGTACATAGGTTCCTGTGTTCCCTGAGAGGCGTCTGACTCTAGACACTGGCTTGTAAGTCCTCACTCTCATACTTGCAGGTGTTCACTATGTCTGGTACATAGGTTCCTGTGTTCCCTGACAGACGTCTTACTCTAGACACTGGCTTGTAAGTCCTCACTCTCATACTTGCACGTGTTCACTCTGTTTGGTACATAGGTTCCTTTTTCCCTGACAGACGTCTTACTCTAGACACTGGCTTGTAAGTCCTCACTCTCATACTTGCAGGTGTTCACTCTGTCTGGTACATAGGTTCCTGTGTTCCCTGACAGACGTCTGACTCTAGACACTGGCTTGTAAGTCCTCACTCTCATACTTGCAGGTGTTCACCGTCTGGTACATAGGTTCCTGTGTTCCCTGACAGACGTCTGACCCTAGACACTGACTTGTAAGTCCTCACTCTCATACTTGCAGGTGTTCACTCTGTCTGGTACATAGGTTCCTGTGTTCCCTGAGAGGCGTCTGACTCTAGACACTGGATTGTAAGTCCTCACTCTCATACTTGCAGGTGTTCACTATGTCTGGGACATAGGTTCCTGTGTTCCCTGACAGACGTCTGACTCTAGACACTGGCTTTTAAGTCCTCACTCACATACTTGCAGGTGTTCACTCTGTCTAGTACATAGGTTCCTGTGTTCCCTGACAGATGTCTGACTCTAGACACTGGCTTGTAAGTCCTCACTCTCATACTTGCAGGTGTTCACTCTGTCTGGTACATAGGTTCCTGTGTTCCCTGACAGACGTCTGACTCTAGACACTGGCTTGTAAGTCCTCACTCTCATACTTGCAGGTGTTTACTCTGTCTGGTACATAGGTTCCTGTGTTCCCTGACAGACGTCTGACCCTAGACACTGGCTTGTAAGTCCTCACTCTCATACTTGCAGGTGTTCACTCTGTCTGGTACATAGGTTCCTGTGTTCCCTGACAGACGTCTGAATCTAGACACTGACTTGTAAGTGCTCACTCTCATACTTGCAGGTGTTCACTCTGTCTGGTACATAGGTTCCTGTGTTCCCTGACAGACGTCTTACTCTAGACACTGGCTTGTAAGTCCTCACTCTCATACTTGCAGGTGTTCACTCTGTCTGGTACATAGGTTCCTGTGTTCCCTGACAGATGTCTTACTCTAGACACTGGCTTGTAAGTCCTCACTCTCATACTTGCAGGTGTTCACTCTGTCTGGGACATAGGTTCCTGTGTTCCCTGACAGATGTCTTACTCTAGACATTGACTTGTAAGTCCTCACTCTCATACTTGCAGGTGTTCACTCTGTCTGGTACATAGGTTCCTGTGTTCCCTGACAGACGTCTGACTCTAGACACTGGCTTGTAAGCCCTCACTCTCATACTTGCAGGTGTTCACTCTGTCTGGTACATAGGTTCCTGTGTTCCCTGACAGACGTCTTACTCTAGACACTGGCTTGTAAGTCCTCACTCTCATACTTGCAGGTGTTCACTCTGTCTGGTACTTAGGTTCCTGTGCTCCCCGACAGACGTCTGACTCTAGACACTGGCTTGTAAGTCCTCACTCTCATACTTGCAGGTGTTCACTCTGTCTGGTACATAGGTTCCTGTGTTCCCTGACAGACGTCTGACTCTAGACACTGGCTTGTAAGTCCTCACTCTCATACTTGCAGGTGTTCACTCTGTCTGGCACATAGGTTCCTGTGTTCCCTGACAGACGTCTGACCCTAGACACTGGCTTGTAAGTCCTCACTCTCATACTTGCAGGTGTTCACTCTGTCTGGTACATAGGTTCCTGTGTTCCCTGGCAGATGTCTGATTCTAGACACTGACTTGTAAGTCCTCACTCTCATACCTGCAGGTGTTCACTCTGTCTGGTACATAGGTTCCTGTGTTCCCTGACAGACGTCTGACACTAGACACTGACTTGTAAGTCCTCACTCTCATACTTGCAGGTGTTCACTCTGTCTGGTACATAGGTTCCTGTGTTCCCTGACAGATGTCTGATTCTAGACACTGACTTATAAGTCCTCACTCTCATAATTGCAGGTGTTCACTCTGTCTGGTACATAGGTTCCTGTGTTCCCTGACAGACGTCTTACTCTAGACACTGGCTTGTAAGTCCTCACTCTCATACTTGCAGGTGTTCACTCTGTCTGGTACATAGGTTCCTGTGTTCCCTGACTGACGTCTGACCCTAGACACTGACTTGTAAGTCCTCACTCTCATACTAGCAGGTGTTCACTCTGTCTGGTACATAGGTTCCTGTGTTCCCTGACAGATGTCTTACTCTAGACATTGACTTGTAAGTCCTCACTCTCATACTTGCAGGTGTTCACTCATTCTGGTACATAGGTTCCTGTGTTCCCTGACAGACGTCTGACTCTAGACACTGGCTTGTAAGCCCTCACTCTCATACTTGCAGGTGTTCACTCTGTCTGGTACATAGGTTCCTGTGTTCCCTGACAGACGTCTTACTCTAGACACTGGCTTGTAAGTCCTCACTCTCATACTTGCAGGTGTTCACTCTGTCTGGTACATAGGTTCCTGTGCTCCCCGACAGACGTCTGACTCTAGACACTGGCTTGTAAGTCCTCACTCTCATACTTGCAGGTGTTCACTCTGTCTGGTACATAGGTTCCTGTGTTCCCTGACAGACGTCTGACTCTAGACACTGGCTTGTAAGTCCTCACTCTCATACTTGCAGGTGTTCACTCTGTCTGGCACATAGGTTCCTGTGTTCCCTGACAGACGTCTGACCCTAGACACTGGCTTGTAAGTCCTCACTCTCATACTTGCAGGTGTTCACTCTGTCTGGTACATAGGTTCCTGTGTTCCCTGGCAGATGTCTGATTCTAGACACTGACTTGTAAGTCCTCACTCTCATACCTGCAGGTGTTCACTCTGTCTGGTACATAGGTTCCTGTGTTCCCTGACAGACGTCTGACACTAGACACTGACTTGTAAGTCCTCACTCTCATACTTGCAGGTGTTCACTCTGTCTGGTACATAGGTTCCTGTGTTCCCTGACAGATGTCTGATTCTAGACACTGACTTGTAAGTCCTCACTCTCATAATTGCAGGTGTTCACTCTGTCTGGTACATAGGTTCCTGTGTTCCCTGACAGACGTCTTACTCTAGACACTGGCTTGTAAGTCCTCACTCTCATACTTGCAGGTGTTCACTCTGTCTGGTACATAGGTTCCTGTGTTCCCTGACAGACGTCTGACCCTAGACACTGACTTGTAAGTCCTCACTCTCATACTTGCAGGTGTTCACTCTGTCTGGTACATAGGTTCCTGTGTTCCCTGAGAGGCGTCTGACTCTAGACACTGGATTGTAAGTCCTCACTCTCATACTTGCAGGTGTTCACTATGTCTGGGACATAGGTTCCTGTGTTCCCTGACAGACGTCTGACTCTAGACACTGGCTTTTAAGTCCTCACTCACATACTTGCAGGTGTTCACTCTGTCTAGTACATAGGTTCCTGTGTTCCCTGACAGATGTCTGACTCTAGACACTGGCTTGTAAGTCCTCACTCTCATACTTGCAGGTGTTCACTCTGTCTGGTACATAGGTTCCTGTGTTCCCTGACAGACGTCTGACTCTAGACACTGGCTTGTAAGTCCTCACTCTCATACTTGCAGGTGTTTACTCTGTCTGGTACATAGGTTCCTGTGTTCCCTGACAGACGTCTGACCCTAGACACTGGCTTGTAAGTCCTCACTCTCATACTTGCAGGTGTTCACTCTGTCTGGTACATAGGTTCCTGTGTTCCCTGACAGACGTCTGAATCTAGACACTGACTTGTAAGTGCTCACTCTCATACTTGCAGGTGTTCACTCTGTCTGGTACATAGGTTCCTGTGTTCCCTGACAGACGTCTTACTCTAGACACTGGCTTGTAAGTCCTCACTCTCATACTTGCAGGTGTTCACTCTGTCTGGTACATAGGTTCCTGTGTTCCCTGACTGACGTCTGACCCTAGACACTGACTTGTAAGTCCTCACTCTCATACTAGCAGGTGTTCACTCTGTCTGGTACATAGGTTCCTGTGTTCCCTGAGAGGCGTCTGACTCTAGACACTGGCTTGTAAGTCCTCACTCTCATACTTGCAGGTGTTCACTATGTCTGGTACATAGGTTCCTGTGTTCCCTGACAGACGTCTTACTCTAGACACTGGCTTGTAAGTCCTCACTCTCATACTTGCACGTGTTCACTCTGTTTGGTACATAGGTTCCTTTTTCCCTGACAGACGTCTTACTCTAGACACTGGCTTGTAAGTCCTCACTCTCATACTTGCAGGTGTTCACTCTGTCTGGTACATAGGTTCCTGTGTTCCCTGACAGACGTCTGACTCTAGACACTGGCTTGTAAGTCCTCACTCTCATACTTGCAGGTGTTCACTGTCTGGTACATAGGTTCCTGTGTTCCCTGACAGACGTCTGACCCTAGACACTGACTTGTAAGTCCTCACTCTCATACTTGCAGGTGTTCACTCTGTCTGGTACATAGGTTCCTGTGTTCCCTGAGAGGCGTCTGACTCTAGACACTGGATTGTAAGTCCTCACTCTCATACTTGCAGGTGTTCACTATGTCTGGGACATAGGTTCCTGTGTTCCCTGACAGACGTCTGACTCTAGACACTGGCTTTTAAGTCCTCACTCACATACTTGCAGGTGTTCACTCTGTCTAGTACATAGGTTCCTGTGTTCCCTGACAGATGTCTGACTCTAGACACTGGCTTGTAAGTCCTCACTCTCATACTTGCAGGTGTTCACTCTGTCTGGTACATAGGTTCCTGTGTTCCCTGACAGACGTCTGACTCTAGACACTGGCTTGTAAGTCCTCACTCTCATACTTGCAGGTGTTTACTCTGTCTGGTACATAGGTTCCTGTGTTCCCTGACAGACGTCTGACCCTAGACACTGGCTTGTAAGTCCTCACTCTCATACTTGCAGGTGTTCACTCTGTCTGGTACATAGGTTCCTGTGTTCCCTGACAGACGTCTGAATCTAGACACTGACTTGTAAGTGCTCACTCTCATACTTGCAGGTGTTCACTCTGTCTGGTACATAGGTTCCTGTGTTCCCTGACAGACGTCTTACTCTAGACACTGGCTTGTAAGTCCTCACTCTCATACTTGCAGGTGTTCACTCTGTCTGGTACATAGGTTCCTGTGTTCCCTGACAGATGTCTTACTCTAGACACTGGCTTGTAAGTCCTCACTCTCATACTTGCAGGTGTTCACTCTGTCTGGGACATAGGTTCCTGTGTTCCCTGACAGATGTCTTACTCTAGACATTGACTTGTAAGTCCTCACTCTCATACTTGCAGGTGTTCACTCTGTCTGGTACATAGGTTCCTGTGTTCCCTGACAGACGTCTGACTCTAGACACTGGCTTGTAAGCCCTCACTCTCATACTTGCAGGTGTTCACTCTGTCTGGTACATAGGTTCCTGTGTTCCCTGACAGACGTCTTACTCTAGACACTGGCTTGTAAGTCCTCACTCTCATACTTGCAGGTGTTCACTCTGTCTGGTACTTAGGTTCCTGTGCTCCCCGACAGACGTCTGACTCTAGACACTGGCTTGTAAGTCCTCACTCTCATACTTGCAGGTGTTCACTCTGTCTGGTACATAGGTTCCTGTGTTCCCTGACAGACGTCTGACTCTAGACACTGGCTTGTAAGTCCTCACTCTCATACTTGCAGGTGTTCACTCTGTCTGGCACATAGGTTCCTGTGTTCCCTGACAGACGTCTGACCCTAGACACTGGCTTGTAAGTCCTCACTCTCATACTTGCAGGTGTTCACTCTGTCTGGTACATAGGTTCCTGTGTTCCCTGGCAGATGTCTGATTCTAGACACTGACTTGTAAGTCCTCACTCTCATACCTGCAGGTGTTCACTCTGTCTGGTACATAGGTTCCTGTGTTCCCTGACAGACGTCTGACACTAGACACTGACTTGTAAGTCCTCACTCTCATACTTGCAGGTGTTCACTCTGTCTGGTACATAGGTTCCTGTGTTCCCTGACAGATGTCTGATTCTAGACACTGACTTATAAGTCCTCACTCTCATAATTGCAGGTGTTCACTCTGTCTGGTACATAGGTTCCTGTGTTCCCTGACAGACGTCTTACTCTAGACACTGGCTTGTAAGTCCTCACTCTCATACTTGCAGGTGTTCACTCTGTCTGGTACATAGGTTCCTGTGTTCCCTGACTGACGTCTGACCCTAGACACTGACTTGTAAGTCCTCACTCTCATACTAGCAGGTGTTCACTCTGTCTGGTACATAGGTTCCTGTGTTCCCTGACAGATGTCTTACTCTAGACATTGACTTGTAAGTCCTCACTCTCATACTTGCAGGTGTTCACTCATTCTGGTACATAGGTTCCTGTGTTCCCTGACAGACGTCTGACTCTAGACACTGGCTTGTAAGCCCTCACTCTCATACTTGCAGGTGTTCACTCTGTCTGGTACATAGGTTCCTGTGTTCCCTGACAGACGTCTTACTCTAGACACTGGCTTGTAAGTCCTCACTCTCATACTTGCAGGTGTTCACTCTGTCTGGTACATAGGTTCCTGTGCTCCCCGACAGACGTCTGACTCTAGACACTGGCTTGTAAGTCCTCACTCTCATACTTGCAGGTGTTCACTCTGTCTGGTACATAGGTTCCTGTGTTCCCTGACAGACGTCTGACTCTAGACACTGGCTTGTAAGTCCTCACTCTCATACTTGCAGGTGTTCACTCTGTCTGGCACATAGGTTCCTGTGTTCCCTGACAGACGTCTGACCCTAGACACTGGCTTGTAAGTCCTCACTCTCATACTTGCAGGTGTTCACTCTGTCTGGTACATAGGTTCCTGTGTTCCCTGGCAGATGTCTGATTCTAGACACTGACTTGTAAGTCCTCACTCTCATACCTGCAGGTGTTCACTCTGTCTGGTACATAGGTTCCTGTGTTCCCTGACAGACGTCTGACACTAGACACTGACTTGTAAGTCCTCACTCTCATACTTGCAGGTGTTCACTCTGTCTGGTACATAGGTTCCTGTGTTCCCTGACAGATGTCTGATTCTAGACACTGACTTGTAAGTCCTCACTCTCATAATTGCAGGTGTTCACTCTGTCTGGTACATAGGTTCCTGTGTTCCCTGACAGACGTCTTACTCTAGACACTGGCTTGTAAGTCCTCACTCTCATACTTGCAGGTGTTCACTCTGTCTGGTACATAGGTTCCTGTGTTCCCTGACTGACGTCTGACCCTAGACACTGACTTGTAAGTCCTCACTCTCATACTAGCAGGTGTTCACTCTGTCTGGTACATAGGTTCCTGTGTTCCCTGAGAGGCGTCTGACTCTAGACACTGGCTTGTAAGTCCTCACTCTCATACTTGCAGGTGTTCACTATGTCTGGTACATAGGTTCCTGTGTTCCCTGACAGACGTCTTACTCTAGACACTGGCTTGTAAGTCCTCACTCTCATACTTGCACGTGTTCACTCTGTTTGGTACATAGGTTCCTGTGTTCCCTGACAGACGTCTTACTCTAGACACTGGCTTGTAAGTCCTCACTCTCATACTTGCAGGTGTTCACTCTGTCTGGTACATAGGTTCCTGTGTTCCCTGACAGACGTCTGACTCTAGACACTGGCTTGTAAGTCCTCACTCTCATACTTGCAGGTGTTCACTCTGTCTGGTACATAGGTTCCTGTGTTCCCTGACAGACGTCTGACCCTAGACACTGACTTGTAAGTCCTCACTCTCATACTTGCAGGTGTTCACTCTGTCTGGTACATAGGTTCCTGTGTTCCCTGAGAGGCGTCTGACTCTAGACAGTGGATTGTAAGTCCTCACTCTCATACTTGCAGGTGTTCACTATGTCTGGGACATAGGTTCCTGTGTTCCCTGACAGACGTCTGACTCTAGACACTGGCTTTTAAGTCCTCACTCACATACTTGCAGGTGTTCACTCTGTCTAGTACATAGGTTCCTGTGTTCCCTGACAGATGTCTGACTCTAGACACTGGCTTGTAAGTCCTCACTCTCATACTTGCAGGTGTTCACTCTGTCTGGTACATAGGTTCCTGTGTTCCCTGACAGACGTCTGACTCTAGACACTGGCTTGTAAGTCCTCACTCTCATACTTGCAGGTGTTTACTCTGTCTGGTACATAGGTTCCTGTGTTCCCTGACAGACGTCTGACCCTAGACACTGGCTTGTAAGTCCTCACTCTCATACTTGCAGGTGTTCACTCTGTCTGGTACATAGGTTCCTGTGTTCCCTGACAGACGTCTGACTCTAGACACTAACTTGTAAGTGCTCACTCTCATACTTGCAGGTGTTCACTCTGTCTGGTACATAGGTTCCTGTGTTCCCTGACAGACGTCTTACTCTAGACACTGGCTTGTAAGTCCTCACTCTCATACTTGCAGGTGTTCACTCTGTCTGGTACATAGGTTCCTGTGTTCCCTGACAGATGTCTTACTCTAGACACTGGCTTGTAAGTCCTCACTCTCATACTTGCAGGTGTTCACTCTGTCTGGGACATAGGTTCCTGTGTTCCCTGACAGATGTCTTACTCTAGACATTGACTTGTAAGTCCTCACTCTCATACTTGCAGGTGTTCACTCTGTCTGGTACATAGGTTCCTGTGTTCCCTGACAGACGTCTGACTCTAGACACTGGCTTGTAAGCCCTCACTCTCATACTTCCAGGTGTTCACTCTGTCTGGTACATAGGTTCCTGTGTTCCCTGACAGACGTCTTACTCTAGACACTGGCTTGTAAGTCCTCACTCTCATACTTGCAGGTGTTCACTCTGTCTGGTACATAGGTTCCTGTGTTCCCTGACAGATGTCTTACTCTAGACACTGGCTTGTAAGTCCTCACTCTCATACTTGCAAGTGTTCACTCTGTCTGGTACATAGGTTCCTGTGTTCCCTGACAGACGTCTGACTCTAGACACTGGCTTGTAAGTCCTCACTCTCATACTTGCAGGTGTTCACTCTGTCTGGTACATAGGTTCCTGTGTTCCCTGGCAGATGTCTGATTCTAGACACTGACTTGTAAGTCCTCACTCTCATACTTGCAGGTGTTCACTCTGTCTGGTACATAGGTTCCTGTGTTCCCTGACAGACGTCTTACTCTAGACACTGGCTTGTAAGTCCTCACTCTCATACTTGCACGTGTTCACTCTGTTTGGTACATAGGTTCCTGTGTTCCCTGACAGACGTCTTACTCTAGACACTGGCTTGTAAGTCCTCACTCTCATACTTGCAGGTGTTCACTCTGTCTGGTACATAGGTTCCTGTGTTCCCTGACAGACGTCTGACTCTAGACACTGGCTTGTAAGTCCTCACTCTCATACTTGCAGGTGTTCACTCTGTCTGGTACATAGGTTCCTGTGTTCCCTGACAGACGTCTGACCCTAGACACTGACTTGTAAGTCCTCACTCTCATACTTGCAGGTGTTCACTCTGTCTGGTACATAGGTTCCTGTGTTCCCTGAGAGGCGTCTGACTCTAGACACTGGCTTGTAAGTCCTCACTCTCATATTTGCAGGTGTTCACTATGTCTGGTACATAGGTTCCTGTGTTCCCTGACAGACGTCTTACTCTAGACACTGGCTTGTAAGTCCTCACTCTCATACTTGCACGTGTTCACTCTGTTTGGTACATAGGTTCCTGTGTTCCCTGACAGACGTCTTACTCTAGACACTGGCTTGTAAGTCCTCACTCTCATACTTGCAGGTGTTCACTCTGTCTGGTACATAGGTTCCTGTGTTCCCTGACAGACGTCTGACTCTAGACACTGGCTTGTAAGTCCTCACTCTCATACTTGCAGGTGTTCACTCTGTCTGGTACATAGGTTCCTGTGTTCCCTGACAGACGTCTGACCCTAGACACTGACTTGTAAGTCCTCACTCTCATACTTGCAGGTGTTCACTCTGTCTGGTACATAGGTTCCTGTGTTCCCTGAGAGGCGTCTGACTCTAGACACTGGCTTGTAAGTCCTCACTCTCATACTTGCAGGTGTTCACTATGTCTGGGACATAGGTTCCTGTGTTCCCTGACAGACGTCTGACTCTAGACACTGGCTTTTAAGTCCTCACTCACATACTTGCAGGTGTTCACTCTGTCTAGTACATAGGTTCCTGTGTTCCCTGACAGATGTCTGACTCTAGACACTGGCTTGTAAGTCCTCACTCTCATACTTGCAGGTGTTCACTCTGTCTGGTACATAGGTTCCTGTGTTCCCTGACAGACGTCTGACTCTAGACACTGGCTTGTAAGTCCTCACTCTCATACTTGCAGGTGTTTACTCTGTCTGGTACATAGGTTCCTGTGTTCCCTGACAGACGTCTGACCCTAGACACTGGCTTGTAAGTCCTCACTCTCATACTTGCAGGTGTTCACTCTGTCTGGTACATAGGTTCCTGTGTTCCCTGACAGACGTCTGACTCTAGACACTGACTTGTAAGTGCTCACTCTCATACTTGCAGGTGTTCACTCTGTCTGGTACATAGGTTCCTGTGTTCCCTGACAGACGTCTGACTCTAGGCACTGACTTGTAAGTCCTCACTCTCATACTTACAGGTGTTCACTCTGTCTGGTACATAGGTTCCTGTGTTCCCTGACAGACGTCTGACTCTAGACACTGACTTGTAAGTGCTCACTCTCATACTTGCAGGTGTTCACTCTGTCTGGTACATAGGTTCCTGTGTTCCCTGACAGACGTCTGACTCTAGACACTGGCTTGTAAGTCCTCACTCTCATACTTGCAGGTGTTCACTCTGTCTGATACATTGGTTCCTGTGTTCCCTGACAGACGTCTCACTCTAGACACTGGCTTGTAAGTGCTACATAAGGGGATGGAAATCAGGGAAAAAAGAAGAAGAAATCTCGACATCGAGATTTTGTGTGGAATACAATACTTCCTCTACTTTATGTGACAAAGAAAAAATGTGTTAAATCACATTTATTAAAGGCTACGAATTTGCGTGCCGGAAAAATATTTGTTTTAAAACTGGTTCAAGAAAAATAAATGTGTGTATTTGCTTTTAACTAAATGTTTATTCTATATAAATTTATTTGTCTTTTGCCATGATTTATTTTACAAGGGCGCAGTAGTTGAGCACCTTTAAGGGATTATTAGCATCAACATCAATATCTCTGTCTGTAATGAATCTGCTGTCGACTGCTACAGTGATGAACTATGTGTTCACGAGGGTTCGGCAAGTAGCACATTTTATGTTTGTGTTGAGGATGTAGAAAGATTGTAAGTATCGAGGTATTATACGTGATAATTGTCAGTGTTTGCATGAGAATGTCAAGAATGAGCACTGTAAGTGGCCGTAGGTTGTTGAAATGTTGAACGGAATGTTCCCTCGCGTCTGCCGCCAAGTGCCTACGTACAACTCAATGGGAACTAAGCACTACCCACTATTGATAACAGTAAAACACTTCTGCAAGACACTAATTGTTTAAATAGACGCATTTTTATTAACATAATTTTCTTTAAGTTCATGAGTACCTCACTAAAGTTCATATACTATTTATTATTAATGCATCTCTGAGAGTATATTTTTAGTTGCTAAATTGTAAGGATTCTTTTTTCCACCTAATTTTCAAGACTGCTTCATATGTGTATTTCCAAACTTAGGATTTCTAAAGGCACTCATTTGTAATTACCTGAACCTCTAAGCGTTCATCGGAACACGTAATTTTCAAAGCAACACTGACTTATAACTAATTTCTTTTTGAACCAAAAATATAATTTTGCATGTTAATGTGTTATTGACTCTACAGTGGAATAGCGCTTTCCGGGCTAAGAGCTTCAGCGCGGCCGCTGCGTGCGCCACCTCTAAGTATCTCGCTGCAGTACCGGACCCGCGTGGTGTTAACCACCAGAGTTCCTAGTTCTGAGTAAAGTAACTCCTCTAGGCGCTCCGGATAGGGAGCGGTTGGAAATCACCTCATTCCAGCAGGTAGACGCTTATACAGAGAATCCTTTTTTCCCTGGAGAGACAGGGAAAGCATGGCTGAAGAGCATCGAGCCCACGGTCTACGGAGTGCGGGTTATCTCTGTAGTGTGTTACCATGACATTACCACCCAAGAGCATCGAGCCCACGGTCTACGGAGTGTGGGTTATCTCTGCAGTGTGTGACCAGGGACATTACCGCCCTAGAGCATCGAGCCCACGGTCTACGGAGTACGGGTTATCTGTGCAGTATGTGACCAGGGACATTACCGCCCTAGAGCATCGAGCCCACGGTCTACGGAGTGCGGGTTATCTCTGTAGCGTGTGACCAGGGACATTACCGCCCTAGAGCATCGAGCCCACGGTCTACGGAGTGCGGGTTAGCTCTGCAGTGTGTGACCAGGGACATTACCGCCCTAGAGCATCGAGCCCACGGTCTACAGAGTACGGGTTATCTGTGCAGTGTGTGACCAGGGACATCACCGTCCAAGAGCATCGAGCCCACGGTCAACGGAGTGCGGGTTATCTGTGCAGTGTGTGACCAGGGACATTACCGCCCAAGAGCATCGAGCCCACGGTCTACGGAGTGTGGGTTATCTCTGCAGTGTGTGACCAGGGACATTACCGCCCTAGAGCATCGAGCCCACGGTCTACAGAGTACGGGTTATCTGTGCAGTGTGTGACCAGGGACATTACCGTCCAAGAGCATCGAGCCCACGGTCTACAGAGTACGGGTTATCTGTGCAGTGTGTGACCAGGGACATTACCGTCCAAGAGCATCGAGCCCACGGTCTACAGAGTACGGGTTATCTGTGCAGTATGTGACCAGGGACATTACCGCCCTAGAGCATCGAGCCCACGGTCTACAGAGTACGGGTTATCTGTGCAGTGTGTGACCAGGGACATTACCGCCCAAGAGCATCGAGCCCACGGTCTACAGAGTACGGGTTATCTGTGCAGTGTGTGACCAGGGACATTACCGTCGAAGAGCATCGAGCCCACGGTCTACAGAGTACGGGTTATCTGTGCAGTGTGTGACCAGGGACATTACCGTCCAAGAGCATCGAGCCCACGGTCTACAGAGTACGGGTTATCTGTGCAGTGTGTGACCAGGGACATTACCGCCCAAGAGCATCGAGCCCACGGTCTACGGAGTGTGGGTTATCTCTGCAGTGTGTGACCAGGGACATTACTGCCCTAGAGCATCGAGCCCACGGTCTACGGACTGCGGGTTATCTGTGCAGTGTGTGACCAGGGACATTACCGCCCTAGAGCATCGAGCCCACGGTCTACGGAGTGTGGGTTATCTCTGCAGTGTGTGACCAGGGACATTACCGCCCTAGAGCATCGAGCCCACGGTCTAAGAGAGCGGGTTATCTCTGCAGTGTGTGACCAGGGACATTACCGCCCTAGAGCATCGAGCCCACGGTCTACGGAGAGCGGGTTATCTCTGCAGTGTGTGACCAGGGACAGTACCGCCCTAGAGCATCGAGCCCACGGTCTACGGAGTGTGGGTTATCTGTGCAGTGTGTGACCAGGGACATTACCGCCCAAGAGCATCGAGCCCACGGTCTACGGAGTGTGGGTTATCTCAGCAGTGTGTGACCAGGGACATTACCGCCCAAGAGCATCGAGCCCACGGTCTACGGAGTGTGGGTTATCTCAGCAGTGTGTGACCAGGGACATTACCGTCCAAGAGCATCGAGCCCACGGTCTATGGAGTGTGGGTTATGTCAGCAGTGTGTGACCAGGGACATTACCGTCCAAGAGCATCGAGCCCACGGTCTACGGAGTGTGGGTTATCTCAGCAGTGTGTGACCAGGGACATTACCGCCCTAGAGCATCGAGCCCACGGTCTACGGAGTGTGGGTTATCTGTGCAGTATGTGACGAGGGACATTACCGCCCTAGAGCATCGAGCCCACGGTCTACGGAGTGTGGGTTATCTGTGCAGTGTGTGACCAGGGACATTACCGCCCTAGAGCATCGAGCCCACGGTCTACGGAGTGTGGGTTATCTGTGCAGTATGTGACCAGGGACATTACCGCCCTAGAGCATCGAGCCCACGGTCTACGGAGTGTGGGTTATCTGTGCAGTGTGTGACCAGGGACATTACCGCCCTAGAGCATCGAGCCCACGGTCTACGGAGTGTGGGTTATCTGTGCAGTGTGTGACCAGGGACATTACCGCCCAAGAGCATCGAGCCCACGGTCTACGGAGTGTGGGTTATCTCAGCAGTGTGTGACCAGGGACATTACCGTCCAAGAGCATCGAGCCCACGGTCTATGGAGTGTGGGTTATGTCAGCAGTGTGTGACCAGGGACATTACCGTCCAAGAGCATCGAGCCCACGGTCTACGGAGTGTGGGTTATCTCAGCAGTGTGTGACCAGGGACATTACCGCCCTAGAGCATCGAGCCCACGGTCTACGGAGTGTGGGTTATCTGTGCAGTATGTGACGAGGGACATTACCGCCCTAGAGCATCGAGCCCACGGTCTACGGAGTGTGGGTTATCTGTGCAGTGTGTGACCAGGGACATTACCGCCCTAGAGCATCGAGCCCACGGTCTACGGAGTGTGGGTTATCTGTGCAGTGTGTGACCAGGGACATTACCGCCCTAGAGCATCGAGCCCACGGTCTACGGAGTGTGGGTTATCTGTGCAGTATGTGACCAGGGACATTACCGCCCTAGAGCATCGAGCCCACGGTCTACGGAGTGTGGGTTATCTGTGCAGTGTGTGACCAGGGACATTACCGCCCTAGAGCATCGAGCCCACGGTCTACGGAGTGTGGGTTATCTGTGCAGTGTGTGACCAGGGACATTACCGCCCTAGAGCATCGAGCCCACGGTCTACGGAGTGTGGGTTATCTGTGCAGTGTGTGACCAGGGACATTACCGCCCTAGAGCATCGAGCCCACGGTCTACGGAGTGTGGGTTATCTGTGCAGTGTGTGACCAGGGACATTACCGCCCTACACACATATTTCTTGTTATCACAGCCGCTTTACCCCATAACCAAGGATTGCGTCTCTGAGATGCTAATAAAACATGATACACAACACTACTTACATTACAGAGCGAGCGAGCGAGCGAGCGGCGGGCGGGCGTCTGCACCGACCCACTCATAGATTACCATAATAAACTTGTATCTCTCTTTGCTCGCCTTCTTTGCTCCCTTACCAACCAAGACACCACCTAACTCGCTAATAACCTATATATGTATAGTGCGCACAAAAACATTGCTAATGCTGCGATGCCAGACTGCAAACACATCTTTGAAAACCCTCCAATCAATAAAAAGTATTTTTAAAAAACTTTTCGTGCGTGCCTCTGAACATAGCTAAAAGTCTTATGACTAGCGCTCGGAAGTTCATGCCCTAAAAACACTGAAATATGCTCTTCAAAACTTGAAAATCTGCACTATTTAATTAAAACAATGGCTCTTTGTAGTAGACAAGACGAGTTAGTATAAATAATAAATCAAGTTACTTATTCCTTAGAGGTTGAAGCAGAAGTGGTCCTGCTGCTAGTATTAACTGCTAAATTGCAGTTCACACCCAACACTTTGCAAAATCACCTTTGTGCGGTATTCAAATCTTTTAAAGCTTTGAGATTCCGTTCTCTTTGTACACGTAACAAATTAAAAATTGAACAACGATGACCCATTTCACGAAAGTTCCAAGTTTTCCGAAACTCACACTCATAACAAGGTATATCTCCGAAATGGTTCACCCTACAGATTCACTCTTGTATTTTAGCAAGATCTACATTTTTGTACAGTAAGATTTTGTCTATCACTTACGGTTTACCAGTTATGCAAAAGTCGTCCAGAGTAAACATGACTACATGGGCTATAGCCAGACAATTCAAAATATACATTTCATTTGTCATAATAATATCTTAAATTTATGACACTTTAAGCAAAATCCTTAGAGCCATTTTTTAGAAAATGAAAAGTTTTGAAAACTTTTGGGGAGGGGGTAGGGTAGAGCCTCTCGCTCTTGGGAAACATGTTAGACATTTCAATAGCAGCCTTCTTAAGAAGCTCCCGGAAGCGAAATCCACTGCACTGTGAAACCGAAATTATGTCAATATATTTGATAATGGAAAGAAACAAAAGAAGATTCTAGTCAATAGTGAAGGGGAAGACGTAATAAAGCTAATATGTTAAAGTCTCAAGAATGGAAGCATAGGCAGATTTAAAAGAGTGATAAGGCTCTGTTGACGCGCACGAGAAACAAACACGTGTAACGATTTAGCGGGCTGATTCCTATCTTACCATGACGTGCTCTAAAGTTAGCCAAATGGAAATCGCTTCCTTATTGTTGCCCGCGCAAAAACAAAATGCAACGCAAGACACACTCGTCTTGAATCGAGCCGAGAGTACACGTGCAACTCGGGAGTTGTACGTAAGCTAGCGCGTAAACATAATTCAGCGGTCGCTAAAGGGTGACAAAGCTAAAGTGTTATAACGTTGTAGTTGAAGTTACAAAGTTACATTCTATTTAAATATCGTCGGCAGTTCTCTACAAATCTGGAAATTTACAAATAAAGTGGTCTGTTGGTTGATTCTTCGTTTGGTTCCATTCCTACCATAACTCGCGCATACCCTGAAATTAAAATCTCTTGCTAGAGCTAGTCCGGACACCAAACACGAGATCTTATAGGTCTTCAAAGGCGACGTCTTCGAAGGAGAGGAGCGTTTGCGTCAACTGGCGTGGGAGTAAAGGAAGTGCTAAGGTTCTGTCGATTAGACGTAGAGCCCAACAACTGGGCTTGCTGGAAAAGCTCCTATTGCCATGCGTATGCCTCCAGTATGAACTATGTCTCATCTTCTCGGTACAGATGCTCGTGCTGACGGATAAACAATACACTTTTAATGGCTATGAGCTTTTCTCAGGCACGTTAACGGTCCTAGAAGTAGCTCTTTTAGAAATTGTGTACAAAAGACACCTTTTGAGTTTATTTCTACGTTGTTGTTATGTTACACTATGTTTTTGCACCTAAATGATTGCCTTAACGGACTCTGCTAGTGACTGCAATGTTACCCTTCGTCAGGTAGTGACTGCCTACACATAACAGGCTCACGCCGGCAGAGGGTGGGGTTACACTTGTATATGTAGGGTAGAAAGTCAGTCAGTCGTTGGTCTTTTTCCGTTAATTTTTGTTGAATTTCGACGTTGATGTTGGCTTGCTGCTGATGATATTGATTATAAAGTTTAATCGCCTGGTCTCACCCCACGTGTCATTTACAATACATTCAGTAGGGAGCATGCTATCTCTGTCTCTCTCTCTCTCTCACTCTGACTTTCATTAGCACTGGTGAGGAGGTTCCTTATCAGCATACCGTCGAATTACTACAGCAAACCTTTTATTTCCTTCTTCTTCTGCTTCTTCCACCGCCTCTCTGTCACCACCACATGCTCCTTCCCATTAAACCACTGCACACCCCTCACATCACTTTCTCTACTCAGTCTTCTACAAACATATCCACTTCATGTTAATACAGATAAACATTTGTACAAATTATCTTATTACTAATTGTCTTGTAGGTACAAGGGGAATATGGGAATATAGTAAACATTTCTAAAACTCACACAAATAACAAAGAATATCTCCGAAATGGTTCACTACAAAAAATTCGTGTGCTTACGAATTGAACATTTCAATGAGATCTATATATTTGTACAGTAAGATTTGATCTATCTCTTACAGTTTTCCAGTTATACAAAAGTCATCCAGAGTAAACAAGGCTACGTAAGCCATCGCCAGAAAATTCAAAATATATATTCCATTTGCCATAAAAATATCTTAAACATAGGAAATTTTAATCAAAATCATTAGAGGAAATAAAAACCATGTAAAGGTTAGTTGAGGATAGAGCAATTTTCTTCAAAATATTCCTGTCACATCTTTGAAAGATATTAAACTTAAATACCAACTTTGGATTTTAACCGACTTTTCGTTTTTAAGTTATGTCGTTCACACACACCCACACACAAACACACGGACCTTTTGTCTAAATATCTGATGCACTCACATGACTTTCTCTACTCTTGTACTAGACATTCTTAAGAACTCTTATTCCTATATCTTCTTCGTGTTAGTTGAGATAAACATTTGTACAAATTACCTTATTGCTTATTTCCTTGTAGGTACAAGGGGAATATGGGAATACAGTAGACTTTGGGCGATGGTCAACTGTTTTAAAGCTTTCAAATTCTGTCCTCTTTGGACGGTTAACATATAAAAAAAATCTAATGTGTTGCACTCACATGACTTTCTGTATTCTTGGACTAACCATTCTTACAATCTCATATTCCTATATCTTCTTCGTGTTAGTTAAACACTTCCAGAAATTATCTTATTATTTCCTTGTAGGTACAAGGGGAATATGGGAATACAGCAGCCTTTGAGCGATAGTCAAATCTTCTAAAGCTTTCAAATTCGCTTCTCTTTGCACGGTTAACATATAAACAGATGAATACCGATGTTCCATTTGACAGAAGCACGAGCTGTCCAAAAGTTACACAAATAAAAAGGAATATCTCCGAAATGGTTCACTCTAAAGAAATAGTCAGACATAAATTGTGTGTTTTAGTGAGATCTACATTTTTGTGCAGTAAGATTTGGTCTATCTCTTATGGTTTACGAGTTATTCAAAAGGAATCCAGAGTAAACATGACTACATACGCTACAGACTGAAAATTCAAAATATACATTTCATTTGTCATACAAATATTTTAAACATATGACATTTTAATCAAAATCGTTAGAGCCAATTTCAAGAGAATCAACATTTTCGAAAAAGTTTCCATGTAAAGGGTAGTTTAGGGTGGGGCTATTTTGTTCAAAATCTTCGTGTCGCATTCTTGAAGAAATTAAACTTAAATACCAACTTTGGTTTTTAACCAACTTTTCGTTTTTGAGTTACGCTGTCCACAGTCTGACACACACACACACACACACACACACACACACACACACACACACACACACACACACACGCGCACACATACACATACACACACACGCACGTTTTTCCAAACATGCTTTTTTGTATTCAGGAGGCCTGAAAACTTGTATTTTCGGTGAAATCTTGATATCGAATTTTTAGATGGAATACAATACTTCCTCTAGTTGCTATATAGTAGAGAAACGAAAGGTTCACATCTGTTTACACAACAAATATATATTAAATTATTATTATTATTATTATTATTATTATTATTATTATTATTATTATTATTATTATTATTATTATTATTATTATTATTATTATTATTATTATTATTATTATTATTATTATTATTATTATTATTATTATTATTATTATTATCATCATCATCATCATCATCATTATCATTGTTGTTTTAATAATAATAACAACAACAACAATAATAATAATAATAATAATAATAATAATAATAATAATAATAATAATAATAATAATAATAATAATAATAGTAAATATTTGTTATTGGTTTGAATATTTCAACAACTATATTTTTTCGAAGGTCGTTATTGTTTTTCCCCTGATATTATGAAGTAGTTTTTTTAAGACGCAACTCCTTCGTCATAAGCATCCTTATAAAATGGATTATGGCAAAAGATAAAGGTGTATTTAAATGTAACATTAAATGTCAGTAACAAAGCAAATATAAATATACCAGAAAAAAGAGACAAAAGCCAGAGTTAACAAAGTTGTGTAAAGATGTAAAAGTTCCAAAAACTAAAACTAAAATTCTAAATGCTAAGGGTTATGTTTTAACATTGATAAGACTGGTAGATAAAACACACTCTAGTAGACGGTTCTACTTAGTGTGTGATCAGCAAAGAACCAGTTTATTACCTACCTCTCTGAAGTAACAGCTTCCTGTCAAACCCACGTGACCAGGAGTCCATGGGCTGTAAAACATGCACGGCATCCTGAATACGTTGTGTATACTTAAAGTCATCGCATATCGACCAGCTGTTAAAACGTTTAGGTAACTATCTCTTAAGCCACTGTATTCCCATACTCCCCTTGTACCTACAAGAAAATTAGTAACGAGTTAAGTTGTACAAATGTTTACCTGTATTAACATGAAGGCGATACAGGAATAAGTATTTGTAAGAATGGTTAGTATAAGGATTGGATGTATTGATTTTTGGGTGGGTGGAATAGAAAACTTCCCCATTTTACTTTAAGTAAGTGACCGAGAAATCGAGGAAGCCCGGCTTCTATCCCCGGCGAATGTACTGCATCATTTTCGTTCACCCTGTTTCCTTATCATTTTTCAAGCACGTGGTGTACGGCGCGGATGCTTGCGCATTGTAACTGCTGTTTGTAGCGAACACACATACTGGAAGATCAACTGCAACAAGTTGGTGCACAATACTTCAACATCAGGCAGCTTGGTCCACGTCGCCAACTCCTGTGTTAACCAAACCTAAGAGCTAATGGAAATAAACGTTCACCCCCTCGCCCTGTGTGTGACAGGTAGGTAGGGTCCTAGGTAGTATCTGTATATTACTGTACAAGAAAACGCAGTAAACTGGGTGGGTTCCAGGCTGTACCTACAATGCACAACATCACAACACTCCTTCGTTCTCTTTAATCTGAATAAAGAACTTTATCTTATATTATAAACAGTGAATCATAAGCGTCTTAAGAACGCACACTCCCTTCGCTCAAGTCATTTGTTATGATCAGCAGGCGCTAATTATTATTTGTCATCTATGTCCTTTACTTTTATAATGGTTACGGTATAATGTTCCAATGGTAGTTGGTTCTGCAGCACAATTTACACAATGTATATTGTTTAATTACACTTTAAAAGCGTAGGTAGTTCAGTTAGTAAGTGTAGGTTAAGCGGATTATAACACAATGACGTGTATACATGATGCGTGTATTCAGGACAAATCATATAAAATACTAACTTCAACACACACCAAAATAAGATCCCAGCACTTGTTAGCATCTCTGTGTCTGCGACTGCTTGTTCCTACCCGCAATACGCGATGTGTGTGTAGTAATAAAGAGGAATGTAGTGTCTAAGTAGTAACATGCACCTCTGGGATGTGACACAGACACACCACAACAAGATCCCAGCACTTGTTAGCATCTCTGTGTCTGCGACTGCTTGTTCCTACCCGCAATACGCCATGTGTGTGTAGTAATAAAGAGGAATGTAGTGTCTAAGTAGTAACATGCACCTCTGGGATGTGAGACAGACACACCACAATAAGATTCCAGCACTTGTTAGCATCTCTGTGTCTGCGACTGCTTGTTCCTACCCGCAATACGCGATGTGTGTGTAGTAATAAAGAGGAATATAGTGTGTAAGTAGTAACATGCACCTCTGGGATGTGAGACAGACACACCACAATAAGATCCCAGCACTTGTTAGCATCTCTGTGTGTGCGACTGCTTGTTCCCTTGTTCCTACCCGCAATACGCGATGTGTGTGTAGTAATAAAGAGGAATGTAGTGTCTAAGTAGTAACATGCACCTCTGGGATGTGAGACAGACACACCAAAATAAGATCCCAGCACTTGCTAGCATCTCTGTGTCTGCGACTGCTTGTTCCTACCCGCAATACGCGATGTGTGTGTAGTAATAAAGAGGAATGTAGTGTCTAAGTAGTAACATGCACCTCTGGGATGTGACACAGACACACCAAAATAAGATCCCAGCACTTGTTAGCATCTCTGTGTCTGCGACTGCTTGTTCCTACCCGCAATACGCCATGCGTGTGTAGTAATAAAGAGGAATGTAGTGTGTAAGTAGTAACATGCACCTCTGGGATGTGACACAGACACACAACAATAAGATCCCAGCACTTGTTAGCATCTCTGTGTCTGTGACTGCTTGTTCCTACCCGCAATACGCGATGTGTGTGTAGTAATAAAGAGGAATGTAGTGTCTAAGTAGTAACATGCACCTCTGGGATGTGAGACAGACACACCACAATAAGATCCCAGCACTTGTTAGCATCTCTGTGTCTGTGACTGCTTATTCCTACCCGCAATACGCGATGTGTGTGTAGTAATAAAGAGGAATGTAGTGTCTAAGTAGTAACATGCACCTCTGGGATGTGACACAGACACACCACAATAAGATCCCAGCACTTGTTAGCATCTCTGTGTCTGCGACTGCTTGTTCCTACCCGCAATACGCGATGTGTGTGTAGTAATAAAGAGGAATGTAGTGTCTAAGTAGTAACATGCACCTCTGGGATGTGAGACAGACACACCACAATAAGATCCCAGCACTTGTTAGCATCTCTGTGTCTGCGACTGCTTGTTCCTACCCGCAATACGCGATGTGTGTGTAGTAATAAAGAGGAATGTAGTGTGTAAGTAGTAACATGCACCTCTGGGATGTGAGACAGACACACCACAATAAGATCCCAGCACTTGTTAGCATCTCTGTGTCTGCGACTGCTTGTTCCCTTGTTACTACCCGCAATACGCGATGTGTGTGTAGTAATAAAGAGGAATGTAGTGTGTAAGTAGTAACATGCACCTCTGGGATGTGAGACAGACACACCACAATAAGATCCCAGCACTTGTTAGCATCTCTGTGTCTGCGACTGCTTGTTCCCTTGTTACTACCCGCAATACGCGATGTGTGTGTAGTAATAAAGAGGAATGTAGTGTCTAAGTAGTAACATGCACCTCTGGGATGTGAGACAGACACACCACAATAAGATCCCAGCACTTGTTAGCATCTCTGTGTCTGCGACTGCTTGTTCCCTTGTTACTACCCGCAATACGCGATGTGTGTGTAGTAATAAAGAGGAATGTAGTGTGTAAGTAGTAACATGCACCTCTGGGATGTGAGACAGACACACCACAATAAGATCCCAGCACTTGTTAGCATCTCTGTGTCTGCGACTGCTTGTTCCCTTGTTACTACCCGCAATACGCGATGTGTGTGTAGTAATAAAGAGGAATGTAGTGTCTAAGTAGTAACATGCACCTCTGGGATGTGAGACAGACACACCACAATAAGATCCCAGCACTTGTTAGCATCTCTGTGTCTGCGACTGCTTGTTCCTACCCGCAATACGCGATGTGTGTGTAGTAATAAAGAGGAATGTAGTGTCTAAGTAGTAACATGCACCTCTGGGATGTGAGACAGACACACCACAATAAGATCCCAGCACTTGTTAGCATCTCTGTGTGTGCGACTGCTTGTTCCTACCCGCAATACGCCATGCGTGTGTAATAATAAAGAGGAATGTAGTGTGTAAGTAGTAACATGCACCTCTGGGATGTGACACAGACACACAACAATAAGATCCCAGCACTTGTTAGCATCTCTGTGTCTGTGACTGCTTGTTCCTACCCGCAATACGCGATGTGTGTGTAGTAATAAAGAGGAATGTAGTGTCTAAGTAGTAACATGCACCTCTGGGATGTGAGACAGACACACCACAATAAGATCCCAGCACTTGTTAGCATCTCTGTGTCTGTGACTGCTTATTCCTACCCGCAATACGCGATGTGTGTGTAGTAATAAAGAGGAATGTAGTGTCTAAGTAGTAACATGCACCTCTGGGATGTGACACAGACACACCACAATAAGATCCCAGCACTTGTTAGCATCTCTGTGTCTGCGACTGCTTGTTCCTACCCGCAATACGCGATGTGTGTGTAGTAATAAAGAGGAATGTAGTGTCTAAGTAGTAACATGCACCTCTGGGATGTGAGACAGACACACCACAATAAGATCCCAGCACTTGTTAGCATCTCTGTGTCTGCGACTGCTTGTTCCTACCCGCAATACGCGATGTGTGTGTAGTAATAAGGAGGAATGTAGTGTCTAAGTAGTAACATGCACCTCTGGGATGTGACACAGACACACCACAATAAGATCCCAGCACTTGTTAGCATCTCTGTGTCTGCGACTGCTTGTTCCCTTGTTCCTACCCGCAATACGCGATGTGTGTGTAGTAATAAAGAGGAATGTAGTGTCTAAGTAGTAACATGCACCTCTGGGATGTGAGACAGACACACCACAATAAGATCCCAGCACTTGTTAGCATCTCTGTGTGTGCGACTGCTTGTTCCCTTGTTCCTACCCGCAATACGCGATGTGTGTGTAGTAATAAGGAGGAATGTAGTGTGTAAGTAGTAACATGCACCTCTGGGATGTGAGACAGACACACCACAATAAGATCCCAGCACTTGTTAGCATCTCTGTGTGTGCGACTGCTTGTTCCCTTGTTCCTACCCGCAATACGCGATGTGTGTGTAGTAATAAGGAGGAATGTAGTGTCTAAGTAGTAACATGCACCTCTGGGATGTGACACAGACACACCACAATAAGATCCCAGCACTTGTTAGCATCTCTGTGTGTGCGACTGCTTGTTCCCTTGTTCCTACCCGCAATACGCGATGTGTGTGTAGTAATAAAGAGGAATGTAGTGTCTAAGTAGTAACATGCACCTCTGGGATGTGAGACAGACACACCACAATAAGATCCCAGCACTTGTTAGCATCTCTGTGTGTGCGACTGCTTGTTCCCTTGTTCCTACCTGCAATACGCGATGTGTGTGTAGTAATAAAGAGGAATGTAGTGTGTAAGTAGTAACATGCACCTCTGGGATGTGAGACAGACACACCACAATAAGATCCCAGCACTTGTTAGCATCTCTGTGTCTGCGACTGTTTGTTCCTACCCGCAATACGCGATGTGTGTGTAGTAATAAGGAAAATTTAAAAATTTAAAATTATTTTGTTGTTTAACGACGCTGTCAATTGCCAGGATCACATCAGCGTCGCCGGTGTGCCGGAATTTTGTCCCGCAGGAGTTCTTTTACATGTCAGTAAATCTACTGGCATGGAGCTGTCGTTTTTAAGCACACTTAAAAACCATCGGCCTGGGCCGGATTTGAACCCGCGACCTTGGGAACAGTAGGCCAGCGTCTAACCAACTGAGCCACCCAGACCGACGTAGTAGTAGTAGTAATAAGGAGGAATGTAGTGTCTAAGTAGTAACATGCACCTCTGGGATGTGAGTCAGACACACCACAATAAGATCCCAGCACTTGTTAGCATCTCTGTGTCCGCGACTGCTTGTTCCCTTGTTCCTACCCGCAATACGCGATGTGTGTGTAGTAATAAAGAGGAATGTAGTGTCTAAGTAGTAACATGCACCTCTGGGATGTGAGTCAGACACACCACAATAAGATCCCAGCACTTGTTAGCATCTCTGTGTCCGCGACTGCTTGTTCCCTTGTTCCTACCCGCAATACGCGATGTGTGTGTAGTAATAAAGAGGAATGTAGTGTCTAAGTAGTAACATGCACCTCTGGGATGTGACACAGACACACCACAATAAGATCCCAGCACTTGTTAGCATCTCTGTGTCTGCGACTGCTTGTTCCTACCCGCAATACGCGATGTGTGTGTAGTAATAAAGAGGAATGTAGTGTCTAAGTAGTAACATGCACCTCTGGGATGTGAGACAGACACACCACAATAAGATCCCAGCACTTGTTAGCATCTCTGTGTCTGCGACTGTTTGTTCCTACCCGCAATACGCGATGTGTGTGTAGTAATAAAGAGGAATGTAGTGTCTAAGTAGTAACATGCACCTCTGGGATGTGAGACAGACACACCACAATAAGATCCCAGCACTTGTTAGCATCTCTGTGTGTGCGACTGCTTGTTCCTACCCGCAATACGCGATGTGTGTGTAGTAATAAGGAGGAATGTAGTGTCTAAGTAGTAACATGCACCTCTGGGATGTGACACAGACACACCACAATAAGATCCCAGCACTTGTTAGCATCTCTGTGTCTGCGACTGCTTGTTCCTACCCGCAATACGCGATGTGTGTGTAGTAATAAAGAGGAATGTAGTGTTTAAGTAGTAACATGCACCTCTGGGATGTGACACAGACACACCACAATAAGATCCCAGCACTTGTTAGCATCTCTGTGTCCGCGACTGCTTGTTCCTACCCGCAATACGCGATGTGTGTGTAGTAATAAAGAGGAATGTAGTGTCTAAGTAGTAACATGCACCTCTGGGATGTGACACAGACACACCACAATAAGATCCCAGCACTTGTTAGCATCTCTGTGTCTGCGACTGCTTGTTCCCTTGTTCCTACCCGCAATACGCGATGTGTGTGTAGTAATAAAGAGGAATGTAGTGTCTAAGTAGTAACATGCACCTCTGGGATGTGACACAGACACACCACAATAAGATCCCAGCACTTGTTAGCATCTCTGTGTCCGCGACTGCTTGTTCCCTTGTTCCTACCCGCAATACGCGATGTGTGTGTAGTAATAAAGAGGAATGTAGTGTCTAAGTAGTAACATGCACCTCTGGGATGTGAGACAGACACACCACAATAAGATCCCAGCACTTGTTAGCATCTCTGTGTCCGCGACTGCTTGTTCCCTTATTCCTACCCGCAATACGCGATGTGTGTGTAGTAATAAAGAGGAATGTAGTGTCTAAGTAGTAACATGCACCTCTGGGATGTGACACAGACACACCACAATAAGATCCCAGCACTTGTTAGCATCTCTGTGTCCGCGACTGCTTGTTCCCTTATTCCTACCCGCAATACGCGATGTGTGTGTAGTAATAAAGAGGAATGTAGTGTCTAAGTAGTAACATGCACCTCTGGGATGTGAGACAGACACACCACAATAAGATCCCAGCACTTGTTAGCATCTCTGTGTCCGCGACTGCTTGTTCCTACCCGCAATACGCGATGTGTGTGTAGTAATAAAGAGGAATGTAGTGTGTAAGTGGTAACGCTGAAGGAGGCAGAAGCAGAAGCACAAGTAGCAATCGAAGAAGGAGGACGAAGGGTTCAGTTAGTGCTTTCTTTAACTACCAATTTAAATTGTTCGCCTGGAACGACGAACACGGGAAAGAAGAGATACTGAAGACGGCTTTTTAATTTCCTCCTTACGACGTTGTTCGTTTCTTCTTAAAATGGCGATGATAAGAGGTTTTAGTGTGGCGCGAGGCGGTTATTGTTTTTCAAAACTGATAAAGAAGAACTGTTTTCTGATTGACGTGTTGGAATGAAACGGAGCAGAGCCAGATAAGACCGCGCCCTCCATCCGAGAAGAGGGTGGTTCCTTACTGACAATATGCTCTTGTCACACGCTCTCCCCTTAACCAATGATAAAAACTTGTAATGCTCAGGGGTAGTACCTTCCGTGACGTCACAGGTCACACTTCTCACATACCTACTGCCTTAATTAATGTGTGTATGTGCTGAGTGTATGTGTGTGTGTGTGTGTGTGTGTGTGTGTGGCTGTGTGTATGTGTCTGTATGTGTATGTGGTGTGTGTGTGGTGTGTGTGTGTGTCTCTGTGTGTATGTGTGTCCGTGTGCGTATGTGTATGTGGTGAGTGTGTGGTGTGTGTGTCTGTGTGTGTATGTGTGTCTGTGTGTGTATGTGTATGTGGTGAGTGTGTGGTGTGTGGTGAGTGTGTGTATGTGTGTCTGTGTGTATGTGGTGTGTGTGTGTGTGTGTGTATGTGGTGAGTGTGTTATGTGTGTGTATGTCTGTGTGTGTCTGTGTGTGTGTCTGTGTGTGTATGTATATGTGGTGTGTGTGTGGTGTGTGGTTGTGTCTGTGTGTGTGTGTGTGTGTGTGTGTGTGTGTGTGTGTGTGAACACAAAACCAGCCTCTTTCGTTATAAAAATGCATTTAATTCACGTTTAGTTTATGTATCTATGTTGATTCTCCGGTGCATGGATAACCACCCTCGATCACTGGTAACGTTCCCTCCAGTTCATCTCACTTTATCCTTCATTCACTTCCATGTTTCAGGGTTGACCCGCATCGGGCGCTGAATGGCAAGGAGAAAGGACGCTCTCTGTAAACTCAAGGGACCTCCTCACTGCAGTACTAGTTGCACTAGTAGCTTGTCTGGAAGCGTTACGGACCCCGGCCTATGCTCCTTCACTGGTGAGGCACAGCTACAAAGCTTCACACGGCCAAGGTGTCAAAATCCCATACACTATACTTACCTTACCTTATTTAACTTTATAGCTATCAAAGGTGCCACACTAAGATCCCAAGATAAGTTACATTTTTCAAGAGTGGCTTTAAAGATCTTTTTATTAAAACACCATATATTTAATATATTTTCACAGCAAATGAATTGTATATGTTCAATTTTCTGAATGAGTTTTATATACAAAAATGCATATCTCGTTAAAACACAGAATTTACGTCAGATAAACTTTTTCCTATAGGAAGCGGTTTCCGAGATTCTCCTTGTTATCGCTTTGATTTTAAAAATGGTTAGACTTTCATCAAATAGGAGGTCGTTGGTATCATGCAAAATAGGACTGGCATTTAAATATATGAGGAGCGTTTGATTGTACCTAAAGCGAAATTCATAATCAAAGAATATCTATGAAGATTTATTCCAACATAAAGTGTATGGAAATATTTATGATACAAGATTTAAAAGTAGGTTTTCATTTTGCATGTAGAAGTGCTTGCAAAACAACACCAAAATAACAATTACTTTCTCTCTGTGCACAAGTCAGTCTGTTTAAATATAGAATGTGCACAGACTTCAACGGCGACTTCTTCCTGTTAGTCTGAAACACACGTTCCTCTGCCATTTTTCTGTTATTTGCGTATTTTCAATTAGCTCCTAAAATGAGTTGAACATTGATATAAAATAACTGTATTCCAGTGTGTGTGTATGTGTGTGTCCGTGTGTGTGTGTGTGTGTGTGTGTGTGTGTGTGTGTGTGTGTGAATAGTGTAACTTAAAAATGAAAAGTAGATTAAATACCAAACTCTGTTTAACTCCACGAGCTTTCAAGAACGCAACAAAACTATTTTTAACCCTTTATGTGGAATCAAAAACTTTTATCTCTCAAAAATGAGTAATAAGATGATAATTTGTAGAAATGCTTGAAGTGGGTAGAAAAAGTTGTAGGATTTCAGCAGCTCAATAAAAGCCCCTGCCCAGCAACATTGAGAGAAAAGCAGAGAAATGTCGAAAAGAAGAAGAAGCAGAAGGCTTATCAATTCCTCTCTGCTTCTTCCCTTCTATTTGCTCTTCCATTTTTGAAACTTAATTTCCTGAGTATTCTTCAAAGAAAAATAATGATAATAAAAAAGACGAGACGACGGTGGTGCAGCGTGTAAGAAGACATGCTGTGAAAGGTTGCCTGCCTGCCGAACGGTTCCGGAAGTGAGAGAGCAGGGCCGCCAACATCTGCCGATAATACCTACGCCAGAGAGGCACGTCATTGTCTCAATTCAGCAGTTTATACCACTGCATGGCATGTTTCCTCAACTTACCTACATTCTCGCCTAAAGCAATGCAAACATCAACTCACTCTTATTGCTCTATCTACAGAATAAACATTGGTTCAAATTATCTTATTAGTAATGTTCTTCTAAGTACAAGGGGAATACAGGAGACTTAAGTGATAGTCAAATGTTTTAAGAGCAGATCGCTATGTCATAGCTTTGATATTGCATTGTTTGCATGGCCAAGAAATAAAAAATGAATAACGACCACCCATTTGAGAAAGGTCTATAGGTAAGTATTGCAAAATTCACACAAATAATAAGGAATATCCCAAAATGGTTCACTCCACAAAAAAGATTTGACCAAAATTGTGTTTTTTTACCAAGATTTTATCTATCTCTTACGGCTTACCAGCTATACCAAAGTCATCAAGAGTAAACAGGACTATATAGGCCATAGCCTGAAAATTCAAAACATACATTTCATTTGTCGTAAAAATATGACATTTTAATAAAAATCGTTAATCATTTTTGAGAAAATAAAAATTTCCAAAAAAACATTCCATGTAAAGTGTAGTTTAGGGTGGGGCTATTTTCTTCAAAATCTTCGTGTCACATCCTTGATGGATATTAAACTCAAATAGTGAATTTGGTTTTTTACCGACTTTCGTTTTTTGAGTTATGGTGTTCACAGACAGACAGACAGGCAGACACACACACACACACAATACTGGGTTGAACACAATACTTTCCCTACTTACTGTACGTGGTACAAAAGTAAAAAAGCGTTCCCAGTCTTCTAGGTGCTGGCGTATGTCTCAGAGGTTCGAGAAGTGGTAACTTTCTAGAAACATCCGTTCTACGTCACTCTCGTCTATGTAACGAGGTGAAACAAGGAGTTTTCATTGTTGTGATGGAGTCGTCAGCGTTGAACGAGACAGCTGTTAGGTGTGTGTGTGTGTGTGTGTGTGTGTGTGTGTGTGTGTGTGTGTGTGTGTGTGTGTGTGTGTTGTGGTCGTCGAGAGATTGTATCGTTAGAGACACTTGTAGACGTTTAATGTCGCAGTTGTAGTAATGAGAAGCGCTATGATCGAAGTAACAGAATAAGTAATTGGACTTTATCATTTGTCACATGGTGTCAGGAGTGGGATTTCTCACATTATCTCAATATTTTCATTTTGAGTTATGCTACTCACAGATAGACACACAGCACTTTTTCAAAAAGTAAAGTATAATCTCGATATTGAACTTTGGGTGGAATATATTATTTCGTCTATTTACTGTACCGTAAGTGCGAACTAATAAACTTTCATAGGAACAGTTTATATATGTTATGTAAGATATTGTGAAGGGAAGATCATGTGAGTGTAATACAGATTTTTAAGATTTTCACTGAATATAGCCGTTACAGCCGATGTAAATTGCGTCTTATATGAAGCATGAGGCAGTGACGCGAGTGAAGTATAAAAGGCAGATGCAGTTACCTAAGCCCCTATGAAGGTAAATCCAAATGTGCTGTTACTAGAGGAAGCACTTCCCAGAAGAGAAAAGTCAATTCACGTGCAATACTCTGGGGATCTCTCACTCACTAGTTTCTAACTGGATGATCCGCAGGGCGCGGCTCTATGCCCCACACACACAAGTGGATTTGTTGAGCATACGTGCAACTTCACTCATACTTGAGACGGCCTTTCAGCAGGTCGTCGGTTCGTTAAATACCACATCACGAGCCAAACTTCCACATTAAGTCCAAAACAACAGTTTAAATATAATGTGCCATCTATCGATAGATAATGTAAGCAGGCAGCCTAATGCCATCTAACGTCACAACTGTCACTCACCGAATTAGGTAGTAATGGTAGGGTCTATACCATCACGATAAAACTATATATTTTGTATGAGTTGTTTACAAGATGGGTGTGATTCTGGTTTTGGGTCAATCCACGTCAAATCGAACACCCATAAAACACGACTTTTTCGTAGGGAGGTTCAAAATTTTTTTATGAATAATAGGCATAGAATAAGGAGACCCGTATTTTTTTATTTCCGTATTTTTAAATTACTTGCTTAGTTATGGCTATTAGAAACTATGCAATTTCTGCGCGCACCGTAATATAAAATCATTTGTTAGTCTAAGGCCATATAGAGTTGAGAGTTGGGGTTTGACGCACTAGAAAGGTAAAATACAACACAAATTTTGGACTGTTTTTTTAATGATATATTTTGTAAAACCAAAAATCGAATTTAAATCGATGTGTTAAAAATTTAAAAAACATACACACGTATTCCCTGACATTTTATCTATAAAATAAGATGTTGAAAACTATGGAGCTTGCATTAGTGCATTTGCTACAATTTTTTTTCTGGAGGCGTGCAAGCGCTCACGGACGACATGAAGTAGGCTAACTGCTAAGCCATCAGGCTTAAGGTTCAAAGGAAACCATTGTAAGGAGTTTTACTCTGGAAAAACCATTGCATCAGCCTCGATCTCGGAACCACGGGTTACTCCTAGATGACCGCGGAGGCTTCCCCCTGTATATTCTTTGTCAACCCCGATTCTGCGTATCAGAGTGTTTCTCCATGCGAAGGGGCTCTAATGATCTAGCTGTCGACGGGCCCTTAAACCCTAATCACTCAATCTGCAGCCGCTAGGGACCCTGCCCTCTACTGTGGTCTTTACACGTTCGAGGTGCTATATAGACAGGTATTAGAGAAGCTAATATGGAAGAAGTAGGTACTATAAAATTACTTGAAGTATGAAAGCAGCTACTGCATTTCCTGGCGTGCATGTTACATGCAGACGCCGTCTGTTTGCTTGTAAATAAATTCAGGGAGACAGGATCAGTGTGTGCTTACGGAACAAAAATTAGTCGAAATCGGAGAAAGGTTAGAACGGCCACCTCGAAAATCTCTTAGGCGCCTTGCACAAGACAAAATAAAAAGGAATATTAGAACAGAGATTAACGGTATTTGGGAAGCTGAACTAATGCACGCGAATGAAAATTTCCTCAGAAGATGCCAGCATCACCTGTGATAAGGCATATTTCGTGTTTATTATTATAATTGTTAATGTAATTTGAGATTTTATTTGACGTCCAAGCATGTGTGACTAGGAGACGGGTCGTGCTATTATCAGCCAAGTTTTGTGGTAAACGTACTGTATAAGTGTGTAAGGAGACAGAGATAATCGATTGGATTAGAATCAGATGGAAGTCAACCATTGATTAATATACAAAAAAGGAAAGTAATTTCGGGACGGACACAAACATAATATTGAACAAACCATTCGCGTGAACCAACGTAAAAGAAGCAAGATGATGCAGAAATTGGAAAAGATGTGAAAATGTGTTACAGGGCAACTAATAATAACGTGAGTGTAAAAAATGAAATAATCTGTAAATATAAATCTTCCACCGACATAATTTTAGACAAGAAGGATTTGCATTCGGTAAAAAGCAACTATAATTACACCCAATTAAACTCCTTAACAGTATATCAATGTCACATTGTGAAGATCGTTTGTCACTAAATGTTATAAATGTATTACATTTGTGTAATAGAAGAAACATAATTATATAAAATAGCTGATTTTCTTGAGATTTTGTTCCATAGGAAGACAATACCTAAAACAATCTTACGGTGTTACACTCACATGATTTCTCTACTCACTCTTGTACAGACACTTATCTACTTCATGGTAAGTACCTGGGTGACCGAGCTTCCCTCGGCGATTTTTGCCTCTGTTTTTGTGATTTTTTTTTTTTTTTTTTTTTGTAATACGTTGCATTTATACTTCAATCATAGAAAATTATATGAATTGTATGTTGAAGGGCAAACAGGGGATATATGAATGTGCTATGTAAAAGAAACGCAAGTAGAAAGCCATTTGAAAGTAATATATTGTGTAGTAAAACTGTTATCATAAAAACTTTCTTCAAGGAAAAATACATATACCTGCCGAATTTCGCGGTGATATGATATGAATTGTTTAAAGAAAAGTGAGTAGAGAAAGATGTGAATGTGTTACCTAAAAGTAAGTAGAGAAACTACTGTGAATGTAATATGCGCATTTCTATTTCAAACATACAGAAAATTGTATGACATTTGTAGAAGAGTGAGTAGAGAAAGAGATGTGAATGTGTTACCTAAAATTGAGAGGGGAAAATAGGGTGAATGTAATGGTATTTCCATTTCAAACATACAGAACATGGTATGACTTATTTTAAAAGCGAGGATAAAAACATTTTTTTGTGTAAAATCACTTTTTTATGGAAAATTGTTTATAGAAGAGTGAGTAAAGAAAGAGATGTGAATGTGTTACCTAAAAGTAAGTAGAGAAACCACTGTGAATGTAATATGTGCATTTCTATTTCAAACATACAGAAAATTGTATGACATTTGTAGAAGAGTGAGCAGAGAAAGAGATGGGAATGTGTTACCTAAAATTGAGAGGGGAAAAGAGGGCGAATGTAATAGTATTTCCATTTCAAACATACAGAACATGGTATGACTTATTTTAAAAGAGAGGATAAAAACATTTTTTGTGTAAAATCACGTTTTTTTTATGGAACATTGTTTATAGAAGAGTGAGTAGAGAAAGAGATGTGAAAGATGTGAATGTGTTATCTAAAAGTGAGAAGAAAAAAAATAGTATAAATATAATATGTAGCATTTCTGTTTCAAACATATAGAAAATTGTGTTACTTAATTTAAAAGTAGGGATAAAATGTTTTTTGGTGTAAAATCACGTTTTTTATGGAAACTTGTTTGTAGAAGAGTGAGTAGAGAAAGCGATGTGAACGTGTTAGCTAAAAGTAAGTAAGAAATCACTGTGAATGTAATATGCAGCATCTCTACTTCAAACATACAGGAAGTTGTATGATTTCTTTGTGGAAGAGTGAGTAGAGAAACCACTGTGAATTGTGTTACTTAAAAGTGAGAGGAGAAAACAGTGTGAATGTAACAGTATTTCTATTTCAAACATACAGAACACATGACTTATTATAAAAGCAGAGATAAAAATGTTCTTTGGTGTAAAATCAGGTTTTTTATGGAAAATTGTTTATAGAGGAGTGGGTAGAGAAAGAGATGTGAATGTGTTCCCTAAAAGTGAGTAGAGAAAATACTGTGAATGTAATATGCATGTATACAAAAATTTAACCAAACCTTTAGAGCCGTTTCTGAAATACCGGGAATGTATATACAAGAATTGCACTGTAGAAGTGAGAATCAAAAATGTTATTTTTTATGTAAAATCGCGTTTTTTCAGGAATCACACCTATATAGATGAACTTAAAAAGCAAAACCCTATCTGAATACAAAATTTGATGGAAATCGTTAGAGCCGTTTCCAAGTTGCGCGGAATATATACACAAGAATTGCTCGTTTAAATATATAAGATATAGTTAAACATCTTATTACTAATTTTGTTGTAGGTTATGAAATGGGTGAAGTGTTTTTATGACGTAGCTGGGGCGTCACGTTATCGACTGATCCATAACTCAGACTTTACTCCTGAAAGCCTCGAGTATGCAGCCACCAACACGTAGGTCTGTGATCCAGGTCCAGACACTCGTCTCGTCTCCTCTACTCTACTCTCTTATACTTTGTAAACCTCCACAACCTTATTACACATAGGTTTTCTTACATCTCACTTCTTCTTCCTCTTGTTCCATTCCATCCTTTCATGTCTTCTAGTTGCAGTTCTCGTATGTTGTTTAACTGCTGTCGTACTTGTGAACATCACACAGTTGTCTTTACCAGACTGAACATAAACCCACGACACAGGTTCATGCATTGCACTTGGCTAGGTTTGAACCCCTAGCCCCTTGAGCAGCAAACGCACGCAATAAATCCTATGTCAATGAAGAAGCAAATAAAAGACTATAGGAAAACTCCATTAACTTATCCACAGCAGCAACGAGAAAACCGACCCAGTTGTCTGTCGTTTTGAGGTCCCATGAACAACAAACAAAGCATTTTAACGAAATCGACCCTTTGCGTCCGAGCGCAAAATTCAAAAACGGAAAATGTTAGCGTCTGCTAAGAGTGCAAAAGAACGATTTTCAGGCATTACAGTTACAATTTTAAGTATCAAGATATCATACCTTATAAACCTTTTTATGCATTTGTTTTAATTCTGGTTTTTGAGCCTTTATTTGGTATATTTATGTACATTCAACTTTCTCCAGAATTTTTATTTTATATTAAAGTTTCTCTCTTGCTTTTACCATAATCCACGTTATAAATGTGGTGAGGACCAAGTAGTTGAACACCCTTAAAAGATCATCTTCACCACCATAATCAACATCTCCAACATCATCATCTGTACCACCATCATTATCACCAATATGTTCAACACCATCATCATCAACTTCCACATCATCTGTATCACCATCCTTAACCTCAACATAACCAACGTTATTATTTTCAGCACCATGATCTACACCAACATCATCATCATCATCATCATCATCATCATCAGCAGCAGCAGCAGCAGCAGCAGCAGCAGCAGCAGCAGCAACAGCAACATCTTCAACACCACCAAATAGTGCTTATACACTATGCACCATTTCATGAAATTAGAAGACTGTTGGAGGAAGGTTACGGAAGTCAGATTTTACACCTTTTTTACATTCTGTTGTTTTAATATTAGGGGATTTCTTTCATCCCTTATTGTGAATGGCCAGTAGAACTTGTGATTATTAGGGCTAAAGGGAAAGATTCACTATAAAAGCCATATAATGATTTTACAGTAATTTAAAAAACAAAATTAAATTAAATAATTCCTTGCTGGGCTTTAAGCGGACTCGGTAAGCAAAACGTCATGAGATCGATTCTTTTAATGTTTATTGCTAAGAAAATCTCGTTAATTTTCTCGTTATATTTCATATATGAATCATATTACTTTCTCTACTGGTAAGTAGAGGAAGTATTGTATTCCATCGAAAATTTCGATGTCAAGATTTCACCGGAAACATGTTTTCAGACTCCCTAAATCCAAAAGGAAGCATTTTTAGAAAAAGGTCCGTGTGTGTATGTGTGTATGTATGTGGCCGGTCAGCCTATGGACAGCAAAACTCAAAAACTAAAAGTCGGTTATAAACCAAATTTGGTTTTTAAGTTTGATGCCTTTCACTGATGAGATATGAAGAGTTTGAAGAATATAGTCCCACCCTAAACTACCCATTACATGGAAAATTTTTCGAAAAATTTGATTTTGTTGAAAATGGCTCTAAAGATTTTGATTAAAATTTCATGCTTGTGATATATTTATGCAAAATTAAATGTATATTTTGAATTTTCTGGCTATAGCACCTGTAGTCGTATTTACTCTGGACGATTTTGCATAACTGGTAAACCGTTAGACATAGACCAAATCATACTATACAAAACATGTAGATCTTGCTAAAATACACAACTTGTGTCCAAATACATTTTCTTGTAGGGTGAAATATTTCGGAGATATTCCTTGTTATGTGTGTGAGTTTCGGAAAACTTAAAACTTTCGTGAAATGGAATATCGTTGTTCATTTTTTTATATCTTAAGTGTGCAAAGAGAATGAAATCCCAAAGCTTTAAAACATTTGACTATCACTCAAACCCTACTGTATTCCCATATTCCCCTTGTACCTACAAGGAAATAAGCAATAAGATAATTTGTACAAACGTTTATCTCGACTAACACGTAAGAGTTTGTAAGAATGGTTAGTACAGGAGTAGAGAAAGTCATGTGAGTGCAACACATCAGATTTTTTATCAGCAATTCACGCTAATAAAAAGGTAATAATGAAAATAACTCTATACAGTGTTTTGTTACGTTAGCTTTATTTTTAAAACTGGTTTACCAAAATTTACACTTTTTTTAAAATAAAAGTGTATGTTTTTTAAAATATTCAAACTTAGAAAGCTCACGTTTACGCCAATAACTTTTTAGCAGAGATATACATTTTAAAAGTGAGTGAGTTGGGTTTAAGGGCCCGTCGACAACTAGATCATTAGGGCCCGAAGTCCGAAAATAAAAACAACCAAATTAGTGAAAGCTCACCCCTAAAAAGTTAAAACGCCAAAGTTAAAATAACTAAAACGGAAGGTTAAAAGTATTAAAATGTGAGTTAAAGCTGGTAAAAAGTGAACTTGTAAGACTTAAAAAGCTAAAACCACTGTAAAATGCTAATTCCGCCAGGATATAAAGCACCTTCCACTTCTTGGCAACAAACCGCAGTGCTACCGGGCCGTTGCCTAAAACAGAGCACAGTGCTCAGGAGTGTACTGCGGACAATCAAGAAGGACATACATGTGCGCCGGAGAGTGGAACATTGCACGTCACACAGACACGCTCCGGACCAACGCGCAACTTTGCGTGTATGCGTGGCTCTGCATTTGAAAATGATTGTTTTAAAATACGTAACAAGAAGTTTTAGGGTGATTAAATACGTTACCCATTTAGTTTTCTTTGATCAAAACATTATAATAAATGTCCTTGTATGTTTATGGGTCTTGTAGTTGTATTTTGGTTCATTACTATACTATAAATTTATCTGGTTATAATTTTAAAATTGGCCTATAGAGAATACAGCTTTATTATTATTATTATTATTATTATTATTATTATTATTATTATTATTATTATTATTATTATTATTATTATTATTATTATTATTATTATTATTATTATTATTATTATTATTATTATTATTATTATTATTATTATTATTATTATTATTATTATTATTATTATTATTATTATTATTATTATTATTATTATTATTATTATTATTATTATTATTATTATTATTATTATTATTATTATTATTATTATTATTATTATTATTATTATTATTATTATTATTATTATTATTATTATTATTATTATTATTATTATTATTATTATTATTATTATTATTATTATTATTATTATTATTATTATTATTATTATTATTATTATTATTATTATTATTATTATTATTATTATTATTATTATTATTATTATTATTATTATTATTATTATTATTATTATTATTATTATTATTATTATTATTATTATTATTATTATTATTATTATTATTATTATTATTATTATTATTATTATTATTATTATTATTATTATTATTATTATTATTATTATTATTATTATTATTATTATTATTATTATTATTATTATTATTATTATTATTATTATTATTATTATTATTATTATTATTATTATTATTATTATTATTATTATTATTATTATTATTATTATTATTATTATTATTATTATTATTATTATTATTATTATTATTATTATTATTATTATTATTATTATTATTATTATTATTATTATTATTATTATTATTATTATTATTATTATTATTATTATTATTATTATTATTATTATTATTATTATTATTATTATTATTATTATTATTATTATTATTATTATTATTATTATTATTATTATTATTATTATTATTATTATTATTATTATTATTATTATTATTATTATTATTATTATTATTATTATTATTATTATTATTATTATTATTATTATTATTATTATTATTATTATTATTATTATTATTATTATTATTATTATTATTATTATTATTATTATTATTATTATTATTATTATTATTATTATTATTATTATTATTATTATTATTATTATTATTATTATTATTATTATTATTATTATTATTATTATTATTATTATTATTATTATTATTATTATTGTTATTGTTATTGTTATTGTTATTGTTATTGTTATTGTTATTATTGTTATTATTATTGTTATTGTTATTGTTATTATTATTATTATTATTATTATTATTATTATTATTATTATTATTATTATTATTATTATTATTATTATTATTATTATTATTATTATTATTATTATTATTATTATTATTATTATTATTATTGTTATTATTATTGTTGTTATTATTATTATTATTATTATTATTATTATTGTTATTATTATTGTTGTTATTATTGTTATTATTATTGTTATTATTATTATTGTTGTTATTATTGTTGTTATTATTGTTATTATTGTTATTATTATTATTATTATTATTATTATTATTATTATTATTATTATTATTATTATTATTATTATTATTACTAGTATTAGTATTACCAGAGCGTTTAGAAGGAGAAGTGTGATCACTGCTGTAGTTCATGTGTTCCGCCACACAGATGGCAGTGCAATTGCTAGTGCGGTACAATGCTAATACAAACACTAGGGTTTAGCAGGAGATTCAGCTAGAAAAGTAGCAAAGGAGAAGAACAGTGTCGTTTAACAATAACTAATTCACGCATGCACATTCTGACAGCCATTCACAGAAATTCAAGACAATAATGTTACCACTAGAATGCAAAATGGCATTAAAGGAATGAAGTGAAATATAATTTCCTGTGAATGAAGAGTTGAACTTTTTTCTGGGATTAAATCCCCCAAATCTACAAACCCATCCACTTTCAAAGAATTAGAATCAAATCGAACTTCTTTTATCTTTACTTCGTTAAAAATTAAAATTCCATATCGTTCGTTTTCATTCTTATCCTTTAAAAATTCAGATACTGCATTTCCAGACATTTTTGACCTTTGATTAACTTTCTTAAATGTGATTTTGATGGAAGTTGAAGAAGATTATGATTTAAACAATGTATGTATCCTTCGGATGACTTGATTTTTAAAAGCAGGCTATCTAAAGGAAATTGTTCATAATATTTCATGCCTTTCTTTTTAGCTGCCTTTGATATTTTCAAAATTGTATCAACAATTTTTTGTGTTTACTTAGGTATTTTGTTCCATCACATTCATCGATATTGCTACTACTACCATTTACTTTCCTTTCCTTTCAAGTACTTGAATCTTGGCATTGGATACTTTCATTTGGCATTTTAGTCTATATTACGGTGTTGTTGATTTGACCTTTTCTTAAGTAGGCCTACTTTATTATTAAAATGTCTACTGGTATCCCCTGCGAGGGGAAAATTAACAGTCGTATTTTGAAAGCCTTCTGCATGATTTCCACTGTCTTCTAAATTGGTATCTCTTTCAACCCTTTTTGATGGTCTCTGTGAAGGACGTTTACGGGAATGTATTGGGTGTGATAAGTATTTAGGAAGATTAGGAAAAAGCAATCTCTACATTTTCTCCATTAACTAGAAACTTGTCTACCTTTATCAAAAGTTCTTCTGAAAAATGTGAATCACACACGTAAATATTAGATGATAGGTACTTGTCCTTTCTTGGTATGGCCCTCTCCCATTTAGAAAACAGTAGTTTATATTTTGGAGGTGTAAAAAATGTTTACGTTTAGATTTGTTATATCCAGATCTACAACCAGGCACTAAACACATAAGCATGTCGATTTTTTCTATAAATTCAGTTTCATAAAAATTAACCACAATTCATCACACTGTAACAAACATAGCAACCATACACAGCAATACTCCAATGCAATATCCAGCGAAACGCGCTGTAAATAGCCACACTAACGACTTTGCTGCCACCTGACGGAGGCGCCAGGTAGCTCTTGTATAATCATATGGAAGAGCAGTGGAGTGATCACACTTTGTCTTTCTACTCGCTCTGGTATTACTATTATATACCGGGTGTTCTGAAATTCATGTTACAAACTTCTAGGTCTAGTAGAGGGGACTGAGTAGACAATATTTTAAATAGGAACCCATGTCGGGATACGAACCGTTCCAGTGGTATAATTAATCTTTACAATGAGTCGGATTTGTCGGTGTTGTTTAGCAACCGGAGAGGCTGTAAAATGACGTCAGAAGAGTTCCACGTCAAATGTGGTGTGACGTTAGGTTCAGAATTAAATGATGTATAACTCATTACATTGGAAAATCGAATAATGTAACACCAAAGAAACAAAACAATTACACTGATGACAATAACACTTTTGTTAACAGCAGAAAGAACAAATTTGTTTGTCTTCTGCTCCGTACTGTACTGAAACTGCTCACTACAACAGCGGCTCGATGTGACGTCACCAACGTCACTACTCATTACACATTGTACCGACGAATCAGGTTCCGGTACACTCCTGGTGTCCCGCTAACCTCTTGTGGAGAGCAGTTCTTCCTGGGTCTCTGCGTGCGACCCCACAGGAAATAGCCCAATGGCATTAAATCCGGCGATTATGGGGGCCATGCATTAGGACCACCCCGGCCATCCATCTTTACCCAAATCTTCGGCCAAGATGTCCCCGAACGTTAAGTGCAAAGTGCGGCGGTGCTCCATCGTGCCGAAACCACAGTTGCTGCCTTACATTCAATGGCACGGCAATACGTTCCGTAGGAAGATCAAGTACGAAACACCCGTTTATTAACGTAACAGGAAAAATATATGGCCCGATCACATGACCGTCTACAATACCTGTCCAGACATTGAAGGAATCCCCAGACATGCGTCACCTGGGGATTTTCGTCTACCCAGACATGGGTGTTCATCGGTGAACAGAACTCTTCGTGGAAATTGGGGCTCAGAAGTTTACACGTGGTACAAAATCTCCAGGTTGCAAGGCCTGCACCCTTTAGGGGTGGTAAGGATGCAGTTGTTGCTCGCGAAGAACCGTCCTCAAGACGCTGTTAGAAGTACACATCGCATGCGCAATAGTTCACGTGCTTGTTGATGGGTCCTCTTCAACGTAATGCAGAATTCGGAGGTGCGGCGTCTTCTTGGCGCACCACAGTCGTTCCTATCGACGGTGAAGGTCCGCCTGCGGTGCCGTAGTAGTAAAAGCGGGCGTTAAACACTACAACAACAACTCGACGGTGAAGGAGCCTCGTTCTCGGAGACATTCCAGAATTCTGGCAAAAAGGGTGCGTTGTGGATAACGATCTTGATACAACCGACCAGCTACCCTTCCGCGGCGCCTTACACTAACACCATGTCCGTGTATTCTTCGAATGAATACTCAACGTCACGTGACATTAGGTGATCGTCTGACGTCATGTACTTCTATCACGTTACATAACAAGATCGGCAAATTCTATACCTTGTAATGGTTGTAGCACGGAGAGGGTTCGTTTCCTGACATGGGTTCCTATTTCAAATATTGTCTCCTCAGTCCCCTCTACTAGCCCTAGAAGTTTGTAACATGAATTTCAGAACACCCGGTATATACACACACACTCTAACCTACATTTGTGTAAGTAGCTATTTTTGCTTTCTCTACCACGTTTAGTAAGTACGGGAAGTATTGTATTACTCACATAAATTAGATGTTGATATTTCACTGGAAATAAATGTTTTGAGCTCCCCCTGAACACAAAATAAAACATTTTTAGGAAAAGGGCCCTATGTGTGTGTGTTTGTGTGTGTGTTTGTGTGTGTGTGTGTGTGTGTGTGTCTGTGGACAGCATAACTCAAAAATGAAAATTCGGTTAAAAATCAAAGTTGGTATTTAAATTTAATGTCTTAAGAATACGACACGAGGATTTTGAAAAAAAATTCTTCCACCCTAAACTAACCTTTCCATAGCACAATTTTCGAAAATTTTGATTTTGTTGAAAATGGCATTAACGATTTTGATTAAAATGTCATATGTTTCAGATATTTTTATGACAAATGAAATGTATATCTTGAATTTTCTGTCTATAGCCCATGTAGTCGTATTTACTCTGGACGACTTTTGTATAACTAGTAAACCGTTAGAGATAGAGCAAATCTTACTACAAATCTGTCTACAACTCCTAAACTCAGAATTCCACCAATTTTTATTCATGAAGTCAATAATTACCAGCAGATTACCCAAGATATAGCTTCTACTGTAAAAGATGAGTACACAACACAGCAACAAAGCAAAGTTCTTAAAATAAATACAACTTCAGTAAATGACTTCCGCGCTGTAACAAGATTCCTGGAAGAATCGAAGCTTCCTTTTCACACCTTCCGTGACCCAAACTCCAAAAGACTTGAAGTTATTTTAAGAAATGTTCCCTACTCTCTTAGTAGATGACGATATCGTTACAGAACTAACCTCTCTGAACTTACCAGTAGTAAAAGTTACCAGGCTTTTCTATAAAGATCGACAACCTATGCCACTGTGTGCCGTAGAATTAGAAAATAATGAGCAGGGTAAGAAGATCTTCGAAGTCAAACATATTTACCATGCCATAATTAAAGTCGAATACCGCAAGAAACCCGCGAATATCCCACAATGCACACGATGCCAACGCTACGGGCATACTAAGAACTTCTGTCGACTCACACCTCGATGTGTGAAATGCCCCTCAAATCACCACTTTTCTGAATGCACAAAAGACAAAGACACTCAGCCCTCCTGCGTGAATTGTGGAGAAGCACATCCGGGAAATTTCAAAGGCTGTCGTTATTACCTAGATTTGAAAAAGAAAGCCGATGCAAGGGTGGTTCAGCCTGCAATAACACCAACATCTTCAAAGCTAAACATGGAAAATTTTCCGAGGTTGTCACCAAACTCGCCCTCTCCAACTCCTGAAATTCCACAATGGCCACGCTCTGCTGTTTCGGAAGAAAAAACTCCTAGGCAGCTAACTCAGCAGACATCAACACAGAATTCTTCTTCTCCTTCGTCTTGCTCCTCCGATGGAACCGAAAACCTAGTTCAGCTAGCCATTAATTTCCTCACACCATTCCTGCCATCAATAAAGTCCTTTTTGCTAAAGCTCTTCACAAGTTTGTTTGCTAATGGCCACTAAAAACCAAAAAACATTCTCACAACTAACCATACTAAATTGGAACGCCAATGGAGTCAATGCAAAGCGAGAAGCCTTCTTGGAATTCATCTCCAGACACAATGTTGCAGTAGCTTGCATCACAGAAACGCATTTATTACACAAAGAAAAGTTTTCTATACCTGGCTACGCAGTGTATAGATGCGATCGCAATGCTCCAGTCGCTTCAGGTGGAGTGGCTATAATCATTCGAAAAGACATACCTCACCACTCAGTTTCACTACCTCAATTAACCAGCATCAAAGCCTGCGCAATTCAAGTATTCACACGCAATTCTTCTAAAACTACAATAATTTCTGCATACAAACCGCCAGGACCCAATCTAAATGACCAGGATATTAATACGTTATTTTCTGACACAGCACCGACTTTCCTAGCAGGAGATCTAAATAGCAAGCATCAAACATGGGGATGCCGTGTAACAACTCCAAATGGAAGACGTTTATTAACTGCAGCCGATCACAACGCAGTTAACATTGCAGCTCCGTCAGACCCCACATTCTATAGACCAAATGTAACACCAGATATATTAGACATCGCACTCTACAAAAATATATCAAGCACTCCCACTATGGCTGTTCTGCCTGAAATGGACTCAGATCACTGCCCAGTCTTAATCTCGTTCGATGACATTCCGATTCTACAACCGCAACACACAAAGAAACTCAACAAAGGTTTCATAAACTGAGAGACTTTTCAGCACGTAATGGATGACCAGTTAAGAATTACACAGAATTTGAGAACCCCCGGTGATGCCGATGCAGCAATTCTCAGCTTCACAAAATCCGTAACTTCCTCTATAGACAAAGCCACAGCTCCAGCGAGACATCAACACAGAAAATCTTACCATGAATCTTTGCCCCCAAGCATCAGAAACCTTCTGAAAGAAAAGCACAAAACTCGTCGACTTTGGCAAAAGCACAGAGAAACTTGGCAACTTCGTCGCTTGAACCAACTCACAAGAGAAGTGAAGAAATGAATGGATGAATATCGGTATTCAACTTACCAACGACATCTCTCCAGTATCTCACCGGAAGACTCATCATTGTGGAAAGAGACTAAAAGAGTACTAAAAGAGCCGACGATTATTCCGCCCCTAGAGCAAGATGGAAAACACTACATCTCCGACTGTGAGAAAAGCGAACTATTTGCAGATACTCTACAAAATTCGTTTGGATCTAATCCAGGAAGCAACGTAGAATTCAACCACGAAATTGAACAGTTTACTGGTTCTTACGCCACAGTACCACTACCCATTGACTTCACTTCACCCAAAGAAATTCTTTTTATCATCCAGCAACTTCCCGCAAGAAAATCGCCTGGGCATGATCTAACACCAAACTTTGTATTAAAACATTTGAGTCGCAAAGCACTTGCTATCCTAGCTTCGTTGTTCAACAGTTTTATGCGAATGGGTTATTTCCCAAGAATCTGGAAACACGCCATAGTTATCGTTATTCATAAACCTGGAAAATGCCCTTCCAATCCAACAAATTATCGTCCAATAAGTCTGCTGCCAACTCTGTCCAAGGTGTATGAAAAGATTATACTGAAACGTTTAGGAAAATTTCTAGAACAAGTGTCAGTATTACCTCCCTTTCAATTTGGTTTCCGTCGCAAACATTCAACTACTCATCAAATTCTCCGAATTACAGAGCAAATAGCACAAGGCTTCGAGAAGAAAGAACACACTGCTGTCGCATTCCTTGACTTCACTCAGGCATTTGACAGAGTTTGGCATCAGGGTCTACTATACAAACTGTTTCTCTATGGCACTCCAGACTACCTCTACAAAATAATATCTTCCTTTCTATCATACCGTACCTTTTCAGTTCGAATAGGTAACAGTCATTCTTCTACCAGACCTGTAACAGCAGGTGTTCCACAAGGTTCAATATTGGGTCCAATTCTGTTCAACTTGTTCACTTCTGACATACCTACAACGCCCACAGCTCAAATAGCAATGTATGCCGATGATACTGCCATCTATGCAACCCATCGTAATTTACACACCGCTAGAAATCGCCTTCAAGAGGCCTTAAACTTAATCATACCCTGGCTTGACAACTGGCGCATTTCTCTCAACCATGACAAATGTGAAGCAATGGTGTTTACATTATGCAGACCGGAATATCCACCATCAGTAACGATAGCAACAAATTCTATACCCTGGAAAAGTGACAGAGAAACGGTGAAATACCTTGGTGTACTGTTTGATAGAAAACTCACGTGGAAGCCACATATAAGTAACAAACTCAAACTTGTCCAAATAAGACTGACAAAACTTTATCCACTTCTCAACAAAAAATCTTCGCTTAAGTTAAAAAACTGCATACTACTCTACACAACTCTTTTAAGGCCGCTTTTACTATATGCCTGTCCAATTTGGGGAGGAGCCAGTGCTACAGAAATTAAACGCATCCAAACGTTTCAAAACAAAATCTTACGTATCTCAACTAATGCGCCATGGTTTGTCAGAAACAATCAACTACACAGAGAAACTGGAATCAGTACCATTCAACAGTCAATTTCTTCACAAGCCGAACAGTTTTACAGCAATCTAAAGAACGTTCCTGGATCTATTCACTACTCTCTTGGCAGAAAATCCAACTTTCCAACACGCATCAAGAGTCGTCTACCACTGAACCAGTTATCACAGCAAGATCTGATTTAATTTCAACTAATACTGTCAGTGAGGGGCCCAATGAGGTTTACCTCATTTCAATGTTACTTATTATATTTTATTTATTGTTATGTGTATTTCAACAATGGTATGTAGAGCGCACATGCGCTGATCGATCAATAAATCATTAAAAAAAAAAATCTTACTACACAAAAAAAATGTAGATCTCGCTAAAACACAATTTATGTCCAAATGTTTTTTTTTTTTTTTTTTTTCTTTTTCCTTTTGTACAGTGAGTTATTTCGGAGATATTCTAAGTTATTTGTGTGAGTTTCGCAATAATTAAACTTTTCTCAAACGGAAGGTCGTTATTACCTTTTTATCTCTTCACCGTGCAAACAGAACACAATTTCAGAGCTTTCATATGGCGACCCGCTTTAAAAATTTAATTACCATATTCCTCGAGATAATTATTAATAAGATAATTTGTGCAAATGTTTATTTATATTAAAATGAAGAAAAACATGAATAAGAGTTTGTAAGAACGGTTAGCACAAGAGTAGAGAAAGTCATGTGAGTGCAACACATCAGATTTTGTTAAAACTAATCCATGTTTTATTTTCTAACCCCGTATAAGGTTTGCTACGTAGGTACATGGTTGTTTAGATGTGAAATAAAGAAGCCTGTAAATAAGGGATGATTGTGTGCGTGCGAGGCGGCGAGTCCGTTTTTCCGGGTTTTATCCACCCCACAAATTAAGCGAGGGTGGAGCTAAGCGGCTGCTAATACGTCACGTTTCGGGCGAGGGAAGCAACAGGTGGCAGATTTAGTTTATGGGAGAGGAGGGTGGAAATCTGGCGGCTCATCTCAACCCTAGCCACCAAATTTCCTTTATTATCCCTTCACCCTCGCTGTGCGCCCCATTACAGTCAACGCTGGTGTGGTTTGTATGTATGTGTCCTTTCATCTTGTGTAATGTAGTCCCTGTCTCATTCGCTCCCTCCCCCCTCCTTTCCTCCCTCCCTTCCTCACGCCTTTCCTCCTTCTCTACTCACGTGCATTAAAACTGGCCCATCATGGAAATGTAACCCCACTCTCTGCCAGCGTGCACAATCTTACTAGTGGAGTACCATTCAGGTACCTAAATAAAACATGTTCTAATATTGGGACAAAAACGAAAAGGAACGATCAAATATTACAGCTCACAACTGTTTACTTCTCATAACCTTGACTCACTCCTTTCACTGTCTTTCTTCACTTTCTCTGTCTCTCTCTCAAACACTAATTACACAAATACACAGTTCTCTTTTACTGATGTTAACACAGTCTACAGTCTTTCATGATATCACAACTCACAACTGTTTACTTCTCATAACCTTGACTCACTCCTTTCACTGTCTTTCTTCACTTTCTCTGTCTCTCTCTCATACACTAATTACACAAATACACAGTTCTCTTTTACTGGTGTTAACACAGTCTACAGTCTTTCATGATATTACAACTCACAACTGTTTACTTCTCATAACCTTGACTCACTCCTTTCACTGTCTTTCTTCACTTTCTCTGTCTCTCTCTCATACACTAATTACACAAATACACACTTCTCTTTTACTGATGTTAACACAGTCTACAGTCTTTCATGATATTACAACTCACGACTGTTTACTTCTCATAACCTTGACTCACTTCTTTCACTGATACAACCGCTCAACACTCATTAACTGTTTCATGATCTACCGTTCGACGCGACCATAGAGACGCAGCTGACACACAGACACTAAAACTAAAAACTGATTTCCAACTCTCGTTGCCTCGCCTCTTTATGTAACGGGGATAAGGTAATAGGGACCTTTCTCGAATTTGTACAAACAGGCCGGCCGCTGGGCACATCTGACAGACACCTGACTCTGGACACTGGCTTACAAGTTCTCACTCTCATATTTGCAGGTGTTCACTCTTTCTGGTACATAGGTTCCTGTGTTCCCTCACAGAAGTCTGACTGTAGAGACTGGCTTGTAAGTCCTCAATCTCATATTTGCAGGTGTTCACACTGTCTGGTACATAGGTTCCTGTGTTCCATGACAGACGTCTGACTCTAGACACTGACTTGTAAGTCCTCACTCTCATACTTGCAGGTGTCTGGTACATAGGTTCCTGTGTTCCCTGACTGACGTCTGACTCTAGACACTGGCTTGTAAGTCCTCACTCTCATACTTGCAGGTGTTCACTCTGTCTGGTGCATAGGTTCCTCTGCTCCCCGACTGGCGTCTGACCCTAGACACTGGCTTGTAAGTCCTCACTCTCATACTTGCAGGTGTTCACTCTGTCTGGTACATAGGTTCCTGTGTTCTCTGACAGACGTCTGACTCTAGACACTGGCTTGTAAGTCCCCACTCTCATACTTGCAGGTGTTCACTCTGTCTGGTACATAGGATCCTGTGTTCCCTGACAGACTCTGACTCTAGACACTGGCTTGTAAGTCCTCACTCTCATACTTGTAGGTGTTCACTCTGTCTGGTACATAGGTTCCTGTGTTGCCTGACAGACGTGTGACTCTAGACACTGGCTTGTAAGTCCTCACTCTCATATTTGCAGGTGTTCACTCTGCCTGGTACATAGGTTCCTGTGTTCCCTGACGGACGTCTGACCCTAGACACTGGCTTGTAAGTCCTCACTCTCATATTTGCAGGTGTTCACTCTGTCTGGTACATAGGTTCCTGTGTTCCCTGACGGACGTCTGACCCTAGACACTGGCTTGTAAGTCCTCACTCTCATACTTGCAGGTGTTCACTCTGTCTGGTACATAGGTTCCTGTGTTCCCTGACAGACGTCTGACCCTAGACACTGGCTTGTATGTCCTCACTCTCATACTTGCAGGTGTTCGCTCTGTCTGGTACATAGGTTCCTCTGCTCCCCGACTGGCGTCTGAACCTAGACACTGGCTTGTAAGTCCTCAGTCTCATACTTGCAGGTGTTTACTCTGTATGGTACATAGGTTCCTGTGTTCCCTGACAGACGTCTGACTCTAGACACTGACTTGTAAGTCCTCACTCTCATGCTTGCAGGTGTTCACTCTGTCTGCTACATAGGTTCCTGTGTTCCCTGACAGACGTCTGACTCTAGACACTGGCTTGTAAGTCCTCACTCTCATACTTGCAGGTGTTCACTTTTCTGGTACATAGGTTCCTGTGTTCCCTGACAGACGTCTGACTCTAGACACTGGCTTGTAAGTCCTCACTCTCATACTTGCAGGTGTTCACTTTTCTGGTACATAGGTTCCTGTGTTCCCTGACAGACGTCTGACTCTAGACACTGGCTTGTAAGTCCTCACTCTCATACTTGCAGGTGTTCACTCTGTCTGGTACATAGGTTCCTGTGTTCCCTGACAGACGTCTGACTCTAGACACTGGCTTGTAAGTCCTCACTCTCTTACTTGCAGGTGTTCACTCTGTCTGGTACATAGGTTCCTGTGTTCCCCGACAGACGTCTGACTCTAGACACTGGCTTGTAAGTCCTCACTCCCATACTTGCAGGTGTTCACTCTGTCTGGTACATAGGTTCCTGTGTTCCCTGACAGACGTCTGACTCTAGACACTGGCTTGTAAGTCCCCACTCTCATACTTGCAGATGTTCACTCTGTCTGGTACATAGGTTCCTGTGTTCCCTGACAGACGTCTGACTCTAGACACTGGCTTGTAAGTCCTCACTCTCATACTTACAGGTGTTCACTGTGTCTGGTACATAGGTTCCTGTGCTCCCTGACAGACGTCTGACTCTAGACACTGGCTTGTGAGTCCTCACTCTCATACTTGCAGGTGTTCACTCTGTCTGGTACATAGGTTCCTGTGTTCCCCGACAGACGTCTGACTCTAGACACTGGTTTGTGAGTCCTCACTCTCATACTTGCAGGTGTTCACTCTGTCTGGTACATAGGTTCCTGTGTTCCCTGACAGACGTCTGACTCTAGACACTGGCTTATAAGTCCTCACTCTCATACTTGCAGGTGTTCACTCTGTCTGGTACATAGGTTCCTGTGTTCCCTGACAGACGTCTGACTCTAGACACTGGCTTGTAAGTCCTCACTCTCATACTTGCAGGTGTTCACTCTGTCTGGTACATAGGTTCCTGTGTTCCCTGACAGACGTCTGACTCTAGACACTGGCTTGTAAGTCCTCACTCTCATACTTGCAGGTGTTCACTCTGTCTGGTACATAGGTTCCTGTGTTCCCTGACAGACGTCTGACTCTAGACACTGGCTTGTAAGTCCTCACTCTCATACTTGCAGGTGTTCACTCTGTCTGGTACATAGGTTCCTGTGTTCCCTGACAGACGTCTGACTCTAGACACTGACTTGTAAGTCCTCACTCTCATACTTGCAGGTGTTCACACTGGTACATAGGTTCCTGTGTTCCTGACTCTAGACACTGACTTGTAAGTCCTCACTCTCATACTTGCAGGTGTTCACTCTGTCTGGTACATAGGTTCCTGTGTTCCCTGACAGACGTCTGACTCTAGACACTGACTTGTAAGTCCTCACTCTCATACTTGCAGGTGTTCACTCTGGTACATAGGTTCCTGTGTTCCCTGACAGACGTCTGACTCTAGACACTGACTTGTAAGTCCTCACTCTCATACTTGCAGGTGTTCACTCTGTCTGGTACATAGGTTCCTGTGTTTCCTGACAGACGTCTGACTCTAGACACTGACTTGTAAGTCCTCACTCTCATACTTGCAGGTGTTCACTCTGTCTGGTACATAGGTTCCTGTGTTCCCTGACACACGTCTGACTCTAGACACTGGCTTGTAAGTCCTCACTCCCATACTTGCAGGTGTTCACTCTGTCTGGTACATAGGTTCCTGTGTTCCCTGACAGACGTCTGACTCTAGACACTGACTTGTAAGTCCTCACTCTCATACTTGCAGGTGTTCACTCTGTCTGGTACATAGGTTCCTGTGTTTCCTGACAGACGTCTGACTCTAGACACTGACTTGTAAGTCCTCACTCTCATACTTGCAGGTGTTCACTCTGTCTGGTACATAGGTTCCTGTGTTTCCTGACAGACGTCTGACTCTAGACACTGACTTGTAAGTCCTCACTCTCATACTTGCAGGTGTTCACTCTGTCTGGTGCATAGGTTCCTGTGTTCCCTGACACACGTCTGACTCTAGACACTGGCTTGTAAGTCCTCACTCTCATACTTGCAGGTGTTCACTCTGTCTGGTACATAGGTTCCTGTGTTCCCTGACACACGTCTGACTCTAGACACTGACTTGTAAGTCCTCACTCTCATACTTGCAGGTGTTCACTCTGTCTGGTACATAGGTTCCTGTGTTTCCTGACAGACGTCTGACTCTAGACACTGACTTGTAAGTCCTACATAAAGGGAGGGTAATCATGGAAATAAGAAAATCTAACATTATTAAAACATCTGTGGTGCACTCACATGAGTTTCTCTACTGTCGTACTAATTACTCTTAGAGCTCTTGTTCCTATATTTATCTCTTACGGTTTACCAGTTATACAAGTCATCGAGAGTAAACAGAACACATAAGATACACTCTTGGATCTTTTTCTAAAAATGCTTGTATTCAGCGAGCCGCACAACATATATTTCATATATGAAATTGATGTGTGTGATGTAATACTTCTACTACTATACATAGAAGGAAAAGTAGAAATGTCGAATTAGTAGCTATATTATGAGGTTTGAACTGTGTTGCTGTTGTTACAAAGATGCTGCCACGTTGTTAGTTCTGTATGAAAGTCAGAGCACAAACAAACAACCAGCAGAGATAGAAAAGCAAGTCGTGTTTATAAACTCATAAATCAGAATACAGTGTAAGGCAGGCCAGGGCAGGGCGAGGCGAGGCGAGGCGAGGCAGGCCCTCCATTTAACTTCCTTCCGGTTCCTAAGATACTGGCAAACAATAGAGCTGAAAACATATGACTATCAGGTGAGGAGGCAGCAAAGGTGAATTTATTGGCTGCGTTTTAAAATATGAGTCCTACTGCTCCTGGCTTTATGGCATCTTGTTGCAGCGATGTTTATACTCTGCCACTGCCTTGTGTACACTCTACAAAATCAAACAAAAATTACTTTTAACACATTTGAAACATTCCAATTGAACATCAATAAATGATTACTTCCATAAAGCCAGTCCTGAGACTTGTGGAAACTCCCTGTCAGCTGCCTAGCACTAAGGTCTCTGTGTATTGCCTGGTGCGTGGCACTAGTGCCTCCATTTGCTTCTAATTCTTTACCTAATCTTCATGTGTGACACTCACGCGACTTTTTTATCATTACCAAGGTTTAACAAACTCCGAGGTACTCCTCGTTATTGTCGAGTACTTATAGTTCACGAAATAAAACCTTTTCTGCAAATGCTATGTGTATTAACATGAATGGGCGTTTTGTGAGTAGAGAAGGTTGTGTGAGTTACTTGAGGAGTTACCCTGGCTGCTCCAAATTGTGGAAGCTAGAAGCTCTATTCCCCCATCTCGAGGTATAAGCTGCTTGTGACTGATAAGCTGTTGTCCGTACGTCCGTCCGTGCGTCCACTTGGGCGATACAGAGTCAAACCTACAGAGGGGACTAGGCTTAAGAATTATACAGAAAGGTTGGAAAAGTTCAGACTTTGCAAAACGAAACGGTCAATATAGATTTTCTGCATCATTTATACCATAGCTAGGGTACCTCCGTAACATCAAACCGACCAGATAACCTTTAACTCAACACACAACATACTCCCAAACCTACATACGTCATTCTATTTCACACAATTGATTATTTAATTTCATATAATGTCTGAAAAACCTAAGTCTAAATGTTGTAGTGATAAATCATCAAACCACGGACAACGTCGGGTATTTCACCTAGTAACAAAGAAACACAAGACTATTGGACAAGTACAACCTAAGTCTAAATGTTGTAGTGATAAATCATCAAACCACGGACAACGTCGGGTATTTCAGCTAGTAACAAAGAAACACAAGACTATTGGACAAGTACAACCAAAGTCAAAATGTTGTAATGATAAATCATCAAACCACGGACAACGTCGGGTATTTCACCTAGTAACAAAGAAACACAAGACTATTGGACAAGTACAACCTAAGTCTAAATGTTGTGGTGATAAATCATCAAACCACGGACAACGTCGGGTATTTCACCTAGTAACAAAGAAACACAAGACTATTGGACAAGTACAACCTAAGTCTAAATGTTGTAGTGATAAATCATCAAACCACGGACAACGTCGGGTATTTCACCTAGTAACAAAGAAACACAAGACTATTGGACAAGTACAATCCAAGTCTAAATGTTGTAGTGATAAACCATCAAACCACGGACAACGTCGGGTATTTCACCTAGTAACAAAGAAACACAAGACTATTGGACAAGTACAACCCAAGTCTAAATGTTGTAGTGATAAATCATCAAACCACGGACAACGTCGGGTATTTCACCTAGTAACAAAGAAACACAAGACTATTGGACAAGTACAACCTAAGTCTAAATGTTGTAGTGATAAATCATCAAACCACGGACAACGTCAGGTATTTCACCTAGTAACAAAGAAACACAAGACTATTGGACAAGTACAACCTAAGTCTAAATGTTGTGGTGATAAATCATCAAACCACGGACAACGTCGGGTATTTCACCTTGTAACAAAGAAACACAAGACTATTGGACAAGTACAACCTAAGTCTAAATGTTGTGGTGATAAATCATCAAACCACGGACAACGTCGGGTATTTCACCTAGTAACAAAGAAACACAAGACTATTGGACAAGTACAACCTAAGTCTAAATGTTGTGGTGATAAATCATCAAACCACGGACAACGTCAGGTATTTCACCTAGTAACAAAGAAACACAAGACTATTGGACAAGTACAACCTAAGTCTAAATGTTGTGGTGATAAATCATCAAACCACGGACAACGTCGGGTATTTCACCTAGTAACAAGGAAACACAAGACTATTGGACAAGTACAACCTAAGTCTAAATGTTGTAATGATAAATCATCAAACCACGGACAACGTCGGGTATTTCAGCTAGTAACAAAGAAACACAAGACTATTGGACAAGTACAACCTAAGTCTAAATGTTGTAGTGACAAATCATCAAACCACGGACAACGTCGGGTATTTCAGCTAGTAACAAAGAAACACAAGACTATTGGACAAGTACAACCTAAGTCTAAATGTTGTAATGATAAATCATCAAACCACGGACAACGTCGGGTATTTCAGCTAGTAACAAAGAAACACAAGACTATTGGACAAGTACAACCTAAGTCTAAATGTTGTAGTGACAAATCATCAAACCACGGACAACGTCGGGTATTTCAGCTAGTAACAAAGAAACACAAGACTATTGGACAAGTACAACCTAAGTCTAAATGTTGTAATGATAAATCATCAAACCACGGACAACGTCGGGTATTTCAGCTAGTAACAAAGAAACACAAGACTATTGGACAAGTACAACCTAAGTCTAAATGTTGTAATGATAAATCATCAAACCACGGACAACGTCGGGTATTTCACCTAGTAACAAAGAAACACAAGACTATTGGACAAGTACAACCTAAGTCTAAATGTTGTAATGATAAATCATCAAACCACGGACAACGTCGGGTATTTCAGCTAGTAACAAAGAAACACAAGACTATTGGACAAGTACAACCTAAGTCTAAATGTTGTAATGATAAATCATCAAACCACGGACAACGTCGGGTATTTCACCTAGTAACAAAGAAACACAAGACTATTGGACAAGTACAACCTAAGTCTAAATGTTGTAATGATAAATCATCAAACCACGGACAACGTCGGGTATTTCAGCTAGTAACAAAGAAACACAAGACTATTGGACAAGTACAACCTAAGTCTAAATGTTGTAGTGATAAATCATCAAACCACGGACAACGTCGGGTATTTCAGCTAGTAACAAAGAAACACAAGACTATTGGACAAGTACAACCTAAGTCTAAATGTTGTAGTGATAAATCATCAAACCACGGACAACGTCGGGTATTTCAGCTAGTAACAAAGAAACACAAGACTATTGGACAAGTACAACCTAAGTCTAAATGTTGTAGTGATAAATCATAAGGGTCTAAGTCATAATTAGGGGCCGGATTACGAAGACATCTTTTTTCTGATGGTGCCGGGGTTACGCTACGTGTAAAATACAACTGGCTGTCTCAACGCTTTGAGTGAAACTGGCCCACTATTAAGGGTCACTGTTTGCTACATTTTTAGATATTTGAGATATTTGTGCCTGGTAGGACATTTTTGGAGGTTATAAGTCATTTTATGTCATCCTTTACCAAGCTTTGTCTCCTGTTTTGCAAGTTTAAAGGTATCGCCGAACCTTTCATTCTCCGAGTGCGGAGTCCCATAACCACTCACTTCTCCTATTGCACCTTGGCAAACATCTTGCTCCTGATGGGTCAACTAACCTCCTCCAGGGTTACCCTGCACACCTCCACCACACCAGGTCACACCTGTGTCCACCAATATCTGGTGTAGCCTCCCCTGTACCCATGTGTCCGCATGATGCTGTCATGCATTATTGTGCACAAAGCGCACAGGGGTCGGCGAAGGCAGCTCCGTCATGCCCCTCTTAAGACCGGCACTCACTCGTTTTCCATTAGCTTCTCGGCCAAGTGTGGACAGTCCGGATGTCCTGGCCAGCAGCACCGAATACTTCTGATCTTCCAGAGGAGGAAATTTACTACCTTGACCATCTGTATGATAAGCGCGCTGGTCAGTGCATCGTGGATAGCCTGATATTAGTCACTGACATACTGTCGATGGAGTACATAAGTTCCTGATAAATGTACCTGGGCTGGAGGTTTACCAGAGTCTTATTCAATAGTTCTATACCATCAAGAGCGAACTCCTGCAGCATCTCCCTTGTTTGCTGTAGCCTGGACTTGAGCTGACTGCGATGGACTGCAGCCGGACGGTGCTTTCTGAACCATTCTCAATAGCCTCCGAGATGATTAGCGATGCCGACGACGTCAGAATCGCGTTCAGCAATTTATGTCGTCCTTCCCTGGAGGCTGCTATTTGCTATGAAGCTTCCTCTCCTGTGGACCATTGACTGTTGGCGGCTCCGACAACCAATTGTCTGCGGAAGACTTCAAAGGTCGACGTGTCGTCGTACCCAGGTGTCTCGATGCGTGCGGATGTTCTGCCGCGGCCTGACGTATGGGCCTTTGAGTCCTTGTAATTTTGGCCGAGTATTTCTGCTACTCTGTTGTTGGGTTGCATGGTGCTGCCGTGGACACGGTCTTCCGGGGCGTTAAGATGTTCTTCAGCGTCCTCAGGGGCGTTAACGCGTTGCCAATCAGTTGCCTGGCGATCTTTGCCAATTGCTCTAACTTCATGTTATCAACTGCTGCATTCCGGATTCCAATTTTGACATGCTAGCCAGTAGTTGATTCATCCTTTCCTCTATCTTCCTGTGGTTTCGTCACACTTCTGACACCAGTGCAACGGTGTTAACTTTTCTCAATTATTTTATTTCCTTTTTTATTCAACTTATACAAACTCACCAATTGCACTTCCTTTTCTAACTTTTTTACACTCAAAGTTACTTTCACCTTCTGCATTGAAACTCTCAAAAGTCATTCCTGCCTCCTTGGCAACCTCAAGTCAGCCAAGGAACATCTAATTTATGGGATGCTTTCTACATAGAAAATGGAAGCAATGTTACATTATATTCGTAGAATCAAATTTCAGAACCTCAAAGCCTAAAAATTCTTATAAATGTATTGTAATGTATCTTTGTTAAATATCTGTACAAATCCAACTAAACGGCTCACGCCTATTGTTAAGACAGAATTGTGTATCTAGCTGCTACTTTTGAGGGTCATCTACGGTCTTCATGCAACAGAATTAGTGTTTGAAAGTAAAAACAAGTATTTCCATGAATGTAAAGTTTGAGTACAAGTAATCTAAACATACAATATTAGTTAAGTAATAGACAGTACTTCAAATTTGTAATTCAGTGATAAAGTGTAAGAGAAACATGCAACAAGATCAACAAATGAAGGTAATTTTAAGTGATTATTATTATTATTATTATTATTATTATTATTATTATTATTATTATTATTATTATTATTATTATTATTATTATTATTACTATTATTACTATTATTACTATTATTACTATTATTACTATTATTACTATTATTACTATTATTACTATTATTACTATTATTACTATTATTACTATTATTACTATTATTACTATTATTATTATTATTATTATTATTATTATTATTATTATTATTATTATTATTATTATTATTATTTAATATTGTTTATTAGATGATCAAAAGCCGTGCCGTATGTGTTAGCTAGACTAGGTGATGTAGAGTTCTAGTGAAGTGAATCAATTAGAAAAGCATTAGCTGGAAATGAGCTGAGGTGAAACTGTTGCCACGACCCATGTACAAAGTTCTGCGAATTGTTTCATCTGTGCATGACAAGAGGAGCTTGTAACATTTCACAGCGATATCTGAAGCTGCAGTCGTGCTGCTAGTGTACGTATTCACAAGTGCTAACAAGTCACTCTTTCAGGGTAGAGGAGAGAAAGAGAGCTGGTGGCCATAGAGGAGAGGTGAGGTGAGGGGAGGGGAGAGGAGAGAAAGAGAGGTGGAGGCCATAGAGGAGTGGTGAGGCGAGGGGAGAGGAGAGAAAGAGAGGTGGAGGCCATAGAGGAGTGGTGAGGCGAGGGGAGAGGAGAGAAAGAGAGGTGGAGGCCATAGAGGAGTGGTGAGGGGAGGGGAGAGGAGAGAAAGAGAGCTGGTGGCCATAGAGGAGAGGTGAGGGGAGGGGAGAGGAGAGAAAGAGAGGTGGAGGACATAGAGTAGAGGTGAGGGGAGGGGAGAGGAGAGAAAGAGAGCTGGAGGCCATAGAGGAGAGGTGAGGGGAGGGGAGAGGAGAGAAAGAGAGGTGGAGGACATAGAGGAGAGGTGAGGGGAGGGGAGAGGAGAGAAAGAGAGCTGGTGGCCATAGAGGAGAGGGGAGGGGAGGGGAGAGGAGAGAAAGAGAGCTGGAGGCCATAGAGGAGAGGTGAGGGGAGGGGAGGGTAGAGGAGAGGAGAGGAGAGGTGAGGGGAGAGGAGAGAAAGAGAGGTGGAGGACATAGAGCAGAGGGGAGGGGAGAGGAGAGAAAGAGAGGTGGAGGACATAGAGGAGAGGTGAGGGGAGGGGAGAGGAGAGAAAGAGAGCTGGTGGCCATAGAGGAGAGGGGAGGGGAGAGGAGAGAAAGAGAGCTGGAGGCCATAGAGGAGAGGTGAGGGGAGGGGAGGGTAGAGGAGAGGAGAGGAGAGGTGAGGGGAGAGGAGAGAAAGAGAGGTGGAGGACATAGAGCAGAGGTGAGGGGAGGGGAGAGGAGAGAAAGAGAGGTGGAGGACATAGAGGAGAGGTGAGGGGAGGGGAGAGGAGAGAAAGAGAGGTGGAGGACATAGAGCAGAGGTGAGGGGAGGGGAGAGAAAGAGAGGTGGAGGACATAGAGGAGAGGTGAGGGGAGGGGAGAGGAGAGAAAGAGAGGTGGAGGACATAGAGGAGAGGTGAGGGGAGGGGAGAGGAGAGAAAGAGAGGTGGAGGACATAGAGCAGAGGTGAGGGGAGGGGAGAGGAGAGAAAGAGAGGTGGAGGCCATAGAGGAGAGGTGAGGGGAGGGGAGAGGAGAGAAAGAGAGGTGGAGGACATAGAGGAGAGGTGAGGGGAGGGGAGAGGAGAGAAAGAGAGGTGGAGGACATAGAGCAGAGGTGGGCAGATTGCCGATATTCGACGCACGCTATATTTGATCTGGCAAGAAGGAAGAGTAGATATTTTAAAATACTGGTCTAAGACTGTGTGCCTGTATGGCTGTCCGTGCCCTGGGAATCAATCCCTGGACGAATGTATCCTCAAGGGATGGAACAGTGAGTCAGTCAGTCGGTCGATCTGCACTCGAACCCAGCCAATCCCTCTCTTATGCACAACCAACCACTGTTAGGATTACGTGCTGTTCCTTTCAACTGAAGAGGGACAAGGTTTAATGCGAATGGAGATTTGCTGAAATTGACGTTGTAATACCTCTCAATATCGTAGCAGATAATATCAACTTCTTTGTGACCCTTGCCTCCATTGAGAGCAGAGCGGCGGCAGCGTTCTCTTCCTCTACAGCAAACAACAGATTCCTTCCTTCCTTCCTTCCTTCCTTCCTTCCTTCCTTCCTTCCTTCCTTCCTTCCTTCCTTCCTTCCTTCCTATCACACAAACAGGCACACATCACTTATTCCTATAGCTACTTCATGCTAATACCTACACATCAACATTTGTACAAATTAACAATGGGAATATACAAATACTGCACACTTTAAGTGATAATCACATGTTTTAAGAGCTGCTCGTTATGTAATGACGTTCTCTTTGCAACGTCAAGAGATAAAAAAATAAATAACGGCATCCTATGTGAGTAAACTATAAGTACTGCAAAATTCACACGAATAACAAGGAATATCTTCAAAATGGTTAACAGCGCAAAAAATGTGTTTGATATAAATTGTGTAGGTATGTTTACAGAGCATCTGTTACAGTTTGTCAGTTATACAAAAGTTACTCAGAATAAAGACATCTTCAGAAAATTCAACACATACCTATACATTTCATTTTTATAACTAAATCTTAAACATGTGGTACCTACTTTAAACTCGCAGGAGTCATGTTTAAGAAAACGAAAATTTTCGGAAAATGTTGCATGTAAAGGCTAGTGTAGAATGGCTGTGGAATCCTTGAACATGTTCAACTTGAATACCTACCATGTTTGTCTTTTAACTGAATTTTGTTTAACACACACACACACACACACACACACACACACACACACACACACACACACACACACACACACACGTGCTTAGCTACTAACACCCGCTATGGTTTCATCTTGTGTTGATATTGGCACGCACTTCGACCAGAACAGAGCTGTATGAAGGACCACGTTTCCGAGTAAGTGTCAGCGCGGGGTTTTCAGGAGATCGGTGTTAACTGTCACAATGTTTCCTAACTCCATCTGGAAATGTGTTGATGCCACTTCGCCGTCTGCAGGAATGTTTAGGCAACCTTGAGAATGGAGCTCATAAAACGCTTTCGTTTCTCAAGTGAGAGGCCAATTTGTAGCTCCGTAGATGGCAAATCGTGGGCAGTTTTGCTGCGAATGTATCGCACACTAGTCCGATCCTAACTAGAGAATGAGTGCATTGTTTATTCGTGAATACGAGTATATGTTTCATTTTTAGTTTCTTAATACTTTATTGTATTCTCTTTCTATTATATTCGAATTTGTTTAATTATTGTTTACTTTGTTGTTCACTTATTCCCTTGGTCAGTATACAATTTGCAATGTCTTGTCTCCAATAATAGCTTAGTAATATATATATATATAAGCTCCTATCGTGTATCTCGTAGGGAGGATATTTTAGTTTGGTTGTGTATTGGCCACTGTAATTTTATGCACGGTTACTTTTTAAAATGAGACCCTGCTTCTACTTGTTCATTCTACATATTGTAACTAGGGGAAGTATTACATTCTACCCAAAAATTCACCGTACAAATTTCAACGAAAATATATGTTCTGAGCATCCTGAGTACAAAAAGGTATTTTCAGAAAAATGTCCTTGTCTCTCTCTCTGTATGTGTGTGCACGTGTGCGTGTGTGTGCACGTGTGTGTGTGCGTGCGTGTGTGTGTGTACGTGTGTGTGCACGTGTACGTCTGTGTGTGAGTGTGTGTGTATGTGTGTGCACGTGTGTGTGTGTGTGTGTTTGTGAGTAGCGTAATTTAAAAACGAAAACTGGATTAATACCGAAGTCGGTATTTCAGTTAAATATTCTACCAGAATGCGACACGAGATATTTCTTCTAATTTGTGAGTTTTACAATACTTACTTTCCACAAACAGAAGATCGATTTTAACCGTTCAAAGAGAACGGAATTTTAAAGCTTTAAAAGACTTGACTCGCTCAAAGTCCACATTCCCCACAATAAGATAATTTGTACGAATGTTTATCTCAACTAACAAGAAGAAGATATAGGAATAAGAGTTTGTAAGAATGGTTAGTACAAGAGTGAGTAGAGAAAGTCATGTGAGTGCAACACATGTACAGAAAGACCTACATACTAAAGAAAGGGGTTGGTTAGAGCCCGGGGTCCATAGACTTGCCCTACATTCATATTTTCAGGATAAGGGGCACGTTTTATAGTAAATGTCGCTACGCACTGTCAGAAGTGAAATTGCGGGAGCCAAGACACAGCCAAGTTAATATTTGTTATGATCCTAAGCCCTCAGTACCACCACAAACGTTAATTAGATGGACCGAAGAATGAAATGATCCCTTCTATTTGCTGCCTGATGTAGTGTCAATAACAAGATGATATCACACAAGACAAGGTCGTGCAATTAGTTAAAGTCGTTGGTTCCTTTGAACAAACTGTCCCATTAGTCCCTCCGTCCAGCTTCCTCCTTGCAAGGGACCCACTATGTACACCCTCACTGCCTTTTGATTCACTTCGGTACAACAACGTGCCAACTCCACACTCAACACTGGCACAAAATGACACTTCTGACACCAGGGTCACTATCACACTCCGAGGTGAAGGTTAAATATCCAAAACTATCTCTGCCGACACACTTACACACAACCCGACTCCATCACAAAAGTCGGTCTGGGTGACGCTGGCCTGCTGATCCCTAGGTCACGGGTTCAACGGGTTCAATGCTGTACTTGAAATCAACAGCTCCATGTCAGTAGAGTTGCCGGCATGTAAAAACTCCTGCGGGACAAAATTCCGGCACACCGGCGACGCTGATATAACCCTGGCAATTGACAGCGTCGTTAAAAACTAAATAAATTAATTTCCATCACAAAAACATCTGACTTCGCTCGCCATCCCAATAGAATGACGTAGCACGGATTTTTCGAGAAATTCGCCTTCTCTCGAACCTCTCACAAACAATAAGGTAGTAGAAAGTTCACCAGGAGTCTATATCTGTCGCACTCATTGTCGTCGGCTCATACTTACAAGCCGCGGAGTGGTGTGAGGTAGCTTGACCTTGAGCGTCTCCGACGTGCGTCACAATATCATGTTTTTAAATATAAATGCAGTTTGGTTACGTTTGACAGCTGCTTTATAATGTTTTACCAGTTGATTATAGTTTAGTTCGTTTGACTTGCTTTAATACTCTGTTAATTATTAGGGTCTGGGTTTTGATGACAAAAATTACTTATACAACGTGAGCACAAAAGCAGCATAAGATTCGAGCATGTTTTATGGAATGAGCATGTTAACTGTGATTACACTCAAGTTTCATACGACTATATCTACCCCACCATGTTTACTGTCACTGGAGTCCCACATTTTAATCATGTGGGTATTTGTTATTCGATTGCACATACCGGAATTAATAATTGCTTCTTCAGCTTTTATTTTTATGTTCATACAGAGAGTATATGTTATAACCTTTAAAAAAGTAGACTTTTAAAAAACGAGAAGACAATTCAATTTATTACAATGCTTACATAAATGGAGTAGTTTATTCCGTATACGGGAATCGCTAGTTTTGCTTTCAGTTGCGTGCTAATGTGACCAGATGTGAATCTTTTAATTGGTGGTTACAAGTGTCGTTATCAACTGGTGTACTTTTGAATATAGATAACAGTATTAAATTTATTTTAAAATAAATTAGATATGTTGTTGAGCAAATAAAAAAACATTGAATTACAATAATGTTCTCGGCTTGACAAATCTGATGTGTTACACTCACATGACTTTTTCCACTCGCTCTTGTACAAGTTATTCTTACGAACACTATTTCCTCTATCCACTTCATGTTAATACAGACAAACAGTTGTACAAATTATCTTATTACTAATTTTCTTGTAGGTACAAGGGAAATATGGTAGACTTAAGTGATAGTCAAATGCTTTAAGAACTGGTTGCTATGTGGTGACTGTGGTATTCCATTCTCTTTGTACGATAAGCACATAAAAAGATGAATAACGACGTCCTGTGTGACAAAAATCTGATGTGTTACACTCACATGACTTTCTCTACTCTTGTACTAACCATTCTTACAAACTCTTATTCCTATATCTTCTTGATGTTAGTTGAGATAAACATTTGTACAAATTATCTTATTGCTTATTTCATTAACGTCTCCTTCTGCCTCGCCTCTTATCTCAAAGTAGAAGCGCTTACCTCCACAAAAGCGTGTTTAATATGAATTGTATGTTTCAACAGCTCTACATTTGAAATATGATATAGTGGGCATGTACATGTGCGAGTGGAGTTGTGGGGTTGTTGCGCTGTGTCCCTACAGCGAGCGGTGCTAATGACGTACGTACGTACGTAAGATCAACACACACCTTTGACAGTGTGGTGGGAGTCTCTTATTAAGGAGATTGCTGCTGTGGAACCAGAACCAACTAACTTTCAAGTCAAACTCCTTGTTTCATTATTTTACTAAGAGTAAGACTGTCGGGCACACCACAGCATGTCCGCACACACACAGAATCAAGTATACCTCCCTATATCTACACATAATGAGACCTACAGATATACCTACAACTCTGCAAATTAGACATTACATTAAAGTAATTTCGTGACGAAGGAATGTACAGTCCAGTAACAAAGGACGAGTCACACAACTCTCAGGGAATGAATGAACCCAGCACTGAGGCGGTGCTATATTTCGTGACGTAGTAACAAAGGACGAGCCACGTGACTCTCAGGGAATGAACCCAGGACACAGCGAGGTGGTGCTATATTTCGAGACGTAGTGACAAAGGACGTGTCACGCAACTCTCAGGGAATCAACCCAGCACACAGAGAGGCGGTGCTATATTTCGTGACGTAGTGACAAAGGACGAGCCACGCAATTCTCAGGGAATGAACCCAGGACACAGCGAGGCGGTGCTATATTTTGTGACGTAGTGACAAAGGACGAGCCACACAACTCTCAGGGAATGAACCCAGGACCCAGCGAGGCGGTGCTATATTTCGTGACGTAGTGACAAAGGACGAGTCACACAACTCTCAGGGAATGAACCCAGCACACAACGAGGCGGTGCTATATTTCGTGACGTAGTAACAAAGGACGAGCCACGTGACTCTCAGGGAATGAACCCAGCACACAGCGAGGCGGTGCTATATTTCGTGACGTAGTAACAAAGGACGAGCCACGCAATTCTCAGGGAATGAACCCAGGACACAGCGAGGCGGTGCTATATTTCGTGACGTAGTGACAAAGGACGAGCCACACAACTCTCAGGGAATGAACCCAGCACACAGAGAGGCGGTGCTATATTTCGTGACGTAGTGACAAAGGACGAGTCACGCAACTCTCAGGGAATGAACCCAGGACACAGCGAGGCGGTGCTATATTTCGTGACGTAGTGACAAAGGACGAGCCACGCAATTCTCAGAGAATGAACCCAGGACACAGCGAGGCGGTGCTATATTTCGTGACGTAGTGACAAAGGACGAGCCACGCAATTCTCAGAGAATGAACCCAGGACACAGCGAGGCGATGCCATATTTCGTGACGTAGTGACAAAGGACGAGCCACGCAATTCTCAGGGAAAGAACCCAGGACACAGCGAGGCGGTGCTATATTTCGTGACGTAGTGACAAAGGACGAGCCACGCAATTCTCAGGGAATGAACCCAGGACACAGCGAGGCGGTGCTATATTTCGTGACGTAGTGACAAAGGACGAGCCACGCAATTCTCAGGGAATGAACCCAGGACACAGCGAGGCGGTGCTATATTTCGTGACGTAGTGACAAAGGACGAGCCACGCAATTCTCAGGGAATGAACCCAGGACACAGCGAGGCGGTGCTATATTTCGTGACGTAATGACAAAGGACGAGCCACGCAATTCTCAGGGAATGAACCCAGGACACAGCGAGGCGGTGCTATATTTCGTGACGTAGTGACAAAGGACGAGCCACGCAATTCTCAGGGAATGAACCCAGCACACAACGAGGCGGTGCTATATTTCGTGACGTAGTGACAAAGGACGAGCCACACAATTCTCAGGCAATGAACCCAGCACACAGCGAGGCGGTGCTATATTTCGTGTGGTAGTGACAAAGGACGAGCCACGCAATTCTCAGGGAATGAACCCAGGACACAGCAAGGCGGTGCTATATTTCGTGACGTAGTGACAAAGGACGAGCCACGCAATTCTCAGGGAATGAACCCAGGACACAGCAAGGCGGTGCTATATTTCGTGACGTAGTGACAAAGGACGAGCCACGCAATTCTCAGGGAATGAACCCAGGACACAGCGAGGCGGTGCTATATTTCGTGACGTAGTGACAAAGGACGAGCCACACAATTCTCAGGGAATGAACCCAGGACACAGCGAGGCGGTGCTATATTTCGTGACGTAGTGACAAAGGGGGAGTCACACAATTCTCAGGGAATGAACCCAGGACACAGCGAGGCGATGCTATATTTCGTGACGTAGTGACAAAGGGGGAGTCACACAATTCTCAGGGAATGAACCCAGGACACAGCGAGGCGGTGCTATATTTCGTGACGTAGTAACAAAGGGGGAGTCACACAACTCTCAGGGAATGAACCCAGGACACAGCGAGGCGGTGCTATATTTCGTGACGTAGTGACAAAGGACGAGCCACACAATTCTCAGGGAATGAACCCAGGACACAGCGAGGCGGTGCTATATTTCGTGACGTAGTAACAAAGGGGGAGTCACACAACTCTCAGGGAATGAACCCAGGACACAGCGAGGCGGTGCTATATTTCGTGACGTAGTAACAAAGGGGGAGTCACACAATTCTCAGGGAATGAACCCAGGACACAGCGAGGCGATGCTATATTTCGTGACGTAGTGACAAAGGGGGAGTCACACAATTCTCAGGGAATGAACCCAGGACACAGCGAGGCGGTGCTATATTTCGTGACGTAGTAACAAAGGGGGAGTCACACAACTCTCAGGGAATGAACCCAGGACACAGCGAGGCGGTGCTATATTTCGTGACGTAGTGACAAAGGACGAGCCACACAATTCTCAGGGAATGAACCCAGGACACAGCGAGGCGGTGCTATATTTCGTGACGTAGTGACAAAGGACGAGCCACGCAATTCTCAGGGAATGAACCCAGGACACAGCGAGGCGGTGCTATATTTCGTGACGTAGTAACAAAGGGGGAGTCACACAACTCTCAGGGAATGAACCCAGGACACAGCGAGGTGGTGCTATATTTCGTGACGTAGGAATGTACAGCCCAGTAACAATGGACGAGTCACGTGACTCCCAGGGAATGAATCCAGGACACAGTGAGGTGGTGCTATATTTCGTGACGTAGGAATGTACAGTCCAGTAACAATGGACGAGTCACGTGACTCCCAGGGAATGAACCCAGGACACAGCGAGGTGGTGCGATATTTCGTGACGTAGGAATGTACAGTCCAGTAACAAAGGACGAGCCACGTGACTCTCAGGGAATGAACCCAGGACACAGCGAGGTGGTGCTATATTTCGTGACGTAGGAATGTACAGCCCAGTAACAATGGACGAGTCACGTGACTCCCAGGGAATGAACCCAGGACACAGCGAGGTGGTGCGATATTTCGTGACGTAGGAATGTACAGTCCAGTAACAAAGGACGAGCCACGTGACTCTCAGGGAATGAACCCAGGACACAGCGAGGTGGTGCTATATTTCGTGACGTAGGAATGTACAGCCCAGTAACAATGGACGAGTCACGTGACTCCCAGGGAATGAACCCAGGACACAGCGAGGTGGTGCGATATTTCGTGACGTAGGAATGTACAGCCCAGTAACAATGGACGAGTCACGTGACTCTCAGGGAATGAACCCAGGACAGAGCGAGGTGGTGCGATATTTCGTGACGTAGGAATGTACAGCCCAGTAACAATGGACGAGTCACGTGACTCTCAGGGAATGAACCCAGGACACAGCGAGGTGGTGCGATATTTCGTGACGTAGGAATGTACAGTCCAGTAACAAAGGACGAGCCACGTGACTCTCAGGGAATGAACCCAGGACACAGCGAGGTGGTGCGATATTTCGTGACGTAGGAATGTACAGTCCAGTAACAAAGGACGAGCCACGTGACTCTCAGGGAATGAACCCAGGACACAGCGAGGTGGTGCGATATTTCGTGACGTAGGAATGTACAGTCCAGTAACAAAGGACGAGCCACGTGACTCTCAGGGAATGAACCCAGGACACAGCGAGGTGGTGCGATATTTCGTGACGTAGGAATGTACAGTCCAGTAACAAAGGACGAGCCACGTGACTCTCAGGGAATGAACCCAGGACACAGCGAGGTGGTGCGATATTTCGTGACGTAGGAATGTACAGTCCAGTAACAAAGGACGAGCCACGTGACTCTCAGGGAATGAACCCAGGACACAGCGAGGTGGTGCTATATTTCGTGACGTAGGAATGTACAGCCCAGTAACAATGGACGAGTCACGTGACTCCCAGGGAATGAACCCAGGACACAGCGAGGTGGTGCGATATTTCGTGACGTAGGAATGTACAGCCCAGTAACAATGGACGAGTCACGTGACTCTCAGGGAATGAACCCAGGACAGAGCGAGGTGGTGCGATATTTCGTGACGTAGGAATGTACAGCCCAGTAACAATGGACGAGTCACGTGACTCTCAGGGAATGAACCCAGGACACAGCGAGGTGGTGCGATATTTCGTGACGTAGGAATGTACAGTCCAGTAACAAAGGACGAGCCACGTGACTCTCAGGGAATGAACCCAGGACACAGCGAGGTGGTGCGATATTTCGTGACGTAGGAATGTACAGTCCAGTAACAAAGGACGAGCCACGTGACTCTCAGGGAATGAACCCAGGACACAGCGAGGTGGTGCGATATTTCGTGACGTAGGAATGTACAGTCCAGTAACAAAGGACGAGCCACGTGACTCTCAGGGAATGAACCCAGGACACAGCGAGGTGGTGCGATATTTCGTGACGTAGGAATGTACAGTCCAGTAACAATGGACGAGCCACGTGACTCTCAGGGAATGAACCCAGGACACAGCAAGGAGGTGCTATATTTCGTGACGTAGGAGTGTACAGTCCAGTAACAAAGGACGAGCCACGTGACTCTCAGGGAATGAACCCAGGACACAGCGAGGTGGTGCGATATTTCGTGACGTAGTAACAAAGGACGAGCCACGTGACTCTCAGGGAATGAACCCAGGACACAGCGAGGTGGTGCGATATTTCGTGACGTAGTAACAAAGGACGAGCCACGTGACTCTCAGGGAATGAACCCAGGACACAGCGAGGTGGTGCGATATTTCGTGACGTAGGAATGTACAGTCCAGTAACAAAGGACGAGCCACGTGACTCTCAGGGAATGAACCCAGGACACAGCGAGGTGGTGCGATATTTCGTGACGTAGGAATGTACAGTCCAGTAACAAAGGACGAGCCACGTGACTCTCAGGGAATGAACCCAGGACACAGCGAGGTGGTGCGATATTTCGTGACGTAGGAATGTACAGTCCAGTAACAAAGGACGAGCCACGTGACTCTCAGGGAATGAACCCAGGACACAGCGAGGTGGTGCGATATTTCGTGACGTAGGAATGTACAGTCCAGTAACAAAGGACGAGCCACGTGACTCTCAGGGAATGAACCCAGGACACAGCGAGGTGGTGCGATATTTCGTGACGTAGGAATGTACAGTCCAGTAACAAAGGACGAGCCACGTGACTCTCAGGGAATGAACCCAGGACACAGCGAGGTGGTGCGATATTTCGTGACGTAGGAATGTACAGTCCAGTAACAAAGGACGAGCCACGTGACTCTCAGGGAATGAACCCAGGACACAGCGAGGCGGTGCTATATTTCGTGACGTAGGAATGTACAGTCCAGTAACAAAGGACGAGCCACGTGACTCTCAGGGAATGAACCCAGGACACAGCGAGGTGGTGCGATATTTCGTGACGTAGGAATGTACAGTCCAGTAACAAAGGACGAGCCACGTGACTCTCAGGGAATGAACCCAGGACACAGCGAGGTGGTGCGATATTTCGTGACGTAGGAATGTACAGTCCAGTAACAAAGGACGAGCCACGTGACTCTCAGGGAATGAACCCAGGACACAGCGAGGCGGTGCTATATTTCGTGACGTAGTAACAAAGGACGAGCCACGTGACTCTCGGGGAATGAACCCAGGACACAGCGAGGCGGTGCTATATTTCGTGACGTAGTAACAAAGGACGAGCCACGTGACTCTCAGGGAATGAACCCAGGACACAGCGAGGCGGTGCTATATTTCGTGACGTAGTAACAAAGGACGAGCCACGTGACTCTCGGGGAATGAACCCAGGACACAGCGAGGCGGTGCTATATTTCGTGACGTAGTAACAAAGGACGAGCCACGTGACTCTCAGGGAATGAACCCAGGACACAGCGAGGCGGTGCTATATTTCGTGACGTAGTAACAAAGGACGAGCCACGTGACTCTCAGGGAATGAACCCAGGACCCAGCGAGGCGGTGCTATATTTCGTGACGTAGTGACAAAGGACGAGCCACGTGACTCTCAGGGAATGAACCCAGGACCCAGCGTGGCGGTGCTATATTTCGTGACGTAGGAGTGTACAGTCCAGTAACAAAGGATGAGCCACGTGACTCTCAGGGAATGAACCCAGGACACAGCGAGGCGGTGCTATATTTTACAGTGAAGATTTCCTGAGAGTAGCGCCTGATGCTGTAAATCTCTGGGGTAAGCACCTTGCAAGCGATTATGATGGCTTTTATAGTCTCCCTTGGTTCTTTGGCTTACCCCCTCTCCACCCTCCTGCCCGGGCTTGTTCTCTTTCCTTCCCTTCTGATAAACACTCCGCCAAAAAAGTGTAAAAATAAACCGAATAGATGGACCAGTTTTGCAAGGCTCCAGTCATCTGTTTTCTTCTTGTTGTTATCTTGATGGTGGTGCTTCTCGCATCTGCTGTTGGAGTTACTGTGTTTGGACTTTCTCATTAAGCAGTAGGTACCCACATCGAAACTTCGCCTCGTGCTTGTACTTTCTCTTCCACGCCCAGTATAGTGAGTATTGTATTGCATCCACACATGCTACATCCAGATTTCACCGGCAGTATGGCATTTTTAGATAAAGGTCCATGTGTGTGAGTGTGTACGCGCGCGCGGTTGTATGTGTGCGTGTGTGTGAGTGTGCGCCTGTGTGTGAGTGTGCGCCTGTGTGTGTGCGCACGCGCGCGCCCCTGTATCCTGCCAGTGAACAGCATCTCAAAAATGAAAAGTCGCTTAAAAAGCAGAGTTGGTAATTAGGTATAATATGTTTTCAGGAGAGATACGAAGCTTTTGAGGAACATTTCTCTGCAATGAGTTACCTCTTACATCGAAAATCTTTCAAAAACTTTAATTCTCTCCAAAACAGCTCGGAAGATTTTAATTAAATCCGATGTATTTAAGATATTTTTATAACAGACGAAATGAATATTTTGGATTCTGTAACTATACAGTCCTGTTTCCTCTGGATGACTTTTGTATGACTGGTAAACCGTAAGAGGTAGACCAAATCTTACTATACAAAAAATGTAGATCTCCTTAAAAGAAAGTTGTGTCCAAAAGCATTTTTATGCAATGAACCATTTTGAAGATATTCCTTATTATTAGTGTAGGTTTTGCAATGCTTTTCTCAAATAAAACGTCGTTGCTTACTTTTTAAGTTTTTGCCGTGGAAGCAGAACGGAATTTCGAAGCCTCCAGCTTTAAAACATTGGACTATCATTTGAAGTGTACTCCCAGATTCCCCTTGTACCTAGAAGAAAATTAGTAGCATGATAATTTGTACAAATGATTTTGTGTATTAACATGAAGTAGATACAAAACAGTTTGCGCAAGAGTGGGTAGATAAAGTCATGTGACTAGAACACTTTCTAATTTTTTCATAAGCAAAATGATAATACGTGTGATCTAACTGCTAAATTGTCAAGTAGAGTGAGAGTGAGTCACACTGTCGAATTATATTTATATGGACTATTTCATATATAGCTGCTTGTCCTGTATAATAGTGACCTAGCCTAGCTCCTTCTATTATCACAAGTAATATGATAATACGTGTGATCTAACTGATAAATTCTCAAGTAGAGTGAGAGTGAGTCAGACTGTCGAATTATATTTATATGGACTATTTCATATATAGCTGCTTGTCCTGTATAATAGTGAACTAGTCTAGCTCCTTCTATTATCACAAGTAATATGATAATACGTGTGATCTAACTGATAAATTCTCAAGTAGAGTGAGAGTGAGTCAGACTGTCGAATTATATTTATATGGACTATTTCATATATAGCTGCTTGTCCTGTATAATAGTGACCTAGTCTAGCTCCTTCTATTATCACAAGTAATATGATAATACGTGTGATCTAACTGATAAATTCTCAAGTAGAGTGAGAGTGAGTCAGACTGTCGAATTATATTTATATGGACTATTTCATATATAGCTACTTGTCCTGTATAATAGTGACCTAGCCTAGCTCCTTCTATTATCACAAGTAATATGATAATACGTGTGATCTAACTGATAAATTCTCAAGTAGAGTGAGAGTGAGTCAGACTGTCGAATTATATTTATATGGACTATTTCATATATAGCTGCTTGTCGTGTATAACAGTGACCTAGTCTAGCTCCTTCTATTATCACAAGTAATATGATAATACGTGTGATCTAGCTGATAAATTCTCAAGTAGAGTGAGAGTGAGTTAGACTGTCGAATTATATTTATATGGACTATTTCATATACAGCTGCCTGTCGTCTAGCTCCTTCTATTATCACAAATAATATGATAACACGCGTGATCTAACTGATAAATTCTTAAGTAGAGTGAGAGTGAGTCAGACTGTCGAATTATATTTATATGGACTATTTCATATATAGCTGCTTGTCCTGTATAATAGTGACCTAGTCTAGCTCCTTCTATTATCACAAGTAATATGATAATACGTGTGATCTAACTGATAAATTCTCAAGTAGAGTGAGAGTGAGTCAGACTGTCGAATTATATTTATATGAACTATTTCATATATAGCTGCTTGTCCTGTATAATAGTGACCTAGTCTAGCTCCTTCTATTATCACAAGTAATATGATAATACGTGTGATCTAACTGATAAATTCTCAAGTAGAGTGAGAGTGAGTCAGACTGTCGAATTATATTTATATGGACTATTTCATATATAGCTGCTTGTCCTGTATAATAGTGACCTAGCCTAGCTCCTTCTATTATCACAAGTAATATGATAATACGTGTGATATAACTGATAAATTCTCAAGTAGAGTGAGAGTGACTCAGACTGTCGAATTATATTTATATGGACTATTTCATATAAAGCTGCTTGTCCTGTATAATAGTGACCTAGTCTAGCTCCTTCTATTATCACAACTAATATGATAATACGTGTGATCTAACTGATAAATTCTCAAGTAGAGTGACAGTGAGTCAGACTGTCGCATTATATTTATATGGACTATTTCATATATAGCTGCTTGTCCTGTATAATAGTGACCTAGCCTAGCTCCTTCTATTATCACAAGTAATATGATAATACGTGTGATCTAACTGATAAATTCTCAAGTAGAGTGAGAGTGAGTCAGACTGTCGAATTATATTTATATGGACTATTTCATATACAGCTGCTTGTCCTGTATAATAGTGACCTAGCCTAACTCCTTCTATTATCACAAGTAATATGACAATACGTGTGATCTAACTGATAAATTTTCAAGTAGAGTGAGAGTGAGTCAGACTGTCGAATTATATTTATATGGACTATTTCATATATAGCTGCTTGTCCTGTATAATAGTGACCTAGCCTAGCTCCTTCTATTATCACAAGTAATATGATAATACGTGTGATCTAACTAATAAATTCTCAAGTAGAGTGAGAGTGAGTCAGACTGTCGAATTATATTTATATGGACTATTTCATATATAGCTGCTTGTCCTGTATAATAGTGACCTAGTCTAGCTCCTTCTATTATCACAAGTAATATGATAATACGTGTGATCTAACTGATATATTCTCAAGTAGAGTGAGAGTGAGTCAGACTGTCGAATTATATTTATATGGACTATTTCATATATAGCTGCTTGTCCTGTATAATAGTGACCTAGTCTAGCTCCTTCTATTATCACAAGTAATATGATAATACGTGTGATCTAACTGATAAATTCTCAAGTAGAGTGACAGTGAGTCAGACTGTCGAATTATATTTATATGGACTATTTCATATAAAGCTGTTTGTCCTGTATAATAGTGACCTAGCCTAGCTCCTTCTATTATCACAAGTAATATGATAATACGTGTGATCTAACTGATAAATTCTCAAGTAGAGTGAGAGTGAGTCAGACTGTCGAATTATATTTATATGGACTATTTCATATATAGCTGCTTGTACTGTATAATAGTGACCTAGTCTAGCTCCTTCTATTATCACAAGTAATATGATAATACGTGTGATCTAACTGATAAATTCTCAAGTAGAGTGAGAGTGAGTCAGATTGTCGAATTATATTTATATGGACTATTTCATATATAGCTGCTTGTCCTGTATAATAGTGACCTAGTCTAGCTCCTTCTATTATCACAAGTAATATGATAATACGTGTGATCTAACTGATAAATTCTCAAGTAGAGTGAGAGTGAGTCAGACTGTCGAATTATATTTATATGGACTATTTCATATATAGCTGTTTGTCCTGTATAATAGTGACCTAGCCTAGCTCCTTCTATTATCACAAGTAATATGATAATACGTGTGATCTAACTGATAAATTCTCAAGTAGGGTGAGAGTGAGTCAGACTGTCGAATTATATTTATATGGACTATTTCATATATAGCTGCTTGTCCTGTATAATAGTGACCTAGCCTAGCTCCTTCTACTATCACAAGTAATATGACAATACGTGTGATCTAACTGATAAATTCTCAAGTAGAGTGAGAGTGAGTCAGACTGTCGAATTATATTTATATGGACTATTTCATATATAGCTGCTTGTCCTGTATAATAGTGACCTAGTCTAGCTCCTTCTATTATCACAAGTAATATGATAATACGTGTGATCTAACTGATAAATTCTCAAGTAGAGTGAGAGTGAGTTAGACTGTCGAATTATATTTATATGGACTATTTCATATACAGCTGCCTGTCGTCTAGCTCCTTCTATTATCACAAATAATATGATAACACGCGTGATCTAACTGATAAATTCTTAAGTAGAGTGAGAGTGAGTCAGACTGTCGAATTATATTTATATGGACTATTTCATATATAGCTGCTTGTCCTGTATAATAGTGACCTAGTCTAGCTCCTTCTATTATCACAAGTAATATGATAATACGTGTGATCTAACTGATAAATTCTCAAGTAGAGTGAGAGTGAGTCAGACTGTCGAATTATATTTATATGAACTATTTCATATATAGCTGCTTGTCCTGTATAATAGTGACCTAGTCTAGCTCCTTCTATTATCACAAGTAATATGATAATACGTGTGATCTAACTGATAAATTCTCAAGTAGAGTGAGAGTGAGTCAGACTGTCGAATTATATTTATATGGACTATTTCATATATAGCTGCTTGTCCTGTATAATAGTGACCTAGCCTAGCTCCTTCTATTATCACAAGTAATATGATAATACGTGTGATATAACTGATAAATTCTCAAGTAGAGTGAGAGTGACTCAGACTGTCGAATTATATTTATATGGACTATTTCATATAAAGCTGCTTGTCCTGTATAATAGTGACCTAGTCTAGCTCCTTCTATTATCACAACTAATATGATAATACGTGTGATCTAACTGATAAATTCTCAAGTAGAGTGACAGTGAGTCAGACTGTCGCATTATATTTATATGGACTATTTCATATATAGCTGCTTGTCCTGTATAATAGTGACCTAGCCTAGCTCCTTCTATTATCACAAGTAATATGATAATACGTGTGATCTAACTGATAAATTCTCAAGTAGAGTGAGAGTGAGTCAGACTGTCGAATTATATTTATATGGACTATTTCATATACAGCTGCTTGTCCTGTATAATAGTGACCTAGCCTAACTCCTTCTATTATCACAAGTAATATGACAATACGTGTGATCTAACTGATAAATTTTCAAGTAGAGTGAGAGTGAGTCAGACTGTCGAATTATATTTATATGGACTATTTCATATATAGCTGCTTGTCCTGTATAATAGTGACCTAGCCTAGCTCCTTCTATTATCACAAGTAATATGATAATACGTGTGATCTAACTAATAAATTCTCAAGTAGAGTGAGAGTGAGTCAGACTGTCGAATTATATTTATATGGACTATTTCATATATAGCTGCTTGTCCTGTATAATAGTGACCTAGTCTAGCTCCTTCTATTATCACAAGTAATATGATAATACGTGTGATGTAACTGATATATTCTCAAGTAGAGTGAGAGTGAGTCAGACTGTCGAATTATATTTATATGGACTATTTCATATATAGCTGCTTGTCCTGTATAATAGTGACCTAGTCTAGCTCCTTCTATTATCACAAGTAATATGATAATACGTGTGATCTAACTGATAAATTCTCAAGTAGAGTGACAGTGAGTCAGACTGTCGAATTATATTTATATGGACTATTTCATATAAAGCTGTTTGTCCTGTATAATAGTGACCTAGCCTAGCTCCTTCTATTATCACAAGTAATATGATAATACGTGTGATCTAACTGATAAATTCTCAAGTAGAGTGAGAGTGAGTCAGACTGTCGAATTATATTTATATGGACTATTTCATATATAGCTGCTTGTACTGTATAATAGTGACCTAGTCTAGCTCCTTCTATTATCACAAGTAATATGATAATACGTGTGATCTAACTGATAAATTCTCAAGTAGAGTGAGAGTGAGTCAGATTGTCGAATTATATTTATATGGACTATTTCATATATAGCTGCTTGTCCTGTATAATAGTGACCTAGTCTAGCTCCTTCTATTATCACAAGTAATATGATAATACGTGTGATCTAACTGATAAATTCTCAAGTAGAGTGAGAGTGAGTCAGACTGTCGAATTATATTTATATGGACTATTTCATATATAGCTGTTTGTCCTGTATAATAGTGACCTAGCCTAGCTCCTTCTATTATCACAAGTAATATGATAATACGTGTGATCTAACTGATAAATTCTCAAGTAGGGTGAGAGTGAGTCAGACTGTCGAATTATATTTATATGGACTATTTCATATATAGCTGCTTGTCCTGTATAATAGTGACCTAGCCTAGCTCCTTCTACTATCACAAGTAATATGACAATACGTGTGATCTAACTGATAAATTCTCAAGTAGAGTGAGAGTGAGTCAGACTGTCGAATTATATTTATATGGACTATTTCATATATAGCTGCTTGTCCTGTATAATAGTGACCTAGTCTAGCTCCTTCTATTATCACAAGTAATATGATAATACGTGTGATCTAACTGATAAATTCTCAAGTAGAGTGAGAGTGAGTCAGACTGTCGAATTATATTTATATGGACTATTTCATATATAGCTGCTTGTCCTGTATAATAGTGGCCTAGTCTAGCTCCTTCTATTATCACAAGTAATATTATTATAATACGTGTGACCAAACGTGTAGAATCTCTGTAATTGTATACAAACTGACGCTGTCCGACACACAGGGCTATCTAGCGGTGGAAGTAGAAAGCTACCACTGCTACAGCTGGTAAGGCAGGGAGCTTGTGTACCTACAAGCATGTAACAATAACTGCAGTGTAGTGATTGTCGCTAACGCTGTTGACAATGCTTTATTGAATGGAGGAGAGGGAATACGCAGCTTCTAGCATGGCCTATGACTGCAATTTAAAACATGGATTTTTAAACCTCTAGGTACGAATAGTTGATCACATATTTGGATCATGCATCGGTCAAATGTGACACAAACTGTTGTAAAGTAGGGAAATATCGCATTGAAACTAGTAAATCCCACGAAAACAGCGCGCGCGGCGTGTTTGTATGTGTCCTTCAACGGAATTAGGACCAAATTAAGGGAAGTTGGAATCGTGAATTTTGTGATGTTTTTCCAAGTTGATGTTCTACTTTCGTATGAATATTTCAGTTCTGGTACAAGTTTCATAGAAGTATGTTAATCGTAAATATGTACATTAAAATTATTACTGAAAATAAAGCTGCGTAAAGGTTTTAGACTTTCTCGTCACACATTTGCAACCGAATAACGTTTATTTTAATGAAAAGGGTTTTATGAATCAGACACACTAGTTAATTGTTTAAATTTAAAACCCCTCAAATATCAATAAAACTCTGAACTTTCTATTGAAAAAAATCATAACCTTGCTTCTGATAAAGAAAATATTTTGTTTCCTTTGTCATTCAAGCATAAAGAAGCCACTGAACACAAAATGCGGGTAATTATCTTAAATGTGTCATGTATAGGCCCGGAGTTTGATGAAAAGTTCTCTTTTTTCTTAGTGGTCACAGGCGATGCTCTTTAGATAGGTAGGTATGTGTGGTTTTTATAGGTCATCAAAATGCAAGTTTATAATAGTCATTTTTTAACATTTAGATGCATTTTCCAGTCATTATGTTTCTTTTTCACGAATTTATTGGACATTTTAAAATAATTTTGATAGGGCAGATTCCAAGGCAGTTGAGAGCGCACGGCATCTGTTTTCTGATACTCAAATCCAAGGTCAATTAGCTTTCATTAAATCAAAGGTTGCATTTTTGAGGAAACCATAAGCCGCCTTGAAGAAAGTGGCAAGTGGCATGAGATTGGATAAGTCGATCGAGTTAGTGAGGATACAAAATGGAAAAGCTGAGATTGGGGGCAAAATGACACAGAAACTAAAATTTGTTTTGGACAAAAAATAAAGGATACCAAACAGTTTGTCAGATTGCCGATATCTTATCAGGACAAAGCATCAGAAGTGATATTTTTGAACAGGATTTAACAGGCAGTGACAAATATGCAACTATAACATGTGTGGAAGTGGAGAGAAGTTTTAGCTGACAACCGCCGTCCCTTGAAGGTAACCATGCAACGCTAAGTAACGTATCTTTTCACTAATGGGTACAGTAACTTATTTTTCATATTTTATAGAATTGAAAACTACGTGATGAATTTTGAATTTATTTATTGTTTAGTAGCAATAATTGCATTATTTACTTAGAAAGTCAATTTTAAAATGCGGTTATTCGAACCATGTATTCATTATTTGTCTATAACAGTTATCAATTTAGTATTATGAAAGAAATTGTTAATCTTTTTAGGTCATTTCTTTACATATGTGCATTTATAGCTGAGTTTTAGAGAATTTTTAGGTCAACTTCCTTAAAATGGGCTTAAATACCACCAAACTTGCAATTTAAATTCAGCATATCTTGAGAATGCGATATGAAAATGTTCAAAAATATCTCCGACCCCAAACAATTTATTTTTTCGTTTAATACAATATCTTATGCAGCCACAATGTGCGTGGCAGAGAAAGTGAAAATTGATTCTCTTCTGCAAATGTGACTTTTCAATTAATACAGAGATAAGTTTCCAATATTCTAATCTGCTTTATGAAGTACAGCAATTGAGTGTCTGGTCTTATTTGTCTCAAATTAGGTAATATTGAATTATTTAACTTACATTCCGTTAATACTTGTGCAAAAATTGCATCCGAAAGTCTTAGTTACGAGAACATACTTAAATTAGCCAGATTTTTGGAATAATTAGCACCAGTTCACAGTACACACAGAGCTATCTAGCGGTGGAAGTTGTAAGCTGAAGCAGGTACTGCCGGTAAAGCAGGAAGCTTCTCAACCTACAACCACAGAAGCCGACACAGTGTAGTGATTCTATAAGATAGAGACAATTGTGTTTAAAATGTTTTAAGAGAACGGAGAAGTTGGAATACGTGAAACGTTTAATCTATAAACGTTTAAATCTGTAAATATGAATAGTTAATCAGATATTTAGGCGATGCGTGGGTAAAATTTGATACAAAATGTTCAAACTGTCTTATTAGTAAGTAGGGTTAAATAGCAAACTTGTTCACTATGTTCAACAAGTGCCCACCTCGGTAGCGTGTTGGTTAGCGTGTCTGCCTCGCGTTCAAGAGGTCGTGAGTTCGAATCTCGTTTAGGGTAAGGTTTTTTCCGAGGTTTTCCCTTATCCTGAGAAGCTCCATGGACCCCGGGCTCATTTGAGCATCATTTCACCCATTTCATTCATTCATTCACCGTCCGATATGACGTTACTTGGAGGACATTAATTAAAAAAAAATGTTCAAGAAGCACACGAAGAAGTTCAAGAAAATCCCCCACCCACCCCAAATTATTATTTACATGTAATATTGTAGATTTCCGATACAATAGTTCTAACGATTTATTAGAACACCTTATGTTTGATATATTTCTATGAGACAAGTATTTACCTAAAAAAAAAAAAAGGTTTTACGGAAAGTGCCGTTTTTAGGATAATGCTCGTTATTTGTTTGAATTTTCCAACAGTTATACTTTTCCGAAATATAAAGTGGTTATTCATCTTTTATCTCTTGGCCCTGCAAAGAGAATGGAATTTCAAAGTCATCGCATAGCGACTACCTCTTAAAACATTCGAGTATCGCTTAAGTCTACTATATTCCCTTTGTACGTACAAGAAAATTAGCAATAAAATATGTATCTGTATTAACATGAAGTAGAGGAATAAGTGTTTTGTAGAGGAGTGGGTAGAGAAAGTCATGTGAATGCAACATACTGCTGCTACTATAGGCATAGCACGCACCTCTTCCAATGACGGAGCTGTGCTGGGAGTTTTGGGGGTTATTCAAGTGATATTGGGGTTGGTCGGAAAAGGAACCATCCTCACATGACTTTCTCTACTCTTGCACAACATCTGAAGCCGATACTTGTATGTCCCTGAGCTGTTTCTACTTCACCAGACTATATCATCAGCTGATATCCACATATCACCATATTACAACACGTCACTACGTTTCCATGGCAAATTCAAATCGATTTCAATTCTCATTCCGGATTGAATACTACATGGAAACACAGATTCAGATAGAACTGAATACTTGAATCCGATCGATGCTCTTAGAAATGTGATCGGATCAAATAAACCTAAAAGTATCGTTAAAGCTAAGGCTAACTGGGAGTTTAGTGACGTCACAGCCCCTCCTGCTCCCCGCAGCTTGTTGTGGGAGTGACCTACAGGCCGCCGCTTGTCATCTGTCAGTAAGATTTCAGCGAGGTTCCAACAAACACTCAGGTACGCTCTGTTATGCCTACAAATATCTCACGTGTTGCACTCACATGACTTTCTCTATTCACTTTTGTACACACACTTATTCCTCTATCTACTTCATGTTAATACAGGTAAACATCTGTACAAATTATCTCATTACTAATTTTCCGGTAGGTACAAGGGTAATATGGTAGACTTAGTGGTAGTCAAATCTTTTAAAGCTGGTCGCTATGTGATGGCTTTGAAATGCCATTCACTTTGCACGGCCAAGACACAAGTGAATAACGACCTTCCATTTGAGAAAACTTTACGCATTGTAACTCACACAAATAACAAGGAATATCTCCGAAATGGTTCACTGCACAAAAAACGCATAAAGACATAAATCGTGTTTTAATAAGTTCTACATCTTTGTACAGTAAGATTTGGTCTATGTCATACGGTTTGCCAGTTATGCAAAAGTCATACAGTGTAAACAGGACTACAGGGGCTATAGCCAGAAAGTTCAAAATATACATTTCATTTGTCATACAAATATCTCAAAAATATGACATTTTAATCAAAATCGTTAGAGCCATTTTTGACAAAATGAAAATTTCCGAACAGTTTTCCATGTAAAAGGAAGTTTAGGTGGAGGAAATTCTTCAAAATCTTTGTGTCGCATCCTTGAAAAACACTAAACTTAAATTTGAGAAAAGTGTGTAGGGAAAGTTATGTGAGTCAGATGTTTTGTTTGTTCATTACACGAGGTTCAGCAGAATGTTGGGAAATGCGTACAGCCAACTATCTAATTTGTTTTATTTGATTTGATAAGAGCTTGTCAGATGTAACACATTTCCAACCAAACACAACGTGCGCAAATTACAGATAAAAACGTTACGTAAAGATCAAACATTCAAATCCACTTTGTTGGTATCTAAATGAAGAATTGCCCAAGACCCAAAACTTACAAAACACATCTCAGCGGAAATACATTTTTATTTTCTCTATTACGTACAGTGGAGTAGAGGAAGTATTGTATTCCACTCAAAATGTCGATATCGGGGACTTCACCGAAAATATGCTTTGAGGCGGCCCCCTGATCACAAAAACAGCATTTTTAGTAAAAAGATCCGTGTGCAAATGTGTGCAAGTATGTTTGTCTGGGTGGATGTGTGCGTGTGTGTGTGCTAAACTACCTTTTACATGGAAAATGTTACGAAAATTTTGATTTTCTCAAAAATGGCTCTAACGCTCTTGACTAAAATGCCCTATGTTAAAGATACTTTCATGACAAATGAAATGTGTAATTTGAACTTCGTGGCTATAGCCTATGTGGTCCTGTTTACTCTGGATAACTCGTAAACCGTAAAAGATAGACAAAATCTTACTTTACAAAAAATGTAGATCTCGCTAAAACACAATAAATGTATGTCAAAATGCATTTTTTAACTGTGGAAGAAGTAAACAACTGCAAAATTGCCGTATATCTTTCTTTTATTAATGTATAACAAAATTCTTCTTTTTATAATTAATTTTATACTGATGTTTGACCTTATAAGGTAACTCTACATTTATCACAAGTAATATGATTAAACGTGTGACGTAACCTATTAAACTCTCGAGCGAAGTGAGAGTCAGACTGTCGAATTATATTTATATGGACTATTTCATATATAGCTGCTTGTCCTGTATAATAGTGACCTAGTCTAGCTCCTTCTATTATCACAAGTAATATGATAATACGTGTGATCTAACTGATAAATTCTCAAGTAGAGTGAGAGTGAGTCAGACTGTCGAATTATATTTATATGGACTATTTCATATATAGCTGCTTGTCCTGTATAATAGTGACCTAGCCTAGCTCCTTCTATTATCACAAGTAATATGATAATACGTCTGATCTAACTGATAAATTCTCAAGTAGAGTGAGAGTGAGTCAGACTGTCGAATTATATTTATATGGACTATTTCATATATAGCTGCTTCTCCTGTATAGTAGTAACCTAGCCTAGCTCCTTCTATTATCACAAGTAATATGATAATACGTGTGACCTAACTGATAAATTCTCAAGTAGAGTGTGAGTGAGTCAGACTGTCGAATTATATTTATATGGACTATTTCATATATAGCTGCTTGTCCTGTATAATAGTGACCTACCCTAGCTCCTTCTATTATCACAAGTAATATGATAATACGTGTGATCTAACTGATAAATTCTCAAGTAGAGTGAGAGTGAGTCAGACTGTCGAATTATATTTATATGGACTATTTCATATATAGCTGCTTGTCCTGTATAATAGTGACCTAGTCTAGCTCCTTCTATTATCACAAGTAATATGATAATACGTGTGATCTAACTGATAAATTCTCAAGTAGAGTGAGAGTGAGTGAGACTGTCGAATTATATTTATATGGACTATTTCATATATAGCTGCTTGTCCTGTATAATAGTGACCTAGTCTAGCTCCTTCTATTATCACAAGTAATATGATAATACGTGTGATCTAACTGATAAATTCTCAAGTAGAGTGACAGTGAGTCAGTCTGTCGAATTATATTTATATGGACTATTTCATATATAGCTGCTTGTCCTGTATAATAGTGACCTAGTCTAGCTCCTTCTATTATCACAAGTAATATGATAATACGTGTGATCTAACTGATAAATTCTCAAGTAGAGTGAGAGTGAGTCAGACTGTCGAATTATATTTATATGGGCTATTTCATATATAGCTGCTTGTCCTGTATAATAGTGACCTAGTCTAGCTCCTTCTATTATCACAAGTAATATGATAATACGTGTGATCTAACTGATAAATTCTCAAGTAGAGTGACAGTGAGTCAGACTGTCGAATTATATTTATATGGGCTATTTCATATATAGCTGCTTGTCCTGTATAATAGTGACCTAGTCTAGCTCCTTCTATTATCACAAGTAATATGATAATACGTGTGATCTAACTGATAAATTCTCAAGTAGAGTGACAGTGAGTCAGACTGTCGAATTATATTTATATGGGCTATTTCATATATAGCTGCTTGTCCTGTATAATAGTGACCTAGTCTAGCTCCTTCTATTATCACAAGTAATATGATAATACGTGTGATCTAACTGATAAATTCTCAAGTAGAGTGAGAGTGAGTCAGACTGTGGAATTATATTTATATGGACTATTTCATATATAGCTGCTTGTCCTGTATAATAGTGACCTAGCCTAGTTCCTTCTATTATCACTAGTAATATGATAATACGTGTGATCTAACTGATAAATTCCCAAGTAGAGTGAGAGTGAGTCAGACTGTTGAATTATATTTATACGGACTATTTCATATATAGCTGCTTGTCCTGTATAATAGTGACCTAGTCTAGCTCCTTCTATTATCACAAGTAATATGATAATACGTGTGATCTAACTGATAAATTCTCAAGTAGAGTGACAGTGAGTCAGACTGTAGAATTATATTTATGTGGACTATTTCATAAATATGAATTTTAATACCATTCTGACCATAAAATTTTAAGTAATATAAAAATGACAAAATATATTCATTATGAGTAGTGTAGTTCATTACTGCCAACTGAGGAAAACGAAACACAAGAATTACGTATATTTCGAACTTCTCTTCTTGTTATAACAGTTTATGTTAATTTATTTTTTACATTAACAAATAACCTTTCTTCTGAAAAATGTATTAATTATTAAAAGAACAATTGTTAAAAACACAGTTGGCAAATTAAAATAGAGTGATATTTCGACTATAATGTGTAAGAAATTGTTTTTCAGTGATTTATGTTATACAGTTGAGGACACTGAGCGAACAAAAGAGTGACCAGTGTCTGATAATGTGACGTCTCTGTGTATGGTATAGTCTGAACTTTGTTCCAGAGTAATCCCATGAACGATGAATCAGACAAAAGAGAAAGGGCTTAGCAATGAGGGGCCAGCACAACTTGGGCATAAAGAAGAAATCGATAAGCAGGGCTACCAATCCGATCAACTTTCAGACATAAATTTACAACGCATATTGAGCAAACAAAAGGAAATGGTTGTAGGAGTGGCAACATTGGCGGACTCAGGAAATGAAAATGAGACGTTAAGTGATGAAGAAGCGGCAATGAAAGAAACACAAACTGTGGCACAAGAGGTGAGAAAATTCGATATCCGTTTCTTTGTTTCTCTACTGCATGAATAACGTTCAAAATAAGACATGTGTTACAGTCACATAAGTTTCGCTCCTCGCTCTTCCATATAGGTACCTACTTGTAGTTAATAGCGATGAACAGCTGTACAACTTCTAGCTGAAATAGCGGACGTTCCCCGTGGATTCACAGTTTTACATTTACAATTACAGCATGATACCGGGAACACACTATGTAAAGCTACTGTTGAAAAACCACAAATACCTACCTACTACAGAAAGAAAAGTGGGTAGAGAGAACTGTGTGAATGTAAGACGTTGCATTTCCATTTGAACCATATAGAAAATTGCGTAAATTATTTGTAGAAGACGTAGCAGAGAAAGAAGTGTGATTGTATTTAATAAAATAAAAGTGAATAGAGAAAACATGTGAATGCAATAGTTGTATTTCTATGTCAATCATAGAAAATTGTATGAATTGTATGTTGAAGAGCGAGTAGAGAAGCACATGTGAATGTGTTACATAAAAGAGTAGAAAAAACAATGAGTGCGTTGCACTCACATGACTTTCTCTACTCTTGTACTAACCATTCTTACAAACTCTTATTCCTATATCTTCTTCGTGTTAGTTGAGATAAACATTTGTACAAATTACCTTATTGCTTATTTCCTTGTAGGTACAAGGGGAATATGGGAATACAGTAGACTTTGAGCGGCAGTCAAATGTTTTAAAGCTTTCAAATTCCGTTCTCTTTGCACGATTAACATATAAGAAAATGAATGGCGATGTTCCATCAGACAGAACTGTAAGTTCTCCAGAACTTGGAGAAATAACAAAGAATATCTCCGAAATGGTTCACTCTACAACAAAATTTATTGAGACATAAATTGTGTGTTTTAGCGATATCTACATTTTTTGTACAGTAAGATTTGGTCTATCTCTAACGGTTTACCAGTTATGTAAAAGTCATCCAGAGTAAACAGGGCTAAATGGGCTATAGCTAGAAAATTCAAAATATACATTTTATTTACTATAACATTTTCGAAAAATTTTCCATGTAAAGGGTACTTTAGGGTGGGGCTATTTTCTTCAAACTCTTCGTGCCGCATCCTTGAAAGACATTAAACTTTGGTTTTCAACCGACACACAGACGCGCGCGCAGGCGGCGCCGTGGCCGAGCGGTTAGCGCGCTCGCCTACAACCTAGGCGGCCCGGGTTCGATCCCAGGGACCCGCATGTGGTATTCGTGGTGGACGAAGCGGCGTCAGGGCGGGTT